>JAJIBD010021856.1:0-36415 GCA_021461705.1 Cryptotis parvus | reverse complement strand
GTATCTTATTAATTCTCGCATTTTGTTTTATTTTATTTTTGATGTGGGGATGGGGGGTAGGGGAGCTTTACAAGCAGTGTTCAGGGAGCCCAGAGGCTATACCCTGTAATACTTGACAGTGGGCTCAGGCAGTCCAATAGCAGGTCTGAGGATGTGGGTTTGTTAAGGCCTTGTGGTGCTGGCTGCCTGTAGGGTTACCCCACTGATTCTCAACCAATTTCTTAGCTTTGGATAAAGAGAATAAAGACTGAGTTGGTATCAGCTGCCTTGGCTTGATGCTAGATATTTAACAGTTATTGACTCTGAGTAGAAAAATGATGGGATCATTATTAATCAGAGAATTTGGAACACTCTCCACTCACAAAGGCAATTGTATTTTAGAGGCAGCTATTGCTAAGGATATCCTGTGTTCATGGGAGCTGATTTGTCTTCCCACACAGGATTATTTGGGGGCATTTTCTCTGTTCGGTACCTGGAAAGATCTCTTTATGAAGAGCACCATTGCAACTTGAAGACAAAACATTTAGGTAAAATATTTTTGCTACTACTTTAGATTTTTTTCCCTTATGGTAATGTCATTAAGAATTTAAACAATTTGAGTCAAATCATACAGGTAGGTGGGTGGGATTGCTTTTGAGTTTGGACGGTTCAGAGCTTCCTGGCTGATTTTGGAAAAGGCAAAGATGTTTGAATTTCTTTGTGGGTGGAGGCTCACTCCTCCTAAGAAATGAAATTTTATGCTTTAACAATTATGTAGGAAGTTACATCCAAAAAGCTAGATTAATAGTTAATCTCTTGAAAAAATAACACAGAAAATGACCTTTTACTTCTGTCCTTTGAGGCAGATCAAGTAAAAGTGCATTCTAGGCAGAAAAACATTTTGTGTGAATTATATCCAAGGAAGCAGTGTAACTTGTGCTCTGCAATTAGCCCTGTCCTGGTGTTTAAGCCTCTAAAAGGAAGTGCTGTCTTTGTAATGGAGTTCTTTTAATCGTTTTTGTGTGGTATATTTACATATTTTAATTGAACATTTCAGCATTTGGCAGGTGTAGCATTTTTTGAACGTTAGCATCATACGGTTCAGGTGTACCCTATGGAGAGTTAGCATATTTAAAATGGCTGAACAGTGGAGTGAGCCCAGGCATGAGGGTGAGTGTTTTGGGGCCTCCTGCAAATTTAAATATTCCCATGGCTTGCTAGAAGCTGATTTCATGAACTTTCAGTAGTTAATACCTCAATGAGAGAGAGAGCAGAATTTAGATGACTCTGATTTTAGGTCCTTTGGACATTATCTGGGTCTCAGTTATATTCATTAAGGGTTGTTTTACTTCTAAATTTAAGACATATATTTATATCTGGGTGCTAGGGATTGAATCTAGACTCTGATAGGAATAGCATGTGCCTTACCACAGATGACTTTCTGGCCCAGAAAGACAGGTCTGTTGGATAAAGCACAGGGTAAATGAATAGGGATAACTGGATATATGCTTGTTTCAGTGAAACTTTTCAGTTTGAACAGCCTCTTTAGTGTCTTAAAAATCTACATAGGTGCATAGGTGACAGTTCAAAGAGCTGGAGTTCATGTTTTGTATGTGGGAACCCTGGGTTCAGTCTCAGAACACTTTTGGGGAGCAGCCTCCATCACTGAGCTTGAGTAGACTGTGTTGTGTGTGGGACCCAAAATTATACAAACAAAAGCAAAAAATAACCAACTACAGCATACCAAGCTATGGTGCCAAGAGTCTTGGAGTCCTAGCACCTCTTTTGACTAAGGTCAACTATGATGTTTTGCAGTACCGGAACTCAACATGGAGCCCTGCTTGCTTGAAAAAGTTAATGATGCTCTTCTTATAGGTGAACTGGTGGTGTTTACAAGGTCCCCAGGGTATCACGTATTAATCCTGTTGGAGACTCATCCATGGAGGTTGATGATACAGCTGGTTCTTTTTCTCTCTGGACAAGTGGCCTTTCCACAGAAAATCTATTAATATGTAGTAATGTGTCATTACTTGTGAACATGTGTCTCTTGTCACTTGTCTTCCTGTTGTTCATCAATTTGCTCTAGCGGGTTCATCCCTCTGGGTTCATCCCAGGGCCCAGTCTTTTTTCTGTGTCAACCATCGACCTTCCAGGACCCGGGGCAGAGCCTTGGGTGTAGACAAGTTTGCCTCCTGGCTGACACAGCTGGGCACCGCAGCCCTACCTGAAACGCCTCAAGGAGCAGGGTGAACATGTGTACATACACATATGCTTCTATAGTAATGTTGCCTCTTTTTCTATACAGTTCAGCCTAGGAGCAAAAGAGAGGGAGGGGAGTACAGGCTGTACTCCCCCCCATCAAGGAGGGAGTACAGGCTGATAGGCTAAAAAAGTTGGACTGAACTAATAAAAAGGTATGCACAGAAAACAAAAGGGGGTACAGGACAGTAGATTCTCAGAGCTGCTCTAAATCTTTGCCTGCTGGTGCTCAGAATGTTCTCCCAGGTCAAGACCCAGACTCCAGCCCCAGCAGCTACTCTACTAACCTGCAAACTTCCACGCGGAGTTTGGTGATGGGGACAGAAGTCCTGTGAAAGTTTCCATGGAACTGTTGGAGAGCCGCTGGGGTCCCCGACAGTATCAGGACAGAAGTTCTCTTCTACCTCCAAGGCTGCCGGGGAATGGATGAAACTCACGGTCTGGCGCAGTTCCAAAAAGGCTTTTAATAGTACAGAAGCTCTACCACTGCAATCCAATATGATGAAAGAACTCTAGCTCTGGTCAGGACTTAGACCATACAAGAGAGCCCAAGTCTCCCACCAAAGAGAGAGAGGATCTCACCTGAGAGGAGTCCTACCCAAAAGAAGGAGAAAAATGGGGCAGGGGGCCTCAAGTCAGTCCCCTTATATATACCAAAATAATCCTATCGGTGGACAGGCAGGGTCCTGTCAAAAAGAACCCCTAAACAGTGTGTAGAAGGGTGGTGCCACACCCTATTATAGGTATAAACAAAGGGTTCCACCAAAGAATAATCCTTTCCTCTGAGATTATCTCTTATGTAATACATTGGAGAGAGAGAGAGGGCTGGTATAAAGTAATACATCTTAATTTCATGAGCTTCATGTAATCTAGATGATACCCACAAAGGTCCTTTGTCGGGAAACGCTGCAGGGGGGCCCCCGACAGTGTCAGGACAGAGGTTCTCTTCTACCTTCCGAGGACGCCAGGAGAACAGATGAAAACTCACGAGTCCGGTGCAGTTCCAAAAATGGCTTTTAATAGTACAAAAGCTCTTCCACAGCACTCCAATATAATGTACAAGCTCTAGCTCTGGTCCGAACTTAGACCAAACAAGAAAGCCTAACCAAAGTGAGAGGATCTCACCCGAGCTGAGTCTTACCTAGAAGAAGGAGCAAAAGACTAAAGAGCAAAAAGCCAAAAGCCGCAAAGCTGAGGAGCCAAAAGCCGAAAGCTAAAAGGCCCAAAAGGGCAAAAAGTGAAGGGGCCTCAAGTCAGCCCCTTATATACACCAGAGTAATCCAACCGGGAGGGGCATGTCAACAAAGAACTCTAAACAGAGTGTAGTGCCACACCTTATTGCAGGTATAAACAAAGTTTTATACCTTATAATCCCGAGATTATCTCTTATATAAAACACTGGAGAGAGAGGGGGCTGATAAAAAGTAATACATCTTAACTTCATGAGCTTCATGTAATCTAGATGGTACCCACAGGTCCTTCTTATTATTATCTGCACCAGGATGATTCTGAGTATCTTGTTCTCGTGTACTGAACGGGTCATACTCGCCTGCTTAGAGCAAACTAGTATGATCCTTCCTGTAGTCTTCCTATAGTCTCAGCGTAGCCAGGGTGGTAGTCTCCTGGTAAGTTCTAACTGTCCCACATTGGGTGCAGTGAGTATAAAGAGGAGCTGTGCCCAATCTAGAAAACATAGAACTCTTAGTGGATGTATAAGTCAGGAGTTATTCAATCAAGGTGACTTCTGTAACTGCCACACCCTCTAGCAGTGTTTACATAGAAGAGAACTCTCATTAGAATGAACCTTGGCTTAAGTATATTAAGCTGGGAGTGGGCAAAACAACAAAACTCCCAGGTTAGCTAAACCTGTCCTCCAACAGTCCTTCTTATTTATTATCTGCACCAGGGTGATTCTGAGTATTTTGTTCTTATGTACTGAAAGGGTCACACTTACCTGCGTGAGGGAAAACTAGTATGATACTTCCTATAATCTTAAAGATAGTCTAAACGTAGCCAGGTTGGTAGTCTCCTGGTAAACTGTCCCACGCTGGGTGCAGTGGGTATAAAGAGGAGCTGTGCCCAATCTAGAAAACACAGAAGTCTTAGTAGATGTATAATAAGTCATAAGTTATTCAGAGTCAAGGTGACTTCTGTAACTGCCACACCCTCTAGCAGTGTTTACATAGAAGAGAGATCTCATTAGAATGAACCTTGGCTTAAGAACATGTAAGTAGATTAAGCTGTGAGTGGGTAAAACAGCAAAGCTCCCAGACTAGCCAAACCTGTCATCCAACATGGAACAACGGGCCCAACTTGATGCAAGTGTAATTGACTTAGAAGAGGCTTGGGCAATTGTATACCACAATTCTCCTTCCCCTCCTCTCTTCCACCCCTTTTTGTTGTTGTGATGACCATGGGTCTTACACACACACACACACACACACACATGTGTGCAGTTGCTTGCACACTTGATTATGTTGCTTGTGCAACTAAAGTAGTTGCAGTTTGCATATTTTCGTTTGTGATGCACACTCATGGTTATAGTGTGCTGTAGAGTATTCACTTTGTTGTGGCATTGACATGGAGTGCGGGGATTGAATTTGCAACTTTACTCCTGCGGGAAAGGCATTCAACCACTGAGCTACAACTCCAGGCCTGTGGATATCAAGCGTGGGCTTAGGATAGATAGCACATTCACTCTGTCTTGAAAGATGGCTAGTACTATGGACTATGGTATAAAGTACATTGTTGTAGGACACCTAAAAGCCTAGGCCTCTGTATCTGCCCTGGATTGCCTCCTGCAGGTCACTTCATAGATAGGGGGATAGTCTGAATGTGACAGTCTTATCTGACCATGTATTCTGTACTAGCTGGTATAAATATTCTCCCATGCTACCACAATCATCGTGGGACTAGCTAGATCTTACCAGCATATTTGCCTGGCCACGTTGGATCTCTGAGTAATTAGATCAGAGAGAAATGCTGTTTGCCTCCAAGCAAACAAGCATGGCTCCCTGATATACTCAAAGGCAACTAAAATACAAAACTACCATGAAGTAGAAGAGACTTGTGAAGGCTTGGAGAAATATTTAACTGGCATTAGTATTAGTCTTTGGTACAGAGACATGCCATCTCAGAAACCCCTTCTCTACCCTATAAAGGCAATTCCAGGCAGATCTTAGCTCAAGACATTAGCATTTAAAAGGGCCTAGGTGAGGTGCTGGGAGAGATTACCTGAGGGTATTTGACCCTCCCTGCTTTCCATAACAGTGGGAGGGAGGTCTGAGTTGCAGGGGTATAATACTAGCCTGCTTCCTCTCTGGCACGCCTTTTTTTTGAACTCGCACCCTTCTTGGGAGTCTTGTCTTTGTCTCCTCTTTACAGGGCCTTTACACGTGGTGGCCGCCATCTTGGCCTACACGTGGCTGGGGGTTCTAGCCGGGAATCCTAAGCACCGGGCTTTTCCTTTTGCTGATTTGTATGCCTGAACCTGTGATAAGTAAAGCCTTTTAAAACTGCATCGGATTCTTGAGTTTTCATCCATTCCTCGCCGTATTCGGAGGTAGAAGGGAACTCGCTTCCCGGCACTGTTGGGGACCCGGCGGAGCTCCCCGACATCTGGCGTCCCTGGGTGGGTACTGAAGCAGTACATATTGGATTTTGAGGAATTAATATATAAAGAAGGAAAAGTACTTCATTAAAATTATTTTGATTACATAATATACTGTACTAAAATTTACATTTTTTGTTGCATGGCTTCTGGGCCACATCCAGTGGTGCTTAGGGGACCATGTACAGGTGTTAGGGGTCAAAGCCTGATTCTCTGCATGTAGAGCCTTGGTTCTAGCCCTGTGACCTATCTTTTTGACTTTCATAATTTTCTTTGGTGATCAATATCAGTTTTATTTTAAAATATTATTACTTTTTACTTATTGACAGTCTGTTTTACAAAATTATGATTTACAAAAATTGATGGTTTCTCATACACATAATTCCAATACCACACTCATCACCAGTATACACACCTCCCTTCCACAGAGTACCTCCACAGGTACTCTCCCTCTAGTCCCTCTCAATCTAAATTGCACACACACACACACACACACACACTCAATTGTGTGGATCAGTTCTCATTGTGTTGTCATTGGCATTTTTTTGTTTGTTTTTTGTTTTTATTTTGCCTTTTTGGGTCACACTCGGCTGCTCAGGGGTTACTCCTGGTTCTTCATTCAGGAATTACTCCTGGCAGTGCTCAGGGGACCATATGGGATGCCCAAGATTGAACCCAGGTCGACCACATGGAAGGCAAACACCCTACCTGCTATGCTATCTTCTGGCCCCACTTTTTTTTTTTTTTTTTTTTTTGCTTTTTGGGTCACACCCGGCAATGCTCAGGGGTTTCTCCTGGCTCTGCACTCAGGAATTACTCCTGGTGGTGCTCTGGGGACCATATGGGATGCCGGGATCGAACCCAGGTTGGCACAGGCTGGCTGCGCGTGCAAGGCAAACGCCCTACTCGCTGGGCTATCGCTCCGGCCCCCACCCTTTTTGTCTTTTTAATATTTGTCCTAGAAATCTAAACTTCTCTAAGTTCTCTTACTTGTGACTTTTGTGCCTTTCTCCTGATCGACACTGTATAGAGTCTATCTGATATGAAGCCTTGGAGAGAAATGTGCAGAGTATTAGAGTATGACCCATGGGCAAGTCTGTTTGGTTAATGGCCATTAAGCTACAAACTTCAGGATTTCTCTTTGTTTCCACCAAAGTCATTTCTGGATTCTCAGTCTTCTAAGACAGAGCTTCTCAAACTTTTTCTTTTAATTAAATCACCTGCAGGTCATTCAAAATTCCTGATGGTTTTCTAATATTTCTAATTACATGGTTGAAGGTCAGGCCACTGTCATGGTAGTTACATGAGATTCATCTCTGATGGTAGGACTGAGATGTCAGGAGTTGCTGTTTTGTTTAGGTGATTCCAATGTGCAGTCAGCTTTGAGAACCAATGTTCTAAGGTAGTGATTTTCAGCTTTCTTATACCTGTGGATTGGTCCATTGACTGGTGGTATAGAACTACTGTAACTTTCCAGGGCCTGGAAGTAACTTTCCAGGGCCTGGACCATAATTAGTTAAATCATACAAACTTCCATTCCCAGAGAATGAGGTGGAGCCTGTTAGACTGTGTTCAGGACAGCACTTAGTGCTCCTGTAGAGGATCTATTTGGGAACCTCATTTCTAAGTTTTGGCAATTTCTTTTCTATTTTGTAATAGAAAGCACTATTTAGTCTTTCCCAGTGTGTATAATTCCCCATGGATTTTCTTATCCTTATAAACTTCAAGGGGGTTTGGGTATGTTAAGTTTATACGAGGCCATTTAGACCTTTTAGGTTTATACTTTCTTTTCCTCCCGATCTTCTCTCCCTGACCTATTTTCCTGTTCTTCCCTCACTGCTCTAAAGTGTGAATCTTGCTAACTATGCCTAAATGCCCATGGGTTCATGGAAGAGGTAATGGGTCACTGTAGAGGAAGGTTGGAGTTTTATAATGTTTTTTATAAAGTTTCAATCTGTTGTAAAAATGCACAGCTCTGTTGTACTGCTGGAAAAGTTCCTGAGAACTGTCACTATGCACTCAACCTCCTGCTGATCTCAAAGGCATTCAATTATTCTAGCAATCGATAAGGTTTATTTGGAAGTAAAACAACAGAAATAGGACAGATTGTTTAGCACCTTTATGGTGAGAGGTTCCATCAGAGGGGGGAAAGAGCATCACCTTCATGGAAGATGTCGGTTATGATGGGCCCTATATTTGGTGCTTTGCATATGTGTGACATTCTCTAGCCAAGTCTATTCCTCATTGCTTAATCTGAGCAGAGTTCCAAATACAAATGTCCGTACTCCTCACAGACCTGCAAGTTGGGACAGGTAATGATCTGCTGCCCTCACTGTGAGTAGTGTTGATTCAGAGGACAGTCTCTTCAGCTGTCAGCTCTAAAGGTACAGTCTTCTTGCATCTGCTTCAGTGGTGGCTCTGGGAGTGGTTTTGGACTGTTTAGCTGCTACGCTTTTTTTTTCCTGTTTCCTTTTTTTAATTTTTTTTTTTAATCACTGTGAAATAGACCAGTGCAAAGCTGTTCATGGTTGGGTTTCAGTCATACATTGTTTCAGCATCTGTCCCTCCACTAGTGCACATTTCCCAGCCCAATGTGCCCCATTTCCTTCTCACCATCCCCCAGCCCCCTACAACATGCCTCTGAGGCAGGCAGTTTTCTTCTGTCTCACTTTCTCCTTTTAGGCGTTGTTTTGCAAAACAAGACAGTAAAGGGTCATCACGTATATTCCTTTAGGTACTTTCCATACTCAGTTCTGTCCAGTGTTACTATTCCCAACTATTATTGTCAAATGATCCCTTTTCTCTCTTACCCACCCTCTGCTCCCCTCATCTTTGTGGTAGATTCAAACCTGGACTTGGATACTATTTTTTTATATCCCATAAATGAATGCAGTCATTCTATATCTAGATTCACTCAGCATAATACTTTCCATGTCCATTTCTATTGCAAATTTCATGACTTCATTTTTTCTTAACAGGAGCACGATATTCCATTGTGTAGATGTGCCATCGTTTCTTTATCCAGTCATCTGTTCTCGGCCACTCAGGTTGTTTCCAGATTCTGGCTACTGTGAATGCTACAAGGAGCAGAGAAGTGCAGATGGTGCTTCTGCTGTGTGTTTTTGGGCCCCCAGGGCATGTTCCCAGGAGTGGCATTGCTCAAAACGGGAGCTCAATTTCTAGTTTTGGGAGGGTAGCCCATATTGTTTTCCAAAAAGACTGGACTAGTCGACATTCCCGCCAGCAACAGATGGGGGTCCCTTGTCTCTGCATCCATGCCCGCCAGCATTGGTGTTGCTTCTTCTTCTGGGTGTGTGCCAGTCTCTGGTGTGAGATATCTCATTGTTTTATTTGATCTCACTGATGATTAGTGATGATGAGCACTTTATCATAGGCCTTTTGGCCATTCAGATTTCTTCTGTTAGGAAGTTTCCATTTATTTCTTCTCGTTTTGTGATGGGGTTGTGGTGGGGACGCCGCTGTGGTCCCCAACAGTGCCGGGAAGCGAGTTCCTGTCTACCTCTGAAACCAGAGGAGAATGGATGAAAATTCAGGAGTCCGATGCAGTTTTAAAAGGGCTTTACTATCACAGTTTCCAATATACAATCCAAGAGCAGGGAAAATCTAAGAGCAGCTAGGCCCCAGCCACGTGTAGGCCAAGATAGCTACCACCACATGCTGAGGCCCAACAGAGAGTGGAGAGGACTGAGAAGCAAAAGCCAAGGGAAGCCGAAATGACAAAAGGGGAAAAGAGGAGCTTCTTTCTTCTTGCAGCTTATTTTATAACTAGAAATCCGCCCAAACTCCCCAGCCCAGCCCATTCTGGGCTGGGCTATCTAGAGATGAAAACAGGAAAGCAGCTCTATAGAAAGGAAGCAACTTCAGGAGACCTTTGGCTGTTTACAAGAACCCAGAGCTAATTCAAAGCCTCCTAGCAGAGCTGGGAGGAGCTATAAGCTAAATGAAACTTCCCCTGGCAGGGAGGATCAAATGACCTCAGGTAATTTCTCCCAGCACCTCACCTAATGTCTTGAGCCAAGATCTGCCTGGAATTGCCTTTATAGGGTAGAGAAGGGGGTTCTGGGATGGCATGTCTCTGTACCAAAGACTATACTAATGCCAGTTAAATATTTCTCCAAGCCTTCACAAGAGTCTCCTCTACTTCACGGTAGTTTTGTATTTTAGTTGCCTTTGAGTTATCACGGAGCCATGCTGTTTGGAGGCAAACAACATTTCTCTCTGGTCTAATTACTTAGAGATCCAACGTGGCCAGGCAAATATGCTGGTAAGATCTAGTCCCACGATGATTGTGGTAGCATGAGAGAATATTTATACCAGCCAGTACAGAATACATGGTCAGATAAACTGCCACATTCAGACTACCCCCTATCTATGAAGTGACCTGCAGGAGGCAATCCAGGGCAGATGCAGAGGCCTAGGCTTTTAGGTGTCCTGCAACAGGGTTGGACTTTTTTCTTGTTCCACCAGTGCCTTGTATGTCTTGGACAGTAATGCCTTATCAGATGGATACTGTGTAACTATTCTTTCCCAATTTGTAGCCTGTCTTTGTATCTTTTGAGGTGAAGACGCTTCTTAGTTTATAAAGTTCCATTTGTTTATCTTTGCTTCCACTTGTTTGGTCACTGGTATTTCATCTTTGAAGATGCTTTTAACTTCAATGTCATGGAGGGTTTTGCCTACTTTTTTTTCATGTACCTTATGGGCTCAGGTCTGATGTTGAGGTCTTTAAACCATTTTGATCTGACTATTGTGTATGGGGTTGGATAGAGGTCTGAGTCCATTTTTTTTGCATGTAACTGTCCAGTTTTCCCTATTCTACTTGTTAAGGGGCTTCCCCTAACTCCACTTCATATTTCTTGCTGCTTATCAAAAATTAAGTAATAAGACCCTGAAGGAACGATTTGAGGCTCTTCATATTCCTGAATCAACCAGATGCCATTGGGCTACATTGGCACGTGATAGGGTCCAATGGAAATGTTACTGGCGCCCGCAGTAACAAATCCATGAATAACGGGATTCAAGTGATCAAGTTATATTTGAGGCTGCCTGTCAGCATATTCAACTCTATTCCATTGTGAGTCGGTCTTTATTCCAATACTGTGTTGTTGAATGACAAGCCTAGCTAACCTGGGAGCTTTGCTGTTTAATCTATTTAATCTGTCCACTCATGGTTTAATCTGTTTACATGTTCTTAAGCCAGGGTTCATGCTAATGAGATCTCTCTTCTGTGTAAACACTGATGGTGTGGCAGTTACAGAAGTCACCTTGACTCTGAATGAGTAAATTCTTTTTTTTTTTTTGGGTCACACCTGGCAATGTTCAGGGGTTATTCCTGGCTCTTTGCTCAGGAACTACTCCTGGCAGTGCTCAGGGGACCATATGGGATGCTGGGGGTCGAACCCGGGTCAGCTGCGTGCAAGGCAAACACCCTACCTGCTGTGCTATCCCTCCGGCCCTGAATGAGTAACTCTGAATTATCATTATATATCTACTATGACTTCTGTGTTATCTAGATTGGGCACAGCTCCTCTTTATACCCACTGGTCCCAGCGTGGGATAGTTAGAATTTACTACCACCCTGGCTACATTGAGGCTATTATTTAAGATTATAATAAGGATCATACTAGTTTTCCCTCAAGCAGACGCACGTGACCCTTTCAGTATACAGAGAACGAGATACTCAGAATCATCCTGGTGCAGATAATAAATAAGAAGGACCTTGTGGGTACCATCTAGATTACATGAAGCCCATGAAATTAAGATGTATTACTTTTTTTTTTTTTTTTTTTGCTTTTTGGTCACACCTGGCAATGCTCAGGGCTTTCTCCTGGCTCTGCACTCAGGAATTACTCCTGGCAGTCTTCGGGGACCATATGGGATGCCGGGATCGAACCTGGGCCGGCATGGGCTGACCGCGTGCAGGACAAACGCCCTACCCGCTGGGCTATCACTCCGGCCCCAGATGTATTACTTTATACCAGATCCCCCCGCCCCAGTGTTTGGACATAAGAGATAATCTCTTGAAGAAGGGATTAGTCCTTGACATAATCATTTGTTTAGATCTGTAGTAGGGTGTGGCACCACCCTACTATACTCTTCTACTCTCTAGAAGCTGTTTAGTTGATTTTTATTGACAGGACCCTCCCTGAAGTTAGGGTTACTTTTGTGCATATAAGGAAACTGACTTGAGGTACTGCATCCACTTTGGTGGGACTCTCTCTGGTGGAATCCCCTGTGGTGGACTTGGGCCCTTGTGCATGGTCTTGAGTTCTGCCCAGAGCTAGAGGTCTTCCATTATATTGAATTGTGGTGGTAGAACTTGCTCTACTATTAAAAGCCTTTGGAGCTGTACTGGACTCCTGAAGTTTCATCCCTTTGCCGGTGGCCTCGGAGGTAGAAGAGAACTTCTGTCCTGATACTGTTGGGGACCCCAGTGGCTCCCCAGCACTGTGTTGTTTTAATTACTACCACTTTGTAGTACAGTTTGAAGTTGGGGAAGGTGATGCCTCCCATCTTCTTTTTTCCAAGGATTGCTTTAGCTACTTGTAGAGGTTTATTGTTCCGTAGGAATTTCAGAAGTTTTTGATCAATTTCTATGAATATCTTTATAGGGACTGTATTAAATCTGTATAATATTTTGGGGGCAATGCCATTTTGACAATGTTAATTCTCCCAATTCGTGATTAGGGGATGTGTCTCCATTTCCTAACTGCTAAGTTTCTGTGTACGCTATCTAAGCCCTGTTAACTTGTCTGAATACATGTATAATATGAAATTAAAGTGATGTGTTTGTAGTACAAATACCGTTTCAAGATATGCCCTCCCTCTACTCCTGTCACTGAACTGAACTGCTGTGCTAAATTCCTTCTATATGATTTGGAAGATATTCCTGCTAGTCACCGTCAGAGGAAAGGTGTTTCTGTTAAACCTATGCTCATCACACACTTTGAAGGGAAGACTTTACAATGAACTTGCTGTTTCCTGGCCCTTGTTACAGAATGTGACTCTGAAAAGATGAACGCGCTAAATAAAAATCCCCATTTGCTCAGTGATATTTTTTGGCTTTTCAAAAGAGCTTTCCTCTTTCAAAGAACGTCAGTCATGACGTAAAACGAACTCACATTTGAAAATGAGTCTTAAAAATACATTAATCAAAGAAGCTTCCTGTTAACCTGTAAGCTGAAAATTCATTTTACTTATAAGCCACTCTTAATTTCCATTAGCTTCATGCTCTCGGGAGCATCTGTAATTGTGATCTAGTTCTGCAAGGGTCTATAAGAAGGGCAGATTATTCTGGAGCTGGCAGTACCTTCCTCATATCCCATTTTTGTCCAGACTAGGAAGTGATGCCTGGAAGTGTAGAATACTTCTGTGGATTCTCCGCATTGCTTAGAGCCACTATCCACAAAATTCGGTTCAGTTTCTAAATTTTTTTGATACTGTCAAATTTCTGAACTCAGTGGTCACATGTGGTCTTTGTATCTGCCTGAATGGTGGTTGTGTTTCTCACATAGGGAAGAAGTGTTTATGTCTCCCTGTGACGACCAGGTGCTTGGAAGTTTGGGCTTGGCATGAATATTTACCTCCACAATTCTGCAGCTTGTGCAGTGGCCACCTCACTTACATTTACCTGAAGTGTGTTGTTTGCAGATTTTATTTTTTAAGGCATTATTTTGAAAACTGATTTTAGTTTTATTTCCGGAAAGTTGATCAGGCATGGTGAATACCATGCCTTTAAATGATGGCCGTTGCCATACCGTGCATATTACTAGAATAAGCACAGTCACTTGATCATTAAATACCAGATACTGCCAACTGGAACCCCACAGATGGGTATGGCCAGTTTAGTTTTGTGCCTTCAGATAATCTGGTTGCTGTTATTATAAAAATATGAAAGTTGACTTTAACATTTCTCCTAAAATCCAGGAGTTTTGCCGTCATAAGCCTGCAGAAATAGACTGATGATAGCAGTTTTCATCAGTTACCACCTTTGCAAGAGTCATTTGTTCTTTCTTCTATCCTGATTCCCTTGCATGAGGCTGGGCATTTCTTTTTTTTGGGGGGGTCACACGCAGCAGTGCTCAGGGGTTACTCCTGGCTCTGCACTGAGTAATTACTCCTGGCGGTGCTTGGGGGACTATATGGGATGCTGGGAATTGAACCCAGGTTGGCTGTATGCAAGGCAAATACCCTACCCGCTGTGCTATCACTCTGTTGAGGCTGGGCATTTCTTAGCCCCTTGAAGTATTGAGTTTGGTTTCCCTGACTCCACATGCCCTGTTAGTAAGTATAGGATAACACAATCACTTGATATCCTGTTATTCATTGATTTGCTCGAGCAGGCGCCAGTAACATTTCCATTTGACCCTATCACGTGCCAGTGTAGCCCAATGGCATCTGGCTGTTTCAGGAATACTAAGAGCCTCGAACCATTCTTCAGGGTCTTAATAAGGAAGTCTGACCATCTTGTAGGTGGGTGGCCACACGATCTTTTGATGTCCCATGGGATCCAATCAGTAACGGCTCTAGTCCAGCAGTCGCCTCCAGATCGCATTCCATGTTCAGCCCATCTGATTTTCGATACCTTGGCAAACGAGACAGCATCCTTGATTTGGAACAGCGACAGAGGTTGGAACTCCGGATTCCTTCTCTCACTTGAGAGAGGCGTGATATTCCAAGCATGGCTCTTTCGATACCTCTTTGGGAGACCCGAATAGCATCCTCATCCTGCTTTCGTAGGGCCCAGGTCTCTGAGGCGTATGTTAATGCAGGGAGACTGATGGAGTCAAAGAGATGTGCCAGGAGCTGAAGAATCTTTGTCCTTTTAGCTATTTCTTCCATGTTTTTGAAGGCATTCCATGTCGCTCTCTTCCTCCTGCGCAGCTCAGGTTTTAGGTCATTCATCATGTTGACTTCTCAACCTGGGTTCACATAGCTGCTGAATTCACAGATGTTTGTTCCATTGAGAGTGAATGGGGCCTCTGGAACTAGCTCATTTTTCATGAACATAGTTTTGTTGAGATTCAGCTGTAGACCTATCTTTCCACATTCTCGGTCAAAGTCAGCCAGCATTTGTGCCGCTTGGCTAATGTTTGGTGTTATTAGGACTATGTCATCAGCGAAGTGTAGGTGGCACAGTTGCTGGCCATCTATCTTCACTCCCATTCCTTCCCATTCTAATTGTCGCATGATGTTCTCGAGGGTGGCGCTGAAGAGTTTTGGTGAAATGGTATGACCCTGCCGAACCCCTCTTTTGACGTTGATGATCACTTCCCTGTAGAATGGTGAGATCCTGGTGGTGAATCCGTAATACAGCTCATGAAGGATCTTGATGTAGGGTTTGAATGTAAGGATCTTGAAGGGTTTGAATGCCCTGTTTGGCTAGGGCTTCGATGACTACTTTTCTCCACAGAATCAAAGGCTTTCTTTAAATCAATGACCGTGAGACAGAGCGGTATCTTGAATTCTCTATAGACCTCAATGAGTTTGGTTATCATGTGGATATAGTCGATTGTGCTGAATACTTTTTAGAAGCCAGCTTGCTCGCATGGTTGTTCTTCATCTAATGTTCTGCCAATCCTGTTCAGGATGACTCGAGTGAACAGGTTGTAGATTGTGGACAACAGGCAGATGGGGTGATAGTTGCCAATGTCATGAATGTCTCCCTTCTTGAACAGTAGAACTGTCCTGCTGGTTTTCCATTGGGAGGGCACCTTACATTCAGACAGGTAGCATGTGAAGAGCCAAGCCAATGTACTGATGAGTGCTGATGGCAGATTCTTCAGGTGGTTGGGTCTGATCTTGTCTGGGCTTGATATAGGATACACATTAGAAATTGTATTCGCTACAGGCAAAAAGATAAAAATGACAACCCTTTAATTTATGTTCTGTAATCCATAGTCTGGAAGGGAAGGAAAAGAGAGAGAGGAAAATAAATAAAGAACCTGCCATGGAGGTGGGCTGGGGAGGGCGGAGGGAACCGGGACGTTGGTTGTGGGAGATGGGCACTGGTGGAGGGATGGGTGCTGGAACACTGTATGACCAAAACCCAAATATGAACTTTTTAATTGTATATATTTGTAATTGTATATCTCATGGTGGTATAATAAAATACTTTAAAAATAATAAAAAATAAAATTAAAAAAAGAAATTGGATTTAGCTTTTAAAAAATCCTCTGTGAAGCTGTTGGTTTTGTATAGCAGTCTTTCATATCAGGTACTTTTATTTTTGGGTCACACCTGGCGATGCTTGGTGTTACTCCTGGTTCTGCACTCAGGAATTACTCCTGGCGGTGCTCGGGGGACCATATGGGATACTGGGGATCAAACCCGGTGGGCCGTGGTGCAAGGCCAACACCCTCCCCACTGTACTCTGGCTCCGGCCCATATCAGGTCCAGTTACATAACTCTGTTGGGTAGGTACCAGTGTGCAGGATGAAGTCTGTGAAGTACATCAATGGTAATTTTCTTGCTTTTTTGGAGGGGGAGGGGAGACACTTGGCTATTCTCCAGCCTGCTCCTGACTCTATGCTCAGGGATCACTCCTGGTGGACCAGGGATAGAACCCGGGTTGGCCATGTGCAAGGCAAGCGCTCCACCTTCTGTGCTATTGCTTGGGTCCCAATGGTGATTTCCTTGGGCTACGGTTCTTCCTTGTCATTGTCCTGTTTAGGAAAACAGTTATCATTCCCTTTCTGCCCTGGGCTCATTGTTTTTCTGTGACTTTATTTCTGTTCTTTCTTCTTGGAAGGTTTGAAAAAGCCTCACTTTGCTGGTATCAGAAGACTCCTGTCATAGCGTAAGTTCTGAGACCTATAAATTCTTGTCATAGACCTCTTCGGGTATGCAGCCCCTGAGCCACCATCCTTTGGGTTGTCTTTGCCCTTCTGCAAATGCTCATTGAGAGCAATGATGAGCATAATGTTCAGCCTTTGGTTATTACTGTGTTTGTTTTCTTTTTTCTGAGTTCCAGGTAATTTATGGTGCTATCAGTTTGGCTTAAAAATATAAAAAGTTTCTGTGGAAAACCATATAATTAAATAAAGGAGGAATGGAATTAGCTGGTGAGGACTTAATAAACCACCTCACACCCAGAAATTAGGGACTTGGGAAGGGTGGTACGCTTTCAGTTGTCAGTGTGTGTTGTGTGTGTATGTGTGTGTTGTAAATACTCCAAACCCATATTGACAAGGGACAGTCTGGAAACATTGGGCCTAAGTACTAATTCTTTTTTTTTTTTTGGGGCGGATCAATTCCAATGATGTCAGGAATTATTCCTGGTTCTGTATTTAGGAATTACTCTTGGTATTGCTGGTGTTCCAAGGATATGGGATGCCTGGGATAGAACCTGGGTTGACCTCATGTAAGGCAAAAGCCTGTACCCACTGTACTATCTCTTCAGTCTCACATACTAATTTATTTTTAGAATTTTTTTATAAGATAAGCCACTTACTCTGCTTGTATTAGAGGATTTGATCACATTTAAAAGTATAGCACACTTACTTCCTTTATGAATAGGACAATCCTATAATATATTGTCTAAACTTGGGGTAGATGTGTAAGAAAGGTGGGGTGTACCGGTGATTTGTTTGTCTGAGGCAAGCCACAAGTATTCATACTCTAATTATGCATTGATAGAACTGAGAGATGAAGAACTATCTCTTATAATATATTTAGGAAATAGTGACAATTCAAAATGACATGCTAGAAATACTAATTAATAAATATCTATAATAGAAACATTTATTAACACTATGTAAATTTATTTATTTAATTTGTGCCATACTATAGCCAGCAGTGTCAGAACTTGCCTCTGGCTTTGCACTCAGGTATTACTCTTGGGGCTCAGTTGACCATATTCAGTCCTGGGGATTGAATCTGGTTGGCTCTCTTGAAGGCAGGCACCTTACCCTACTAAAATCTTTCTGCCCCCAAACTATTTATTTATCTATTTATTTATTTATTTATTTATTTTTGCTATTTTGGGCCACACCCAGCCAAGCTCAGTGGTTACTCCTGGTTCTGCACTCAGGAATTACTCCTGGGGGTGCTGGGGACCATATAGGATGTCAGGGATAGATCCCAGGTCAGCTGGCGTGCAAGGCAAACACCCTACACACTGTACTATCACTCTTGTCCCAGCCATCCGAAAACTATTTAAATTTAGTTTTTATTTTATTTTTTTAATTTTTCATTTTATTTTATTTTATTACCCCCCCACAATTTTATTACACCATTTTAGACATACAATTGAAAGATGCTCATGTAGAGTTTTGGTTCTACAATGTTCCAACACCCATCCCTCCACCCGAACCCATCTCCCATTCCCAATGTCCCCACCTCAATCCCCCCTCCCACACCTCAACTACTTGGCAGGTTCTGTATGTCATTTCTCTCCTCTTTATCTCTCCCCTCCCGCCAAACTTCCCTGCACATCGTGGAATGCAGTACATTAAAAGACATCACTGTTTCCACTATTTTAATGGACTGCGGCCGCGCGACCTGGGCTCAAACTGGTTTTGCTCTGTTAATCTGGTCGTGAGGCAGTTTCCCAGCGTCTGGAAAGCGAAAATGGTGGCTAGCGTGGTGGGCGAGTCTCATCCGGCTGCTTCCGGGACCCCCCCCAGAGGTGATGGGCCCACTCCCCAAAACCCATCTGTCCTCCCCGGGCCCCATAGTCAGCTGGGCCCGGGCGAGCCGAAGTTCCAGCTTCCCCAGCCACTTGTGAGGCTCTTCATGCTATGGCTGGTGGCCCCAGGGCAGTTCCTGGGCGGGGCCACCAGGCTCGACAAAATGGAGGGGGGGAAGGGCCGACCCCTGACTCCATCTGACGAATTCCCAGTGATTCCCGCTTCTGGGAGCCACCTACCTGGGCTCGAACTGGTTTTGCTCTGTTAATCTGGTCGTGAGGCGGTTTCCCAGCATCCAGACAGCGAAAATGGTGGCTAGTGTGGTGGGCGAGTCTCATCCAGCTGCTTCTGGGACACCCCAGAGGTGATGGGCCCACTCCCAAAACCCATCTGCCCTCCCGGGGCCCCATAGTCAGCTGGGCCCGGGCGAGCCGAGTTCCAGCTTCCCCAGCCGCTTGTGAGGCCTAAATTTATTTTTAAAAATGAATTTGGTCTACACACTTTCACTAAAGATAGAATTGATAAAGAGAAAGATAACATACTTAGAAAATTTTATTAAAATATTCTGAAATTTTTTGTAGACATGAAGTTTAGTGAGTTAAGGATTCACATATAAAAAATTACTTATTTAAGTTTACCTTTGTGATTCATAAATCTTACTCAAATATGCAATAATTTTTTTATATGATTGAAATTCCTAATCGAGATACATTTCATTGCAGAATTTTGTTTGATGACAGGTTTAGCTAGTTCGGGAGTTTTGCCCACTCACAGCTTAATCTACTTAAGCCAAGGTTCATTCTAATGAGATCGCTCTTCTATGTAAACACTGCTAGAGGGTGTGGCAGTTACAGAAGTCACCTTGATTGAATAGCTTCTGACTTATACATCTACTAAGACTTCTATGTTTTCTAGATTGGGCACAGCTCCTCTTTATACCCACTGCACCCAGCGTGGGACAGTTAGAATTTACCAGGAGACTACCACCCTGGCTATGTTGAGACTATAGGAGGATTATAGGAAGGATCATACTAGTTTGCTCTAAGCTAGCACTTAAATAATTTTTAATAATTTTAGCATAAGAAACTATGGAGTAATTAAAGCTTGTCTTTAGTTTAGAGTAGGACTTTTAAAAAATTTTTATTATGCCACAGTGAAACATACAGTTTCAAAGGTGTTCATAATTGGTTCTTGGTAATACAGTATTCCAGCACCCATCCCTCCACCAGTGCCCCATCACTACCACCAGTATACCCCCACCCCTTCCGCCCACCCACAGGCTGCCTCCATAGCAGGAGGCTCTCTTTCACTGTCTCTGTCTCTCTCTCTTTCTCTCTCTCTCTGTGTCTCTGCATCCCTCTCCCCATCTTTTACACATTGTGGCTAGTCCTTCAGACATTTAGGGTTTATCATGTAAGTCTCTGTGTATATTCAATGGTGAGTTCTAGTCTGACATTACCATTTCCCACACTCAGTAAAACATTGATATATATTTATATCCTATTAATGAATGCAGTCATATCTGTCTTTTTCCTTCTGACTAATTTCCACTCAGCATGATAGTCTCCATGTCCATCCATTTGCAGGTAAATTTCACAATTTCGTCTTTTCTGACAGCCGCATAGTATTCCATCGTAGATGTACCACAATTTCCTTAGCCAGTCCTCTGTTCTCGGGCATTTAGGTTGTTTCCAGATTCTAGCTATAGTGAATAGCGCAGAGATGAATAAAGAAGTACAGATAGTGTTTCTGCTATGTGTTTTTCGGTCTCTCGGTATATTCCCAGGAGTGCTATTGCTGGATCAAGTGGGAGCTCAATATCTAGCTTTCGGAGGAATGCCCATATTGTTTTCCCAAAAGGGCTGGACCAGTCGGCACTCCCACCAAAAGTGTATCAGAGTCCCTTTTTCCCCCATATCCACGCCAGCACCGGTTGTTCTTGCTGTTTTGGATGTGTGCCAGTCTCTGTGGTGTGAGATGGTACCTCATTGTTATTTTGATTTGCATCTCCCTGATGACTAAAGATGAACAGCACTTTTTCATATGCCTTTTGGCCATTCGAATTTCTTCTTTTTGAAGCTTCTGTTCATTTCTTTTCCCCAATTTTTGATGGGCTTGGCTGTTTTTTTCTTGTGGGGCGCTACCAGTGCCTGATATATCCTGGATATTAACCCCTTGTCAGATGGGTATTGGGTGAATATCCTTTCCTAGAGTAGTACTTTTTAAAAAATATTTTATTATACCACCGTGAGACATACAATTACATAGATGTTTATGTCCCGTTTTCGGTCATACATTATTTCTGCACCAATCCCCTCCACCAGTGCCCATTTCCCACCACCAATGTCCCCATTCCCCCCCCTCTCCCCTAGCCTGCCTCTGTGGAGAGTTCTTTATCTCTTCCCTCTCTCTCTCTCTTCTTTCTCTCCTCCTTCTCTTACACACTGTGGATTGCAATACATACATTTAGAGGTTATCATGTATATCTTTTGCCTGTATTCAATACTCAGTTCTAGGCTATATTATCACTTTCAATAATTGTTAGCACACTGTTCCCTTCTCTGTCCCATCCAAGCTCTGACTTCCAGATGCTTGTGGTAGATTCCATTTTTTAAAAATTTTCTATTTTTACAATTACAAAGATATACAATTATAAAAATTTGTTCATATTTGGGTTTACAGTGTTCCAGCACCCATCCCTCCACCAGTGCCCATCTCCCACCACCAATGTCTCTGGTACCCTCCCCCTCCTCCAGCCCTCCTCCATGGCAGGTTCTTTATTTCTTTCCCTTTCTCTCTCTTTCTCCTTTCCTTCCCTTCTAGACTATGGATTACAGAACATACATTAACGGGTTGCCATGTGTTACATTCTATTTTTTGGAAAGACCTCCTGATCCATGTTTTGTCTGACCTTACATATTGGTATCATAATTATATACATATATATGTATATATATACATATATCTGTATCTATATATTATGTCATGCAAATAAATGCAGTCATTCTATATCTCTCTTTTTCCTTCTTGCTAATTTCACTCAACATGATCCTTAGAGTAGGACTTTTTAAACATTTCTCACTCATAACTCCTTTTTGTCCAAGAAATTTTCATGTGATTCCCAAGTTTATAAAATAGTTTTGCAAATAAAATATTTACTGATACTACCTCCGGCTATGGGCACATCTCTTCAGCTCCACCATTCTCCCTGCATTAACATATGCCTCAGAGACCTGGGCCCTACAAAAGCAGGATGAGAATGCTATTCAGGTCTCCCAAAGAGGAATCGAAAGAGCTATGCATGGAATTTCACGCCTCACTCAAGTGAGAGAAGGAATCCGGAGTTCCGATCTCCATCAACGATCCAGAGTCAGGGATGCTGTCTCGCTTTGCCAAGGCATCGAAAAATCAGATAGGCTGGACATGTAATACTATTTGGGGATGACTGCTGGACTAGAGCTTTTACCGACTGGAACTCATGGGATGTCAAAAGATCATGTGGCCGCCCACCTACAAGATGGTCAGACTTCTTCATCAAGACCCCGAACGAACAGTTTGAGGCTCTTCAGTATTCCTAAGCAGCCAGATGCCATTGGGCTACACTGGCATGTGATAGGGTCAAATGGAAATGTTACTAGTGCTTGCTCGAGCAAATCGATGAATAACGGGATGTCACATGATTAAGTGATCAAAGAAATCTTTTATTTTTTAAAATTTTATTTAAACACTGTGATTTACATAGTTGTTCACAATACAGTTGTTTTTTTTTAAAGTATTTTATTACACCAGAATGAGATATACAGTTACAAAGATATATAATTAAAAAGTTCATATTTGGGTTTTGGTCATACAGTGTTCCAGCACCCATCCCTCCACCAGTGCCCATCTCCCACCACCAACGTCCCCGGTTCCCTACCCCCTCCTCCAGCACTCCTCCATGGCAGGTTCTTTATTTCTTTTCCTTTCTCTCTCTTTCTCTTTTCCTTCCCTTCCAGAGTATGGATTACAGAACATACATTAAAGGGTTGTCATGTGTATCTTTTTGCCTGTATTTAATGCTCAGTTCTAGGTTGGTATTAGTACTTTTGACAATAATACAGTTGTTTTAAGTATTCAATATTCCAACATCAGTCCCACCACCAGTGTGCCCTTCTCACCTAAAGCCCTTGTTTCCCCCCCACCCCCATCCCCATGCCTGCTCCCCTTAGCAGGTACTAATTATATTGCTAGGGGCCAGAGCGATAGCACAGCGGATAGGGCGTTTGCCTTGCATGTGGCTAACCCAGGTTCGATCCCTGGCATCCCATATGGCTCCTGAGCACCGCCAGGGAATTCCTGGCTAAGAGCCAGGAGTATCCCCTGAGCATTGCCAGGTGTGACCCAAAAAATATATATATATCTTGGAATGGCATTGCTAAAGTCATGATCTTTATATTGGGTTGTTACATGTGAACTGGACTATTCGTGTTATTGCTTTGGCTTATTGAACTTATTAAACATAGTGAGCTTCTCAATTTTTTAATGAAGATGTTCATGTTAATTTCTTACTAATGTTCAATATTCAGTCCCAAACCCACCACCTTTGACAATATGGACAGCAATTATTTCAGATTTTCCCTACTGCTGCTTGAGCCTGTCCTTAAGCAGACACTCAGTAATTTATTTTGTATTGCTTGTTATAGTTAATTTGCTGATATATGGTTGGGAAATACTTTCTTAAAAGAGAGTTAGTGAGAATTGTTCAATCTCCCAATGGAACAGTTGGGCCATTGAGCCCTTTGTTTAAGAAACTACTGATATGTTTTCACAGAATAGGCATTGTCACTACATATTTACTGAGTGGCTTATACATCTATATATGTTATGTGATGCTGGTTTAACAGTATACTAAAGCTTGAGATGTCTCATAGCCGCAAATGTAGCTCCGTGCCCCAGGAATTCCAGATTGTAACTGAGTTTTCAATCATGACCAGAGATGAGATTTCTTTGGTGCCTGAGGCAGTTCATGGGTGTGACCATCGGGCCTTCTGGAGCACAGGGAGATGGGGAGGGGGCCTATCCCCAATTCCGCAAAAGCTTTGAATGTTCAGTTGCAGAAACCTGCATACCTGAGATTTTCAACAGATTCACACATGGGTGTGGCTCATCCAAGCAGTGGAGTCTGGCCTTGAACATGGCAGCTATTGTCAAGAATAACTTTATTTTAAAGCAATTTTTTTGTGACCCTCACACTAAGATATGTTGTCACAACACACATTTTAAGAAGCTTGGGATTAGAATATGTAGGAAAAGATAAACTGCTTTTCAAATAGATGGGAAAGTAGACAGGAAGTTTCTTTAACTAAGAGGTTAAAGTTTGTTTAACTCCGAAGCAGTCAAGAGTTAATTATGTGACTTAGTGCTGAGGTGTCTTCTGCCTGAGTTAATGATGCGAATATGTGGTGAAGTGTCCTCTGTCCCTATCTTTGGTGCCTCTGAAGCCACGTGCTTTCCCAGGTAATCAGCAAAGGGCTTCATCAGAGTAATGACCTGTAGTTTCTTTTGGCCTTTTGAAGAGTTTGGATGAATTTCAGACAGTTTCTATCTTTCAGGGTACTGGATATTTTTATATTCCTATAAATATTCCTGTGCTGTTAGCTATGTTACTTGGAATCAGTTTGAATCCTTTGGGTCTAGCTTTTATATAAGACTTACTGAATCCAGGGCTTTGCTCAGTCTAGGGTAATTGTTCCCACTGCTGAGGAAAGGCATTTTTCAGTACCTATGCAGTCCTCATGAATTGTGAAGTTGTCTAGTCATTATGCCCATAATGCGCACTGTAGTCTTTATCCTTTCCAGTGGTGGTTGGTTCTTTCCAATCTACATAGTTTCTTCTGCCAGACACCATTGGGTGTTCACTTAATTCAGATCTCCATGGTTCTCTGTTAGCTTTTCCTCTACAGTACCCTTCCCTAACTTACAGTTCCATCATTACTGCTCTGGTCTCTGTCTCCATTCTCTAGTCTGACAAGCTGCCTTGAAGCTTTGTCAAGATGGTCAACTGGTGTTGCTGAAGAGTTCACCTTGTTTATCTCCAATCTCAGGAATTACTTGCTTTCGTCACCTTACGTTGTGCTTTGAAACTTTATTTCTTGTTTGTCTCTTTTAAAGTTCACTTGAAAAGTTAAATCTGGATCCTGTTGCTTCATCATCAATTAAATCACAAATCTTATGTCAGTTACTGTTATTGTTATTATTTTAAATTAAAATTAAATCACTGTAGATTCATGGTTACAAAGTTGTTCATGTTCAGTTTTCAGCCATGCAGTGTTCTGGCACCCATCCCTTCATCAGTGTACATTTCCCACCACCAATGACCAGTTTTCATCCTGAAGCTCCTAACCTAGTCCACCTATATGGCAGGCATTTTTCTTCTCTCTCTTGCTCTCTCTTCTCTTTCTTTTTTGGGCAGTATGGTTCACAAGACAGATGCTGAAAAGTTATCATCTATATACCTTTACCTATTTTTAACACTCAGTTTTTGTCCAGTCTGATCATTTTCAACTCTGTCATAGTGGTCCATTTTATATCCTAACTGACTTATCCCCACCCCCAACTCCCCATCCTCCACCCCCGTGCTTGTGGCAAGCTTCCAGTCCTCCTAGCCCTTGTTTCTACTGTCCTTGGGTATTAGTCTCATACTTTTTTTTTTTTTTTGGGTCATTCCCAGCGACGCTCATGGGATACTCCTGGCTCTGCACTCAGGAATTACTCCTGGTGGTGCTTGGGGGACCATATGGGATGCTGGGATTGAACCTGGCCGGCACAGGCCGGCCATGTGCAAGGCAAATGCCCCACCCGCTCTGGCCCCTAGACTCATACTTTTTTAAAATTGAATCATAGTGAGATAAAGTTGTTCTTGATTGGATTTCAGTCATAGAATATTCCAATACCCCTCCCACAGCCTGCCTGTATGGCAGGCTCTTTGCCTCTTCTCTTTCTCTCTCTCTCTCTCTCTCTCTCTCTCTCTCTCTCTCTCCCTTCTATTATACATTGTGGGTTATAATACATTTAGAGGTTTTCATGTATATCCCTTTGCCTACATTTAATGCTCAGTTCTAGGCGGGTATTATAATTTCCAACAATTATTAATATACTGTTCCTTTCTCTGTCTTACCTAACCTCTGATTCCCACGCACTTGCAGTAGATTCTACCACTAACAAGACCTCCTGATCCATGTTTTGCCTGACTTTGAATATTGGTATTATGCTGTTTTTTTAATATCCCACAAATAAATGCAGCCATTCTGTATCTGTCCTTTACCTTTTGGCCAATTTAACTCAACATGATCCTCTCCATGTCCATCCATTTATAGGCAAATTTCTTAATTTCGTTTTCCTAACAGCTGCGTAATATTCCATTGTGTAGATGTACCACAGTTTCTTTATCCAGTTGTCTATGCTTGGGCACTCAGGTTATTTCCAGATTCTGGCTGTTGTGAATAGTGCTGCTATGAACATAGAAGTGCAGATAGTGTTTCTGCTGTGTGTTGGCCTCCCAGGGTAATTCCCAGGAGTGATATTGCTGGGTCAAGTGAGAGTTCAATTTCTAGTTTTTGGAGGAATGTCCATATTGTTTTCCAAAAAGGCTGAACTAGTTGGCATTTCCAACAAGAATGAATGAAAGTCCCTTTCTCCCCTATCTGATTTTGCTTCCAAGAGTTTTAAAAATAGTGTCTTTTGGGTCTTCTGTAAACATTATCATATCATTTATAGATAGTGAGTTATACTCCTTTTCCAATTTGGATACCATTGCTTTTTTTTTTTTTTCTTGTCTGATTGCTATGACCAGAACTTCTAAAACTATTTCTAAAACTATTCACAGCGAACTAAGGATTTCACTAAAAGCTCTTTGGAAAATAAACGTATAGGCTACCTCTTCAAGCCTGTGTTGTGTTTTCTCTTCATCTCTTGCTTCCTCTCCTTCTTTTCGCCTTAAATCTTTCTAAGTAAGTTTCTGAATTTCATATTATACAAAAGATGAACTCAGAGTGGTTAAAGATTTTGAGATGAGACAAGAATCCATAAAATGCAGTGAGAAACACTTAGGAAGAACTTTTTTTTTTTTTGCTTGCTTGAGTCACACCCAGCGATGCTCAGGGTTTACTCCTGGCTCTGCACTCAGGAATTACTCCTGGCGGTGCTTGGGGACTATATGGGATGCTGGGGATCAAACCCGGCCGGCACAGACCTCGTGCAAGGCAAACGCCCTACCCGCTGGGCTATCGCTCGGGCCCCTTAGGAAGAACTCTTTAGGACAATAGCCCAGCGGGTAGGGCGTTTGCCTTGCACGCAGCCAGCCCATGCCGCCCTGGGTTCAATATCCGGCATCCCATATGATCCCCCGAGGAGCACCGCCAGGAGTAATTCCTGAGTGCAGAGCCAGGAGTAACCCCTGAGCATTGCTGGGTATGACCAAAAAAAAAAAAAAAAAAAAAAGAAGTTTTCAATAACTTGATTTACTTGCAGAGATAACAAAAACAAAGATAAAGAAATGGGATTACATCAAATAAAGAAAGGTTGCCTAGCAAAATAAACTTAGTCATCCTATTGAATAGGATAATGTACTTGCATACCATACCTCAGGTGTAGGCTAATACTCAGGTAGAGGCTCATATCCAAGATGTATAAAGCATTTAATAAACCTCTACAGTGATAAAATTAAAAAACCTATCAAAAATGGGAGAGGTGGTGAACAGACACTTCCCCAAAGAATGCACATTGCCAACCAGTAGGTGTATGAAAAGTGTACATCAGCACTTACTTCTAGGGAGATGCAGATTAAAATGACAATGAGATATTCTACACCAGTGAAAATGATATTTATCAAAAAGGCTGGAAACAGCCGCTTGTGGTGGGGATGTTCACTGTTGGTGGGAATGTTTTCTGCTTTTGCTTCTGTGGGGAACAATATAGAAATTTCTCCAAAAAAAAGGAAGAGTATAATTTCCATACAACCCAGCCACTCTGCTTCGTGGCATCTGCCTCTTTAACATAAATACATTAATTTGAAACGGTATATACACAGACCTTGTTCACTGCAGAACGTGGTACTATAGCCAGGATATGGAAATAACCTACATATCCAATGACAGGTGAATGGTTAAAGAAGTTGTGGTGTGTGTGTGTGTGTGTGTGTGTGTGTGTGTGTGTGTGTACAAAGGAATACTATGCAGCTATAAGAAAAGATGTTTCAGTTTGCTGCAACTTGAATGAAATTAGGCTCGAGACAACCTAATTATCATGTTAAGCAAAACAATTCAGAGGGAAGGACATATACTGGGTGACTTCATTCATCTACAGTATTTAGAGAAACAGACAAGGACATAAACAGTAGCAAATAAAGACAAACGTTTGGCCTTGGATTACAAAACTGAGATTACCAAACAGAAATTGGGTGAGAGGTACAAATGAAGAAATGGACTAGAAGTTACAAGTACATTGGTGGAGGCTTTGGGGTTGTTTAATGGTGGTAAGTTGCAACTACACTTGAATACTTTGTAAGCATGTGAGCTAAACTATGGTAATTAAACAAATAGCACTTTATTTTTTGGGTCAGGAGGTAGTCCAAAGGGCTGGAGTGCATGTTTTGGGAAGTCAGGATTATTTTTTAAATCCCTGGCACCACATGGTCCCCCAAACACCACGGGGAGTGCCCTGAGCACCGAAGTGCCTTGACCACTCTGGATGTGTTCTTACCCCTGTCCCTCCCCAAATCCTGATTTAATATGCCTTTTTTTTTTATTCCTGTGAGCTCTTTGGGACACTGGTCTGTCTCGAGGTCTAAGGCAACATCTGTGTTGTCTTGAAGTTTTTCTGTCTTAATTCTACATAGTTAGGTGCAGGTTTATTTATTTGTTTTTAATTTTTTTTAATGATTTAATTTAAACACCGTGATTTACAAAGTACAGTTTTTTTTCACAATACAGTTGCTGGAAAGATTCACCAATCAGCACCAATCCCACCACCAGAGACCCGCATGTCCCACCCACCCATACCCCTCCTGATACCTGCTCACTTAGCCAGCATCAATTATGCTGATCCTTAAAGCTCATAAAGGGAATAGTAATGATAAGGTCATGCCTTTTTTTTCTTTCTTTTTTTTTTCTAGGCTAATATGTGGGAGTCTGACCAGTTTCTGTTCTTGGATTCACTTTCTGGGTTTCCAGAACACAGTGGTTTTCTACTGACAATCCCAGACACACCATCACTACAGCTACTGACAACACCTTTTTCACATTTATCTCAACGTCTATTTGAGCTTTTCCTATTCATACACTGAACAATCCATTCTATATTGGTTGTTGGAGCTAATTCTCTAAATATGGTCGATGAACCTGGTGTTAGACAAAAGTCAATGGCGATAACCTCAAATCTCCATTGTGCCATTTGAGTCCACTGTATAGGAAATTACTAAGGTGGTCCCTCAGACCACACCTTGTGCCCACACATTTCATTTCTAGAAAATGTGATGGGATAACAGATGAATATACTAGGTTTGAGATAATGCGTGGGTGCTCTGCGCCTGCGCGCCATGGGGGATACATGCCCCCCCACCCCCCCCATGTATGGTCCCAGCCGATGGCATTTCTGGGCTGGCTTACCTGGCCTTGCCGGAGGGCATTGAGTTGGGGGGAGGGCGCCCCAGCTTCAGCTCCCTAGGA
Source organism: Cryptotis parvus (assembly GCA_021461705.1). Taxonomy (NCBI): domain Eukaryota; kingdom Metazoa; phylum Chordata; class Mammalia; order Eulipotyphla; family Soricidae; genus Cryptotis; species Cryptotis parvus. Next base: position 7,214 of record JAJIBD010021856.1, on the reverse strand, counting down.
AACCTGGTGGATTCGATCACCCAGTCCTGCATACCTGGGCTTGAACTCGACTATTCTGTTGGGTGTGGCTCTGCTGAGCTGTGGAGTCTGGACCTTGAAAGTGGCTGTGGTTTTGATGCATGAGGTTTTCTGGCCTCTGGGGGGTCTGACTGGGAGGCAGAGGGAGCCCTGCCCTGCCTTCCTTTCAGGACCCCTCATTAGCCTAGCACAGCCTGAGTGGGCAGCAGCTCAGCCCTGGACCTCTCACTGTTTCCCAGCTGGTCGCAGTTCACTGGCGCAGCCGTTTTTAGAGACTCAGATCAAGTCCAGCCTGTTCCACAAATCTTTCTTCACTGACTAGTTTGCATGGGATTTTTATTAGCACCTTCAGCAAATTGTGCACTGCTTCACCTCTGTCTTACAGTGAGCGAAAAGCAGGTCTTTCCAAACTTCCTGACCAAGCACTCCACGTTTATACTTCCCTTGCCCCTTTTAGTGATTAGCAGAGGAGCCCATAAAATGTCATCAAGTACATTTGTGGGAAGACTTGTCTTTGTAGCAAAGGATGCACAGGGTCTGTACATCTTGAGAAGTGTGTGTGTGTGTGTGTGTGTGTGTGTGTATTTGGGAGTGGAGTAGGGTGAAGCAGTGGCTCTCACTCCGTAGTGATGTCAACAAGACTACCTCTGTTGCAATAGAAGTCTCTGGCAGTTTGTGTTTCAGGGGTCTTCTGTTTGCCATGACATCACTGAGTCCAGTCAGTATGAAAGTTGACCTGAAACACCAAATGAAACTTGACATGAAACATATATAAAAACTAATCTTTTATGGGCACTGGTGGCGGGATGGGTGCTGGAACACTGTATGACCAAAACCCAAATATGAACTTTTTAATTGTATATCTTTGTAATTGTAAAAATAAAAAAATAAAAAAACTAATCTTTTACAAGATCCGGACTCCACAGCTTGACAGAGCCCCGCCCAAGAGAGAAGTTGAATTCAAGCCCAGGTATGCGGCGTTCAGTGGCCAGGTTCACCGGGCTTCCCAGGGAGCTGAAGCCGGGGCCCCTTCCCTCACCTAGGTCCCCTCCAGAAAGGTCTGGTGGGCCTGCCCGGGACTGCTGCTGGCACTGTTGGCCAGAATCCAGGTACACAGGTGCAGGGCAGAGCTTCTGCCTGCTTGCCCTATGCTAGGCTGATGGGATGTCCTGGAAGAGGGCAGGTTCTGGTCGTTGCCTGACACCCCCCTCCCACCCCCCCCCCTCCCCAGCAGTCTCTCAGAGGCTGGAAAACCTTGGGCACCACAACCACAGCCATTCTCAAGATCCAGACTACACAGCTTGACAGAGCCCCACCCCCATGGCATGCATCTACTTTGCTGCGTGTGATAGCTCAAAACTGGGTCTACTCTTCTAATAGGTATCTCATCACATTTCATAGAAACACAAGTGTGTGGACATGATGTGTGTCTGTGGGAACATATCGAAAATTTCCTATAGTGGGCTCAGATAGAACAATGGAGGTTTAAGAATCTCCAGTGACTGTTGGGGAGCTGCTGGGGTCCCTGACAGTGTCAGGACAGAGGTTCTCTTCTACCTCCGAGGCCGCTGGGGAATGGATGAAAACTCACGAGTCCGGTGCAGTTCCAAAAAGGCTTTTAATAGTACAAAAGCTCTACTACCGCAATCCAGTATAATGAAAGAACTCTAGCTCTGGTCAGAACTTAGACCATACAAGAGAGCCCAAGTCTCCCAACAAAGAGAGAGGATCTCACCCGAGAGGAGCCCTACCCAAAAGAAGGGGAAAGGAGAAGGGGCCTCAAGTCAGTCCCCTTATATACACCAAAGTAATCCTATCCAACAGACAGGGAGGGTCCTGTCAACAAGGAACCCCAGAGTGTAGAAGGGTGGTACCACACCCTATTATAGGTATAAACAAAGGGTTCCGCCAAGGAATAATCCCTTCCCCTGAGATTATCTCTTATGTAAAACACTAGAGAGAGAAGGGAGGCTGATATAAAGTAATACATCTTAATTTCATGGGCTTCATGTAATCTAGATGGTACCAACAAGGTCCTTCTTATTTATTATCTGCTCCAGGGTGATTGTATCTTGTTCTCCATATACTGAAAGGCTCATACTCGCCTGCGTGAGGGAAAACTAGTATGATACTTCCTATAATCTTCCTATAGTCTCAACGTAGTTAAGGTGGTAGTCTCCTGGTAAATTCTAACTGTCCCATGCTGGGTGTAGTGGGTATAAAGAGGAGCTGTGCCCAATCTAGAAAACAGAAGTCTTAGTAGATGTATAATAAGTCAGAAGTTATTCAGAGTCAAGGTGACTTCTGTAACTGCCACACCCTCCATCAGTATTTACATAGAAGAGAGATTTCACTAGAATGAACCTTGGCTTAAGAACATGTAAGTAGATTAAGCTGTGAGTGGGTAAAACAGCAAAGCTCCCAAACTAGCTAAGCCTGTCATCCAACAAATGACTTTTGTCTAAGACCATTTTCATTGACTGTATTTAGAGAAGTGGCCCCAATGAGCAATATAGAATAGATAATTCAGTATAGTCTATGTGTAGGACAAGCTCAAATAGAGGTTGAGATAAATGTGAGATAGGGTTGCCCGTAGGTGCAGTGGTGGCGAGTCTGGGGTTGATAGTAGAATACCACTGTGTTCTGGAAACCCAGAAAGTGAATCCAAGAACAGAATCGGCCAGATTGTCACACAACAACTAAGAAAAAAAAATGTCATGACTTTATCAATACCATTCTTTTATATGGGCTGTAATGATCAACATAATTGATTCTGGCTAAGGGAGCAGGCAAGGGGATGGGGATGGGGGGGTGGGTGGGAAATGCGGGTCTCTGGTGGTGGTGGGGACACACTGGTGGTGGGATTGGTGCTGAACAATGAGTCTTTCTAAAAACTGTGTTGTGAAAAGCTTTGTACTTTGTAAATCATGGTGTTTAAATAAATCACTTGATCACTTGATCACTTGAATCCACGTTATTCATCGATTTGCTCGAGCGGGCGCCAGTAACATTTCCATTGGACCCTATCACGTGCCAATGTAGCCCAATGGCATCTGGTTGATTCAGGAATATGAAGAGCCTCAAACCGTTCCTTCAGGGTCTTAACAAGGAAGTCTGACCATCTTGTAGGTGGGCGGCCACGTGATCTTTTGACATCCCGTGGGATCCAGTTGGTAACGGCTCTAGTCCAGCGGTTGTCTCCAAATCGCATTACATGTCCAGCCCATCTGATTTTCGATGCCTTGGCAAATGAGACAGCCGCCCCGGATTCTGGAATAGCGACGGAGGTCAGAACTCCGGATTCCTTCTCTCACTTGAGTGAGACGTGATATTCCAAGCATAGCTCTTTCGATGCCTCTCTGGGAGACCCGGATAGCATTCTCATCCTGCTTTCGTAGGGCCCAGGTCTCTGAGGCGTATGTTAATGCAGGGAGAACGGTGGAGTCAAAGAGATGTGCTCGGAGCTGGAGGTTCTTTGTCCTTTTAGCTATTTCTTCGATGCCTTTGAAGGCATTCCATGCCGCTCTCTTCCTCCTGCGCAGCTCAGGTTTTAGGTCGTTCATCATGTTGACTTCTCGACCTAGGTACACATAACTGCTGCATTCAGAGTTGTTTGTTCCATTGAGAGAGAATGGGGTCTGGCAAAGCTCTAGTGGCCTGACAGTCACTAGATCTCCCTGTAATGGGATTACCGCCTTAATGTTCTCTCTTTCCCTCCCCTGCCCCAGGACTTCCATTTTCCCAGCCTTCCCTCTCTGCTGTGGCCAGCAGAGGCTGCTGGAGAGTTGCTGTCAGGGTTTCTGGTGGCCTCCACTGCCCCCTCTGGTGCCTCCTGGCAGCCTGGCCCCCTGGCATCCTTTGAGATGTCTTTTCACTCAAAAGGAAGTTTTTTTCCTCTTCCCACTTCTCTTTCTTCTCAGCGCTTGTCCTCTTGGCATTTTAGGAACTGTTTCATGTAGTGTGTGACTTTTTAAGTGGGTACCTAGTGACAATAAAAAACTTTAATATTTCACAGTTTCTTTCTTCCATAAACCTTTTTGATCCTAAGAAATGTCCTCTAGTTAAAATCTTCCTGGGGTCCCCATTGGTTATATGGGACGAGAGCCTGCAGGTTGTTTGAATGAGTCAGCTTGGCTGCATGCCACACTTCCTTTAGGAGCTTTGTACTCTGTCTTTAAGGGCTGGAGAAATTCCCTCCAGCATCGTTGTGGTCTGGCCAGTTGCTCTATCCTAGGGTTTCTGGCCCGAACAGACTGAATCAGGTTTTGGTGTGGGACTGAGGATTGGGGAGGGGGGGGGCAGGGGGAAAGAATCTTGTCTCAGTCGGACCACATTTTTGATGATTTGCCTTCAGCGGATTCTTCTGCATTGGTCATCCTTAGACATTCTTTTTTTTTTTTTTTTGCTTTTTTGGGTCACACCCGGCAATGCTGAGGGGTTTCTCCTGGCTCTGCACTCAGGAATTACTCCTGGCGGTGCTCGGGGACCATATGGGATGCCGGGGATCGAACCCTGGCCGGCATGGGCCGGCCGCGTGCAAGGCAAACGCCCACACCGCTGGGCTATCGCTCTGGCCCCATCCTTGGACATTCTTTTACTAGTCTCTGGGTGCTTTTTACGTGCTCCATCTTATTATTTTTTTTTTAGCTCTGTCCCTCTTGAGGGCATCCTGCAACCCAAAAACCCTGATATTTAGTATCATTCAGTGTTTTCTGCTCAAGAGCAGATTCTGTCTTTCTTGGTTTCACTTTTCTGTGTGAATCTGGAAGGATTGGGATGGAGTGGGTTCTTATGTAGGAACTTTTCCCTCCCATAATCTGATATGCTCCTAGGGGGCCTGGCATCCTCTGAACTTCTCCTGTCTAGCAGAAGGGGATGCTTGTAAAGCTGTATCCTAGATCACTGCCACACTCGAACGAAGGGAGGGTGAACAGTGGAGCCTGTAGAGTAAACATGGAGGGAGTTATTGTCAAATCAGCTAAGCCTCTTAAGCTCCAGGTTCCTTGATCCCTTCATCATTTGACATCCCATTATTCATCGATTTGCTCTAGCGGGCACCAGTAACATTTCCATTTGACACTATCACGTGCCAGTATAGTCCAATGGCATCTGGTTGCTTCAGGAATACGAAGAGTCTCAAACTGTTCGGTCAGGGTCTTGACAAAGAAGTCTGACCATCTTATAGGTGGGAAGCCACGTGATCTTTTGACGTCCTGTGGGATCCAGTTGGTAACTGCTCTAGTCCAGCGGTTATCTCCAAATCGCATTACATGTCCATCTGATTTTTCCATGCCTTGGCAAACGAGACAGCGTCCCTGATTCTGGAACAGCAACGGAGATCTGAGCTCCGATTCCTTCTTTCACTTGAGTGAGGTGTGATATTCCAAGCATAGCTCTTTCGATTCCTCTTTAGGAGACGTGAATAGCATTCTCATCCTGCTTTCCGTAGGGCCCAGGTCTCTGAGGCTATGTTAATGAAGAGAGAATGGTGGAGTCAAGAGATGTGCCCAGAGCTAGAGGTTCTTTGTCTTTTTTTGCTATTTCTTCGATGCTTTTGAAGGCGTTCCATGCTGCTCTCTTCTTCCTGCGCAGCTCAGGTTTTAGGTCGCTCATCATGTTGACTTCTCGACCCAGGTACTCATAACTGCTGCATTCAGAGATGTTTGCTCCATTGAGAGTGAATGGGGCCTCTGGAACTAGTTCATTTCTCATGAACATAGTTTTGTTGAGATTCAGCTGTAGACCTATCTTTCCACATTCTCGGTCAAAGTCAGCCAGCATTTGTGCTGCTTGGCTAATGTTTGGTGTTATTAGAACAATGTCATCAGCGAAGTGGAGGTGATGTATTTGCCGACCATCTATCTTCACTCCCATTCCTTCCCATTCTAATTGTCATATGATGTTCTCTAGGGTGGCACTGAAGAGTTTTGGTGAAATGGTATCACCCTGCTGAACCCCTCTTTTGACATCGATCATTTCCTTGTGGAATGGTGAGATCCTGGTGGTGAATCCATAATACAGCTCATGAAGGATCTTGATGTATTGGGTTTGAATACTCTGTTTGGCTAGGGCTCTGTACTTTTGAAACAAATCTGCTCTGTATTTTTTGAAACAAATCACCCTTTTCATTTTCTTAATTTTAACCTCTTGTTTGACCTGAGATTCTATTTCATTGCATTTCGTGTTCTAACGCATCACCATGTAAGTTGTGTTGGAGTTGTTCCACACTTTATACCTGTGACTTCTTGGTCCAGGAATAATTTTTTTTTATATTTACTTATTTATTTTTTCTTCTTTATTTTTAAACATTTTATTATACCACCGTGAGATATACGATTACAACGTTGTTCACGTTTGGAGGTTTCGGTTTGCAGTGTTCCAGCACCCCGCCCTCCACCAGTGCCCATCACCCACCACCCCATGTCCCCAATTCCCTCCCCTCCCCACATCCTGCCTAAATGGCAGGTTCTTTATCTCCTCTCTCTCCCCCTCTCTCTTCCTTCTCCTACACATTGTGGGTTGCACTACATACACTTAGAAGCCATCATTTGCATTTTTTGCCTGTATTTAATGTTCAGTTCTATGTTGGTATCAGCCCTTTCGACATTTATTCACACATGTTCCCTTCTCTATCTTACCTAACCTCTGACTCCCACACGCTTGTGGTAATTTCCACTTTTGGTAAGATCACCTGGTATATTTATGTCATGCAAATATAGGCAGTCATTCCATGTCTCTCTCTTTCCTTCTGACTAATTTCACTCAACATGATTCTTTCCATGTCCATCTATTTATAAGCAAATTTTATAACTTCATTTTTCCTAACAGCTGCATAGTATTCCATTGTGTAGATGTACCACAGTTTCTTTATCCAGTCATCAGTTCTCGGGCATACTGGTTGTTTCCAGGTTCTGGCTATTGTGAATAGTGCTGCTATGAAAATAAAAGTGCGGATTGTGTTTCCGCTGTGTGTTTTTGGCTTCCCAGCCATATTCCCAGCCATATTCCCAGGAATATGGCTGGGTCAAAGGGGAGCTCAATTTATAGTCTTTGGAGGAATGTCCATATTGTTTTCTAGAAAGGTTGTACAAGTCGACATTCCCACTAACAATGTATGAGAGTCCTCTTTTCCCGCCAACAATTATTGCTTTTACCCTTTTGGATATGGGCCAGTCTCTGTGGTGTGAGGTGATATC
>JAJIBD010021855.1:0-33515 GCA_021461705.1 Cryptotis parvus | reverse complement strand
CATTTTATTATACCACCGTGAGATATACAATTACAACGTTGTTCACGTTTGGAGGTTTTGGTCACACAGTGTTCCAGCACCCCGCCCTCCACCAGTGCCCATCACCCACCACCCATGTCCCCAATTCCCTCCCCTCCCACGTCCTGCCTAAATGGCAGGTTCTTTATCTCTCTCTCTCCCTCTCTCTCTCTTCCTTCTCTCCACATTGTGGGTTGCACTACATACACTTAGAAGCCATCATTTGCATTTTTGCCTGTATTTAATGCTCAGTTCTATGTTGGTATCAGACCTTTTTGACATTTATTCACACATGTTCCCTTCTCTATCTTACCTAACCTCTGACTCCCACACGCTTGTGGTAATTTCCACTTTTGGTAAGATCACCTGGTATATTTATGTCATGCAAATAAATGCAGTCGTTCTATGTCTCTCTCTTTCCCTTCTGACTAATTTCACTCAACATGATTCTTTCCATGTCCATCCATTTATAGGCAAATTTCATAACTTCATTTTTCCTGACAGCTGCATAGTATTCCATTGTGTAGATGTACCACAGTTTCTTTATCCAGTCATCAGTTCTCGGGCATACTGGTTGTTTCCAGGTTCTGGCTATTGTGAATAGTGCTGCTATGAAAATAAAAGTGCGGATTGTGTTTCCGCTGTGTGTTTTTTGGCTTCCCAGGGTATATTCCCAGGAGTGGTATGGCTGGGTCAAAGGGGAGCTCAATTTCTAGTCTTTGGAGGAATGTCCATATTGTTTTCCAGAAAGGTTGTACAAGTCGACATTCCCACCAACAATGTATGAGAGTCCCCTTTTCCCCACATCCACGCCAGCACTTGTTGCTTTTACCCTTTTGGATATGGGCCATTCTCTGTGGTGTGAGGTGATATCTCATTGTTGTTTTGATTTGCATCTCTCTGATGATTAGTGATGATGAGCACTTTTTCATATGCCTTTTGGCCATTGAATTTCTTCCTTTGTCAAAGTTTCTGTTCATCTCTTCTCCCCCATTTTCTAATGGGGTTGGCTGTTTTTTCTTATATAGCTGTACCAGTGCCTGATATATCCTGGATATTAACCCCTTATCAGATGGGTATTAGGTGAATATTCTTTCCCATTCTGTGGTCTGTCTTTCTATCTTGGTCACTGTTTCTTTCGAGGTGCAGAAGCTCTTCAGTTTCATGTAGTCCCATATATTTATATTTTCTTCTAGTTGCTTTGTTAATGGTGTTTCACCTTTGAAGATGTCTTTAGTTTCAATGTCGTGGAGGGTTTTTCCTATATTTTCTTCCAATGTACTTTATGGAATCAGGTCTGATATTGAGATCTTTAATCCATTTTGATCTGATTTTTGTGCAAGGTGTTAGACACAGGTCCAAATTCATTTTTTACATGTAGCTGTCCAGTTTTCCCAGCACCACTTGTTAAAGAGGCTTTCCTTACTCCCAGTTTGGACTCTTTTGCACCTTTATCAAAGATTAACTCATCAATACACTAGCTCGGCTCTTCACACGCTACCTGTCCGAATGCAAGGTGCCCTCCCAATGGAAAAACCAGCAGGATAGTTCTACTGTTCAAGAAGGGAGACATACACGACACCGGCAACTATCGGCTCCCATCTGCCTGTTGTCTGTCATCTACAAGCTGTTTACACGAGTCATCCTGAACAGGATTAGCAGAACACTAGATGAAGGACAACCATGCGAGCAAGCAGGTTTCCGGAAAGGATTCAGCACAATCGACCATATCCACACAGTAACCAAGCTCATTGAGGTTTGTAGGGAGTACAAGATGCCACTCTGTCTCACGTTCATTGATTTACAGAAAGCCTTTTGATTCTGTGGGAGACTGAAGCAGTCATCGAAGCCCTAGTCAAACAGGGTGTTCAAACCCCAATACATCAAGATCCTTCGTGAGCTGTATTACGGATTCACCACCAGGATCTCACCATTCTACAAAGAAGTGATCATTGATGTCAAAAGAGGGGTTCGACAGGGTGATACCATCTCACCAAAAACTCTTCAGTGCCACCCTCGAGAACATCATAAGACAATTAGAATGGGAAGGAATGGGAGTGAAGATAGATGGTCGGCAACTACACCACCTCTGCTTCCGCTGATGACATCGTTCTAATAACACCAAACATTAGCCAAGCGGCACAAATGCTGGCTGACTTTGACCGAGAATGTGGAAAGGTAGGTCTACAGCTGAATCTGAAGAAAACTATGTTCATGAGAAATGAACTAGTTCCAGAGGCCTCATTCACTCTCAATGGAACAAACATCTCTGAATGCAGCAGTTATGTGTACCTAGGTCGAGAAGTCAACATGATGAACGACCTAAAACCTGAGCTGCGCAGGAGGAAGAGAGCGGCATGGAATGCCTTCAAAGGTATCGAAGAAATAGCTAAAAGGACAAAGAACCTCCGGCTCCGGGCACATCTCTTCGACTCCACCATTCTCCCTGCATTAACATACGCCTCAGAGACCTGGGCCCTACGAAAGCAGGATGAGAATGCTATCCGGGTCTCCCAGAGAGGCATCGAAAAGAGCTATGCTTGGAATATCACGTCTCACTCAAGTGAGAGAAGGAATCGGAGTTCTGACCTCCGTCGCTATTCCAGAATCAGGGACGCTGTCTCGTTTGCCAAGACATCGAAAATCAGATGGGCTGGACATGTAATGCGATTTGGAGACAACCGCTGGACTAGAGCCGTTACTGACTGGATCCCACGGGATGTCAAAGATCACGTGGCCGCCCACCTACAAGATGGTCAGACTTCCTTGTTAAGACCCTGAAGGAACGGTTTGAGGCTCTTCATATTCCCTGAATCAAACAGATGCCATTGGGCTACATTGGCACGTGATAGGGTCCAATGGAAATGTTACTGGCGCCCGCTCGAGCAAATCGATGAATAACGGGATTCAAGTGATCAAGTGATCAAGTGAACTGATCATGTCTTTGAGGGTGGGTGTCAGGATACTCAACTCTATTCCATAGGTCCTCAGGTCTGTTTTTATTCCCTTACCACGCTGTTTTAATTACTGCTGCTTTGTAGTACAGTTTGAGGTTGGGAAGGTGATGCCTCCCATCTTCTTCTTCCCAAGGATTGCTTTAACTATCCGTGGGGTTTACTTTCCATACGAATTTCAGGAGTGTTTGGTCAATTTCTTTTAAAGAATGTCATGGGAATCCTTATAGGAAGTGCATTGAATCTGTACAAAGTTCTAGGGAGTATTACAATCTTGACAATGTTAATTCCTCCCCATCCATGAGCAGGGAATGTGTTTCCATTTCCTCCGTGTCTATCTCTTGAAGCAGTGTCTTGTAGTTCTCTTTGTATAGGGTCCTTTACACAATTGGTTAAGCTGATTCCTAGGTATTTGATTTTCTGTGGCACAATTGTGAATGGAATCGATTTCTTACTATCCCTTTTCTTCTCTTTAATTATTTGTGTATAGGGAAAGCCACAGACTTTGGGGGTATTGATTTTGTACCCTGACACTCTACTATACATATCTATTGTTTCTAAGAGTTTTTGGGTCGAGAGTTTAGGGTTCTCTAGGTATAATATCATGTCATCTGCAAATAATGATATTTTGTTTCCTTTTGTTTGGCCTGCTGTACCTGGAGGGTGTCTGGGCTTAATTCTTCGTGCTCAAGGGATTATATATGGTGCTCATTTGCATATACAAGGCAAGTGCCAAGTTTGCTCTACTAGTGGTTATACCTGGCATTTTTTTAAAAAAAAGCACAATCAACAAACCATTACTTACCTAGACTCAGAGGTTAAATAGAAGAGAAAGCTAATAAATATGATCATAAGTGAAATAGAGGAGAAATAAGTATGGATAATTTAGAAACATTATATTATATATATATATACTATGAACATTATATATATACTATGAACATAGTATATATATATATGCTACTCTGAAAAAACTTGCTGTCAAGGAATGAACAATTTAGAACCACAAAACTCTGAAGAATATATATGGAGGAGGAAGCAGAAAACATGAACAAATTCCTAGTAAGGAAAAATTTAAACCAATAGCATCTATTTCAAGTTTTTTCCAGGGAATCAAAAAATGAGGCTGGAAAAGGATAACCCTGAGCATCACTGGCTACAACCCAAAATGCAATAAACAAACAAACAAATAAATAAATAGATAAATAAATGGATAGATAGACAGACAGACAGATAGACAGACAGACAGGTAGACAGGTAGATAGATAGATAGATTGATAGATAGATAGATAGATAGATAGATAGATAGATGGATAGATAGATGGATAGATACATACATACATACATACATAGATACATACATAGATACATACATAGATACATACATAGATATATACATAGATAGATGCATAGATACATGATAGATACATAGATAGATACATAGATAGATACATAGATACATAGACACATAAATACATAGATACACTAGATACGTAGATGGATTGGTATATAGATAAATTAGATAGATAGATAGATAGATAGATAGATAGATAGATAGATAGATAGATAGATAGATAGATAGATAGATACATAGATACATAAATAGATACATAGATAGATACATAGATACATAGACACATAGATACAAGATACATGGATAGATTAGATACAGAGATAGATTAGATACATAGATAGATAGATAGACACATAGATAAATAAATGAGGCTAGAGATATATCAAAGCAGATAACGTGCTTGACTTGTTGTACTTGGCCTGAGTTGGATCCTTGGCGCTCCTGGGTGGGCACCACTAGGAATCCTGAGTGCAGAGTGAGGAGTGCTCCTGGGCTGATTCAAAACCTCAAAACCAAAACCAATCAATAGAACTTCTTAGTAGCTTCTATGAGGCCAACATTACCCTAATACCAAAAAGAGAGTACTAAATAGGAACATTTTATGTATATATTCCTGATAAACATAGATGCAAAATTCCTCAGCAAAATATTAGTGATCCACAAACCTCAACAGTATATCTAAAGCATAATACACCATGCTCAAGTGGGACTTCTTTCAAGAATGCTAGGAATGGTTCACTATATGCAAATAAATTAATGGGATACACTGTATCCACAAAAGAAAAAAATGAAAACCTTATGATATCATTAGATGTGGGAAAATTTTAAACAAGATTCAACAATAATTGATAGAACCCATCAATAAAATGGGGATAGTAAGAATTTACCTCTCAATATAATGAAGGGTATATATAACATACCCATAGTTGATATTATACTCAAAGATGATGAAACAAAGATGTTATACTCAAAGACTATTTTAATATATAATATTGGTAGCTATAAACACAGAAATTAGGTAATAAAAACCAACAGCATTCAAGTTGGAAAAGAAGAATTTAAGCGTATTTGTAGATGACCCCATTTTTTTGTAGATGAACCAAAAGTCTTCCAGAAAGATTTTATATGAAATAAAAAAAGACATAGTAAATTATAAGACTAAAGAATTACCACAAAAATATCTATTGCATTTCTGTATGCAAACAATTGAAGTGAAAGAGGAAAAAAGTCACTAATTTACAATTCTATTGCAAAACATCAAGTATCAAGAAATCAACTCAATAACTTAGATAAAATACAAGTCAGTTTTTAAAAGAAATATAAGAGGACATAATCCATGTTCATGGATGAGAAGAATATGCATTGTTATAATTATCACTACTATCCAAAGGAAATTCAATGTATATCAATGACTTTTTTCAAAGGCTTAGAATAAAAGCTATTAAAATTTGTATAAAACCATAGAACACCTTAGAGTAGACAAAGAGATTTAAAAAGAAAAGTCATTTTCTTTTTTACAATTTCATTGATAGAAAAAAAAAAGTCATTGCATTCCCTGACTATAAGCTACAATGTGCAGCTATGGTAATCAAAGAAGTATGAAATTAGAATAAAAGTCACACTCACATCAATATAAAAGTCTTGAGAGTCCACTATGAAATTTATGGATATTTAATTAATTACAATGGAACTTGGTGCATAAGCTGAGGGAAGGAAAACCTTTTAAACAAAATGTGTTATGAAAACTGAATAACCACATGCGAAAAAGGGAAAAACAATAAAAAGTAGAACTTTGGATCCCTATCTCACTTCATACACTAGTGAAATCAAAAATACTTTATAAACCTTAATATTATATCATAATTTCTGAACATATCAAGGAAAATGAACAGAACTCTCCTTGATATCAACATCAATGTTCTTAAAATGTTTAATTTAATTGAAATTGAACAAAAACAAAAGCAAGTGACACTTAATCAAATTTAACTTTTTTTTTCCTGCACTTTAAAAGAAGCAGTGACTTGGGGCTGGAGCAATAGCACAGCGGGGAAGGTGTTTGCTTTGCACGCTGCCGACCGGGTTCGATCCCGGCATATGGTCCCCTGATCACCACCAGGAGTAATTCCTGAGTGAAGAGCCAGGAGTGACCCCTGAGCATAGCCGGGTGTGACCAAAAAAAAAAAAAAAAGCAATAAATAAATAAATAAATAAATAAATAAATAAATAAAAGAAACAGTGACTGAAATTTCTAGATACTCAATTGAATGGGAAAAAATTTGCATAGCATATTTCTAATGTTTGCTACTTTTTTGAGTACTCACAGTTCAACAATGAAAAAAATAATAAACAGCTCTATCAAAAACTTGCAAGAGGAGTTGAACAAATATTTCCCCGAAGGAAAATACAGATGGCCAGTAGACATATGAATAAGTGTTCATCATTACTAATTAGGGAAATGCAAATCAGAACAACAATATCATTTTACACCAGTGAATGTGGCCATTAGCCAACAGAATATAAACATTCAGAGCCAGCAGGGAGGCAGTAAAGCAGGAAATCTCTTCCACTCTTGGTGGTAAGTTGTCTAGTTCAGTCTCTATGGAAAATAGTACGGCGACTTCTTAAAACATTAAAATTAACCTACTATTTGACCTAATGTTTTCACTCTTTGACATCTTTCCCAAAAAGGCCACTAATTTAAAAAGATGCATAAATACCTATATTTATTAAAGCACTATTGTAGCCAGTACCTGAAAATAACTCCCAAAGTATAATGCTGTAAGTAGACAAATTATAGTTTATATACACAATGGAATACAACTTGTCTGTTAGAAAAAAGAATTTTTGTCTTTTGCTACATTTTGACGAGCACTTGGAATTTCACTTTAAGTGAAATAAGTAAGAGAGAGAAGGAAAAATGCCAAATGATCTCACTCATATGTGATATATAAAGAAAGAGAGCAAATGAACGTGCATTATGCAACAAAAGCAAATCCCTGTGATCTGATGGAACAATTGGGGTCACTATGTCTTGGGAGAGTTAGAGTGGACAAGACTGAGCTAGGTGAGAAGTGACAGACCGTGGTGGAGTGTTTGTGGCACTTCAGTGGAGTTAGAGCAATAGAAACTGAGTATGTGGTAGAGAGCTTTCAAAAATAGCGATGGCAAAATGCAAGTAGAATAATGAGTTTAGTGGTCCTGAAAAAGATGTTCAGCATTAATAATCACCAAGTGAGAAGATAAACCTTAAAACATAATTTCTTAGTATTAGCAAAATTTAGAAATAATTAAGAGGCCTGTTAATTTGGGTATATGTAATAATTTTGAAAATAATCTTTCATTAGCTATAACATTTAAAGATATGCATGTTTACAGATTTGTAACAGATTTTATACATATACTATAGAGAAAATCTTTCACTTTAGTATACCAGGAAGGTATGTATCAAAATGTTTATAAAAATTACTATAATAGCTAAAATTATAAATGCTATAGATATCCAACAGGTTGAATTATGGATGGATGTAGCTCTTTAAAAAGTGAGATGCAGTAATAATAATATATATACATATATTTAGAGATATATGTCAACATAGATTAATTTTAAATTAAAACATTTCTGGGAAGAAAGCACGCTGTAGAAAAGCCATGCAAATTTGTTTATTTGTAGGAAGTCAAGAATCAGCAATATATTGTATTGGAATACATACATCACAAACTTAACACAGTGTAAGGACAGTGGTTAAAATATGCTTAGAATGATGCTAATCCATGAAATAGGGGGATATAAATGCTGAAGTTTTGCCAGGTAAACTAAAATATGTTGTCCCATTTCTTATTCGGGTGATGTTAGACAGAATTTGATAATGTATACATGTGATTGTTCTTGCATCACGAATACATCTCAGATCTTATTTTATGAGCATTGATCACTTGATCACTTGAATCCCGTTATTCATCGATTTGCTCGAGCGGGCGCCAGTAACATTTCCATTGGACCCTATCACGTGCCAGTATGCGGAGTTCTGACCTCCGTCGCTATTCCAGAATCAGGGACGCTGTCTCGTTTGCCAAGGCATCGAAAATCAGATGGGCTGGACATGTAATGCGATTTGGAGACAACCGCTGGACTAGAGCAGTTACCGACTGGATCCCACGGGATGTCAAAAGATCACGTGGCCGCCACCTACAAGATTTTATGAGCATTAGTTGTATTAATAATGAAGAAAATAGAAATGAGCATAGACAAATCTGATAAATTTTGCTGTAAGAGGTCACCTTCTATGAATAATGTCTTTTTTAATATTGGGTCTGGTTTTCATATTCGTGCCACATTAAGAATCTTTTCCTGTCTTGCCTTGTATTAGTTAATTTAATGAGAATTGCCATAATAGATACTGTTCCTTCATCCATATTAGGAGATAAGCTGAAAAAGAGGAAAGATGAGATACTTATAGGTTGCTGCTTATCTTCAATTGGTAATTCAAACAACCTGGATCCTTGCATGTAGAGATGCCACAATCTTCAACAACAAATTGCATAAAGTCTCTGTGAGAGGAATAAAATTGCTCATGTGGGAGATTTTCATTGCCTGGTCTGTAGCCCCATCAAAGTGCCTCTCAACTCAGAGACATAGCCCCATGTCCCCAACTGGGAATGAAGTAGACAAGAATTAACTTGCTCTTCCGCAAGAAAAGGTGGTTTTATGAATAGCTCTTCAGTTATACTCTACTGCCTTTTACCCATCCAAATATATCATCTGGTTCGATATAGTGAAATCATTTACTTACATATTCATCTACTTCTTCCTCTTGTGCTTAAAACCCAGTAACTGAGAAAGATAACTCACAGTCCCCTAGTTGCATTTAGCATTAAACTCAGAAAACCATAGCTCCAAGTAATATTCTGTCTTGCCATAACATTGAATATAGCTTCTTGTAGTCTTGAAACCTCTGAATTAAAAGGACAAATAGTTCGTATCACATTTCATAATGCCCCCAATATAGTGGATAAAATAAATTAGATGATTATAATAAAATGACCGTTTTAAAAGTGAAGTAGGAGTACAAAAATGACTGGAATATGCTAAGTATATTCTTCTGATAGGTGAGCTCATTTTCACTGATTTTGTTCTCTTTTGGTTCAACTCTCTGCATCTCTAATACATGGAAATATCATCTACTGTTTGATGCACAGTCACATAAAATGTATCAGTTTATTCACTCTAAACTGTACATGCTATGGGTTACATAATAGCCTCTACATATTATTGTTATAATAACATAAACTTATGTGCTATGTTCCTATGAAGTTGACTGATGCTATATTGACTAAATGTAGTAATTTGATCAAGTTATTTTAATTTGTTTTTTTTGTTTATTTGGTATTTGTTTTTTGGTATGTGTGCACTTAAGAAAAACTATTAATAAATATTATTATAAATAGAAATTTATGAGTACACATGGGGTAAAAATAAGGAGTGTATGGTTGAACTCTTGGAAAGTCTTGCAATAAATATTCAACAGATCTTTTCTGTACCTTTGTGTAAGATCTACATTGTTTTTTGTCTTCCTAGAATAATAAAATTATTAGAACAAGCACCAGGAACTACTTTTTTATGACTCCTAAAGTTAAGACTTTCTTAGAAGCATTGTAACTTTGTAAAACTGGTGCTTTGTTTTGGGAAAAGGGCCTGTTTTATGTTAAAGGCACAGCAAAGTTGATTACTATATAAACATATAGACCACAGACTGTGTCTTCACTATATGAACATAGAAATGAAAGGATGTACTGCATTTTAGAAATTGCAGATTTTCTGATATTCATATGAGCTAAGTTATTTCTTCAGACTTAACCAATTTGTCCTAGAATCAGGGTGTATATAGATATAAAGCACAGGTAGTTATGGTGTAGAAACCAAGCCAGCCACATGAAAGGCACATGTCTACCAGTTGTGCTGTTCTTCTGCCCCCACCCCCGACCACTTCTTAATGTCTTGGCTTGCTGGTTTCTTTATCTTCATTAATGTGTGGACCAAATCAGCAAGCAGCGATGCTTAAATTTAGCTGTTCTTTACCAGCTCAATTTATTGGGAATTTATCTCTATTTTCCCCTGAGGCTAATGAAATGAAGCCATGAAGTTAGTGAAATTTAAGTGTCAGTGTCCCTCACTTCTCTGGATCTCTTTCAAACCCAAGGGTTTTAAAATGTGTAAGGTGGATCCTAGTTTTTCATGGCACCAAGTTAGTTAAAATTTACTCATAATAGAGCTGCACTTTTACTTTGCACAGAAATTTTATATCTTAAAGTAAATAACTATAGTGAGTTGTTGGGTTTTTCTTCATTAAATCAATTTCAAAACCTAAAAGTAATGAACTGATGAGGCAATAGAGATAGTATAGTAGGTAGGGCACGTGCCTTCACTCACACGTATTGGGTTTGATCCCTGGCATGGTGTATAATCTCCCAAGTTTCCCTGGGAGTAATATCTGAGTGCAGAGTCTGGAGTAAGCCTTGAGAACTGCTGGATCCCTGGCATGGTGTATAATCTCCCAAGTTTCCCTGGGAGTAATATCTGAGTGCAGAGTCTGGAGTAAGCCTTGAGAACTGCTGGATGGGTCTCCAGAAGCAAAAAATAAAATGTGTATGAAATAGCTGATTTTGTTAATAGTTTTTTCAATCAAGCTGATGCTCTGGATCTATGATGTCATGAATTAATACATATTCTTTAGAATTTTCTGTTTCAAAAAATAGCAATCTTAGTGTATTAACTTGAAAGATGACATTGAGTTTTGACACTAGAAATAAAAAAGAAAAGACATATGACTACATCAGTAAGTTTCTTAATATTTTAATGAATTGAATAAATGTTGCAGAATTACTAATACTTATCAGCATTTTCCAGAAATTGGGGCCAAACCAATAAAGAATATTTTTTCCTCATGTAGATTTTAGTTAAGAGAAAAGGGTGACTAAATCATAATAATAAGGTCACGTGATTCTGATTGTAGTAGAGATGTTTGGAAACTGCTGAGCAAGGCCACAGAAGATGGAGGAATTGACACGCTCTTGCAACCAGCAGAGACAGGTAAACTTGGTGAATTCAAAGTGCTCTCAGTACTCAAAGCTTATGCCAGCACTGGGGATGTGGAGTAATGGCAGGCTATGACATTCAGTAGTTAAGGTGTGAGTGATGTGATTTGCATATACATACATATATTCACACGACAGAGCCTGGCAAGCTACCTATGTCATATATGGTATGCCAAAAACCAGTAACAATTATAGACTACATTCCCATGACCTGAAGGAATGGTCTGAGTCTCTTTGTATTCCTGGAGCAAGCAGATGCCCTTGGGCTACACTAGCACCTGACAGAATGTATGGAGATTTTACTGGTGCCAGCTCGAGCAGATTGATGAACAACGGAAGACAAGTGATACATATATAATGATAAAGCCACATGAATTCTTCCATTTAACAAGTTTAGATAGCAGTAGATATTAGAAAAAGATTCATCCCCGTATTACCTATGCTGAGTGTGGGGGTGATAATGGAGCACATGCTGTCTTGAATATGGGACAAATCCTGACTGTTGTTTGCTAGCTGAGATCCTTTGAGAATCCATCTTACTAAACCTTCGCCTTTTAATATTTTATTATGCTACTGTGAGAAATACAACCTTCACTTTTTTAGAGTATAAATTGAAATTAATGGATGCTTTCTTTCTCATTCTGTTAGAGCATGGATGAACTCATATATTTACATAGCAAATGGTAGGTAACTGAAAAATGGCGTTTCTTTTATTGCTCTTACTGCGACCACCAATAACAGCACCAGAAAAAGGAAAATCAATAGAAGTGAAGAAATAGCAATTCATACAGAAATGGAGGCTATTTGAAAGGTAAATTTCCTTTAGTTGACAGAGGGTTGGGAAATTTTAACAAATAGCCTGGGGTAGAACCTCAGAAGGACATTATGTACTGCTTTTCTGGATAATAACCACGGTGGTTGAAATTCGGTATTCTGTGTACTTTGACAAATCTGTATGAACTTTGTTTAATTCTATAGATTTATTGCCCTAAACCTTTTCTGTTTGACACAAGAGCTAAGTGTGTAGGAGTAAGAGAGAAGGGAAAATACATTTGTGTTTTGATTGGGAATGCAAAAGCATTCATAAGATAATGTTTAAAATGCATATCTACCAACCTGAATCAGTCAGTGTACACTTTTCTGGGAAAATACCAAAATGGTTGAGACCTAGAATATTTTTGTATTTTTAGTAACTTTACATATATTAGTGTTTTATTTGCATTGAGAATAGGTGAGAAATTTTTAATAAAGTTAAATTTATTGAAAATGAATGAGTGGGATGGAATTGGCCAAGCGACCAAAGAGTTCAAAATCAGTTTATTTATTGGATTCTTATTTAACATTTTGAATAACTAGAACATAAAAATACTGTTTTGGATGCTGAATATGATGCTAAGTGTTTAAAGGAATGTATTTTACTGTTTGTTTATCAGAGGAAACACATCTTAAGCACAATGGGTCTTACTGTTGGTTTATCAGAGGAAACACATTATAAACACATTCTCTATGACAAGCCCAGCTGATGAAATAAGACAAGTGTTGTCAGAGTGCTACAGGATATCAGACAAGAGCTACCTGGGCTTGTATTCACTCTTTGTTCATTTATAATTCCCTTGTCACTGAAGTAAGGGACCACATAGTCTCACATGGAGTGTCAAATCTGGAAATGAAAATTCTTTTTTCAAATCACTTAATTAGTTCAAGTAAGAGTGTCTCCTTCTCATCAACCAGTATTTCCTGAGGGTACCTGTTCTATAAAGTGTGTAAGCCCAATTTCATTCCTCTTAGGTCTTTCCCATTATTTATTTTCCCTCTGAAACATAGATATTTCTGCCAGAGAGATGAAAATTAGACATATTTTCCAAATAGAGATATATAAGTGGTCTATAGATATAGCCCCCTATTTTTTATAAACTTATCATGTTAGTCACCTTTACCAGACATTAAATTCCAAGGTATATCCTGTGCTGTACAGGTTTTACTAGAATGTTTGTTTTCTTAAAGTGAACCTAGGAATAAACCTTATTTGAAATACTCCTGTAATCTGAAAATTAAGTTGCCTAGGTCATTAGGGTTTAAATATATACAAAGTGCTCTGCCTGCATATATTTTCAATGTTGTGTGTAGATAGCCTACTTCATCTAAAGGAAGACTCAATGGGAAAGTCAAGATAAAGATTGCCTAGTTTTCTTTTGTTCAATTACTGTATTGGCTTTAATACCACATGCCAGAAATACTCTGTTGTTTTATACCCAGTTTTACTGTTGTTTTATACAAAACTCTGCATAGATTAATAATAAGGTAAATAGGTTTACAAGAATATATGTTTGGGTAATATTATTTCATATATTTAAAAACATATAGTAGCACCCCATCCCACACAACCACCAGTTTACTTCTTATTGAACCACCTCCATCCTTGTATTTGACTATCTTAATCACAGTTACCTAGTCGGAATTTAAGGGTTTGTTTTACTTTTGATTTTCATGTTTTCTTGCCTTTAAAAACACTATAGGCTGAGGAGATAATACAGTGGGCAGGTTTCTTGCCTGCAGCCTACTTGGTTCTATCCCTGGTACCTCACATGGTGTCCTGAATCCAGCAAGAGTGATCTCTAAGCTAAATGCAGAGCCAGAAATAAGCCTTGAGCACTATTGGTGCAATCCAAGTTCTGCTCCCTCCATATAATGTCCACCCAAAGTGAATTAGTCCAGTATTTGCTTTCATTCTTCTGATTTATTTTGCTTAGTATGAGACTCCAAGGAAATAATTTGTAATAGAGGACCTGCAAATTGAGCCTTAAAAACAGCTCAGTTAGCTCATCTTGCTTTATACAACTTTCATCCTTTTAAACATTATTGCTATTGAACTTTTCATTTATAATTTATTCTTGCTTTCTATTTATTATATTTTGTTCTATTTTCATAGTATATACAAGGACTTGTGACAGAAAATGGAGATGAGAAACAGCACTGTGCGAAGTAGTGAGCAGCAGAGGTGGTGGAGATGAGAAATCCAATATAATTTAGTGTTTTCAAATTAGGGATTACTTATGTTTCTACATTTGTACACAATGGTTATTGATCTGTGTCTTTGAGGATAAGGGATAGAAGGTGAGTATTCACCTGGATTTCATGCCTTCATTTCCATGAAAGATGAATAAAACATAGATGAACATGTAGTGGGTTTAATTCTTGACATAGTTCACCTCTCCATTTACTAATCAGCTTTTTCTTTTTTTTTTTATTTTTTTTTTAATTTTTTTATTATACCACCGTGAAACATACAATTACAAAGGTGTTCATAATTGGTTCTTGGTAATACAGTATTCCAGCACCATCCCTCCACCAGTGCCCCATTTCCACCACCAATGTACCCCTCCCCCCCCATCCCCCACCCGCCTTAATAGCAGGTACCCCAGTTTCTCTCTTTCTCTCTCTCTCTCTCTCTCTGTCTCTGCATCTCTCTCCCTCTTATTCTACACATTGTGGCTAGCCCTGCAGATAGTTAGAGTTAATCACTTAAGTCTCTTTGTGTATATTCAGTGGTGAGTTTTAATCTGCCATTACAATTTCCCCATATTCATTAAAACACTGGTATCTATATCCTATTAATGAATGCAGTCATTCTATATCTGTCCTTTTCCTTCTGACTAATTTCCACTAGCATGGGAAAGGATATTCACCAATACCCATCTGACAAGGGGTTAATATCCAGGATATATCAGGCACTGGTAGCACTCCACAAGAAGAAAACAGCCAACCCCATCAAAAAATGGGGAGAAGAAATGAACAGAAGCTTCTAAAAAAGAAGAAATCGAATGGCCAAAAGGCATATGAAAAAGTGCTCTTCATCTTTGATCATCAGGGAGATGCAAATCAAAACAACAATGAGGTACCATCTCACCCCACAGAGACTGGCACACATCCAAAACAGCAAGAACAACCGGTGCTGGCGTGGGTGGGGAAAAAGAGGACTCTCATCCACTGCTGGTGGGAGTGCCGACTGGTCCAGCCCTTTTGGAAAACAATATGGACATTCCTCCGAAAGCTAGATATTGAGCTCCCATTTGATCCAGCAATAGCACTCCTGGGAATATACCCTAGAGACCGAAAAACACATAGCAGAAACACTATCTGTACTTCTTTATTCATCTCTGCGCTATTCACTATAGCTAGAATCTGGAAACAACCTAAATGCCCGAGAACAGAGGACTGGCTAAAGAAACTGTGGTTCATCTACACTATGGAATACTATGCGGCTGTCAGAAAGGGATGAAATTATGAAATTTACCTGCAAATGGATGGACATGGAGTCTATCATGCTGAGTGAAATTAATCAGCTTTTTCTGAAAAAACAAGATGGTGCATTTATTTTTTTTCATCCCACTCTAACAGAAGCTGTTTTCTTTCTGGAAGAGAATTTGAAGTAAAAATTGAACTATTATTAGTGGCTTCATGATGTGGAATCCTATAGGAAGAGAATAAAGTTGTGTATGTGTGTGTATGTGGGTGTGTTTTTGCACATATGCATGTGTCCATATGGGCACTGATATATGCACAGTGGGGTGGCAGTGTTTTTATGATCTCATTTTTTGTTTTATCTGGATTTTCTTCATCTGTGAGTTAATCTTGTGTGGAGTTGCAGAGCTGAGGGATTTTATGGAAAGCAAAAACCATTGTAATTTCCATGGAGTTGCTATTTATATATCACAGGTGTCATATATCTTATAACTACTTTTGTACACAAGTCTTACAAATAAGTTTGTGTACAAATACAAATTAAATGTATAATTCATATATAAAACACTATTATATATTCACACTCTTTACTTTTCTAAGATGCTTAGATATGAAAGATGAAAGAGTGGTGAAATATAACAGGTTAATTATTAGAAAATGGATGATCGTTAATTACAAGAACATTTAAGTAGAACTATCAGTACAAAGAACTGAGCTATGTAATGTGCTGATTCATCTGTAAGAAAAATCTGAATTATGTTTTCTTTAAGAATAACCACTGTGTAAAGCAGTCTTTATTATAACAAACCACAGATGACTATATTTTCATGTTAAAATGAATGTAACTCTTAGAAAATGAATGCTGCTTGATACTGTGCTATTATTCTTGATCATGCAGGGATCTGAGCTCTCCTCACCTTTTGATTTTTGTTAGAAGGTCTTTGCCCCTCTTTCCCTTACTTCTTGAGTACTTACATAACTTGACAATATCTCTTGGAGAAATTAAATATAACCACAAGACATTGGAATTTATTTGTTCTACTAGAATCTTGCATAATAATTTGAAAGTGAAGGTCATTGAAGAATGATGTCATTTAATTACTAATCAGATTTTTTGCTCATAGACTTAGAAATGAAGAGCTCGTTTCTTTTTATTTTAACACACAGACTATGGTTTATAGCAGTAGTGTTGCAGGTGCTACACAGTCATAGGAAAGGGAATTGGGAAGAGAAGGAAATGATAGTTTCTGAGTGTTTACTAGGGTGAACATTTTTACAAAACTTTAACTTTTTCGTATACCTGAGGCCATTGGGTTTCTATATATGCTGGCTTCAAAAGGAAAGCAAAACTGTGAAATTCATAAAATTTTGAAGTAGTTAGCCACAAAATCTTGATTAGGTTGGTAGGTGGAATGAAGATACACTGGAGAAATGACCCTGGGGCTACTAATTATCTGATGAGCATGAATTACGAGGAGAAAGAAAGAGAACATCCTTTGTAAGAATCTGCAGTGGGAGGGAGATTTAAAGTAGGACAAGTACAGCTGAAGGACAGAGAATGTGGAATCATACCACATCTGTGGAGACTGAGGATATGATTAGGATCTAGACCTTCCGTGTGCTTTGATGACCCATTATCAGTGGAGTCACTGAGAAGATTGAATCAAGGACTTTAATGTGAACACTTGGAGCTCTTTCAAATCATGATTATGGCTCTAGTGTGCAGGACCAGTTGACACAAACTTTCTGTAACAAAAATTTCAATGAAATTTGCTGGCATTTAGATGGGTAATTCAGCTAGAGATGAGGAGAAATAGTTTGGAGAAGCGTGTAGAATAAATAAAATTTATTGAGAAGAGGCTGTGAGGAGAAGCAGACATTTGAAGCCAGAACATGGAATAGCAAGATAATAAGGATGGTTGTGACACTTACAGGGATATAGGACATGACAGAGCATCTGGCATTTGACTTTATTTTCTGTTTGTTTTATTAGTACTTGCCAGGCTCTGCCGTGCGGTGGGATACTCTAGTAGTCACCTCAAAACTTGAGCAATTATTGATGATCAGCGCGAACCGCAAAGCGGCTGGACTGTGATCAGCTCTTCTGCTGGGTGGAGTTCTGAGGAGAGGGAGTCGGATGTGGAAAATGGCGACTCTCATGGTGTGGGGGTTCCTCTGGCTTCTTGTGAGGCTCTGCTGAGGTGGCAGAACAGGGCTAGAAACTGCCATCCCTCCCGGACACCTCATAATCAGCTGGGCACAGGGAGAGCAAGTAGCAGCTCTGCCCCATGTGTGTGAGTCTCAGGACAACATAAATACCTTGAATTCACAACTTAAGATCTTACAATAAGGGACCAGAGCTACCCGTGTCGATATTTGATATGCAAATACCAGTAACAATTATATACCTCATTCCTATGACCATTAACGACCTGATGGAATGGTTTGAGGCTCCTTATGTTTCTAGAGCAAACAGGTGCCCTTGGGCTCTACTAGCATGAGACAGGACATATAGAGATGTTACTGGTGCCTGCTCCAGCAAATCGATGATGAATGGGAAGACAGTGACAGTGACAGTGATTCCTATGACTTGATGGAATGTTTTGAGGCTCTTTATGTTCCTGGAGCGGGATGATGCCCTTGGGCTATCTCACATGTGACAGGACATTATTGAGATGTTACTGGTGCCCGCTTGAGCAAATTGATGATATACGGGAAGACAGTGATACAGTGATTTATTAGTACTGGATTAGGAGGAGGAATAAGACATTTGGTGTTCGAAATATATTTGCAACCTCAGTGAAACTTATAGAGTCAATTGGGTCTATGGATCTGAACTCTAGAATGAAATCTAGATTTAGAGATTAGAGGATAGGCAGGATACACCTAGGGAGAAGAGCCTCAAATAAGTAAAAGCTAATATTAAGAACAGTGTAACTTCCAAGATGTAACCAAACTGACAGGCAGAGGAAAATGTTTTTTGCCCATAATAAGCAGTAAATAATACAAAAGAGCTGATATGTCAAAAGAATTAAATGGGGTCAAATGCTGCAAGAGACTAGTGAGGAAAATATCATGTCTACTGGTTTTTAGTAATATGGAAATTGCTGGTGACCCTGACAAGAATCAATTCATTGATGTGGGAATAGAAGCTAGATAGAAAGGTTTGAAGAATACACTGAGAATATCTAGAAGTGCTGATTACTTTTTGCCCGTAAATTAATCTAGACAGTGTTTATGTGGGAAGTTATTGTTAGAAAGGTAGATGGTGAGGATTGAGGAAAGCAGAATAAAATAAGGGAAGAATATTTTGGGCAGAGAGAGAAGATAGTGCGAAGAAGCAGAAGACTGCGTGGGATTCTTAGAAGAGTCAGACAGTAGAGGCTGGGACTGAGTGAGCAAGGTTATTATATTTCATGTTTCATTCTAAACATGATGAGGATGCATTGAAACTTTTAAGTGCAATGACCTGACCTGTTTTACATTCTCTATGCACTACTCTCTTGGATTGCCTTGCCAGGAGCAGACTTTAAAAAGATAGGAATTGAAGGGTTGGGAGCTTGGGATTCATTAGGAGACAGTTCAGTTAACATTAAGTCAATATTTGTGTAAAAGCTAGTATATGCCAGACATCTGAAGACTTCTCTAGAGGAATTGCTCACTAGGGCTTGGACAGGGAAAACTCATCAGATTCAGATGTAGTAGGTGGACGTGTGTATGGCAGGAAGAGATGATTTTGAGTGATTTCAAGGTTGTGGGTTGAGAAGAAAGTAGTGACCGAGGCTGCCTGCAGAAGAAAGAGCAGATTTGGATGGTGAGCAGCAAGTGTTCTGCTCTGAATTTGTTAAGGGGTGGTCAGTTTTACTGAATTTTTAGGAGACCTAAGATTACTGAATTTTTTAGGAGACCTAAGATTACTGAATTTTTTAGGAGACCTAAGATTAACCAGTGGTAAAGACTTGGCAAATTTAACACTTCTCAAAGGGTTATTGTCATTATTGTTCTTGTTGGAATAAATAACAGAAAAGCAGAGTCTTGATTTGGTGAGCACATTAAACGTGTTTTATTCTTACTTTCACTTGTATCACTTGTATCACTTATCTTCCCATTGATCATTGATTTGCTGGAGCGGGCACCAGTAATATCTCCATTCGTTGGGAATGAGGTCCATTATTGTTACTGTTTTAGGCATATTGAATACACCATGAGTAGCTTGCCAGACTCTGCTGTGGCTCTGGGTTCATCCCAGTGGGCCCAGTCTTTTCTATGTCAGACCATCAACCATCCAGGGCCCACGGGGCAGAGCCATGGGTATAGACAAGCCTGTCTCCTGTCTGCCGCCTGTGGATGCAGCCAGGCACTGCAGCCACACCTGCAACACCTTGAGGGCTTATCACAAACATTCTCTGCAATTCTTGGAATTTATTTGTTATTTCTCAATTTCAGTCTCTACATCTCTGAAATTTTCTATGGTGAGTATCAGATCATTCATTGTTCCTATTTAAACAAAAGGATCAAGAATGATCTCTCATTGTAGAAATGGTCATGGAAGATAAAGAAATCTTCCTAGAGGCGAAGAATTCCAACATAAATTACCCTTTCTTTCCTAGTTCATAGTCAGCTGTTTTGAGATGAAATATTTGGTTTCTATTGTAAGACTTTAGAAAATTAGACACAAACTTGGAAGACTGACAAAAGGAGAGAGCCTAGGGAGTTTGAGATTTAATTACTTATTCTAAAAAGTAAATGTTGTCAATTAGAGTCCATGGTTTATTTTCAGTTATTAAATTAATTGAATCATACAATAAAATATAAGTGGGAAAACAGTACTCTCTTAGCTATTGCTTTTGTAATTATTTGTAACATTAAACCTATATAATATTATCATAAATATAACTGAAGAAAGTAAACTCAGAAAATGTTATCTCTATTTTTTACTGGCACATCAGGATAAAATAATTATTTTTGTTCACTCTTGTGACTTCTCGCTCTCAAATTTTTGCCAAATGATTTTGCAGCAATATCAGTGCTTACTAGTTATTCTCAGGGTCTTAATTATTGATACAAACAGTGGTTTTGCTAATTAAGTATGAAGAATGTGGAGGGTATTGGTCCAAAAATAGATTGATGACATACATTCATCTGGGGGGGCTTATTTGCAGAGAACATTCTGAGAGTTAAAATATACAGTTGAGAGGATTTCACTTTTCCTTGGATAATATTCACCTCTTATTGTTGCTAGCAACACAACTTTCACCCAATGATGGAAGTACTAAGAATAAAACCTAGTGATATTATCATGGGCTGTTGTGATGCATGGATATATTATAACTCCTAATCTTTGAAACCAACTTTTATTAAGGTTCATTCTCCTCAAAGTGACTAAAACTTCTCATATGTAGAATGTTAGTGGCCTCTGTTATAAGCACTGAAATTAGAGATGCATTATAATATATACATTTGCTCTTATAGATTCAAGTAGAATAATGGAGGTATAATGTAGTTATAAAATGATCATTTTAGTACAAAGTTATCTAATGATGGTTGTAATTATTTTTGAGGAACATCTGCTGGTATGGCAACATGGACTGGCTTGATTGGATTTCATATGCAGTAGGTACACAGGTGGTATTTGGGCAGAAGGTGAGGTATCTTCGTAGATAATTAGCTCTCACTATGACTCCAGTGAGGCAGAGCACTCTGCATTATTTTTATCAAAACCTGTACCTACTTCTCCAGTTGCTGCCATGCACAAACTGGGTTGTTCTGGACTTTATGTTAGTGAATGTTTGGCTATTAGCTCATTTCCTTCCGAGTCTCCACATTAAGAACCCAATGCTGTGGTCTGTCTGAACCATAGATATTCTTTTCACACCAGGAATGTGCAGAGATGACTCCTGGCTCTCACTACTGGGATCATGTCTGGTAGAGGTTAGGGGAACATATGGGGTATCTGGATTAAAACTGGGTCAGCCATGGGCAATACAAACACGTTTCCCATGGTGTGAACTTTCTGATACTGATTTTCTTTGTTGCCTGGAGTTGCAACCATAAATTTTGTAGCGATCCCTACAGCTGAGATTACAATCTTAGACTCCTAACCTATCTCTGTACTCATAACCTTGACAAAAACCTTTTCCAAGGTATTTCATTGTGAAGAAATGACACACATTCTTGCTTTAGGTATTTTTGCTGGTGCTTAAAACACGAATTCATATCTACCATGTTTGATTGTGCTCTGTCAATACCAGTGTATTTTTCTTTTTTCAAATACCAGCTGCTTTTTTAAAAATATCTACCCAGTTTATATTGAGCATGTAATAATATGTTTCTTAAATCTCACTATTTTTAGAAGTACTTTATTTCAGCTTGCCTGGGACATAATGAATTTTGTTCTGCTTCTCTGGAGTTTCTGTATAATTAGTAAAGATACCTGGCTATATATTTGCAAAGTTAATCATGTAGCTTATCTGTGTCTGTGACTCTGCTGTACTGCGACAGTGAGAATTCACTTTCTCTTGGGGACATCCACTGTTCTGAGGGAGTGAATTTCTCTCTTTAATTTTACTCTATCTCACAAACTTTAGTCCTGCAGTGAGGTAACCACAATTACCTCAATTCCTAAGCAATTAGCTCCAGAAAAGTCATCTCCGTTGTTTATTTGATACTCTAAAAGCAATTTCCCATAGTGTCAAGTCTGTTCACAGTGCTTTGCAGGAACCAAACAAGGAAGACCTGGTAGGACAAACTTTCTCAAGGAGGAAGTCTAAAACATTTTATTTGTAAATAGATTTGCGCATGGACAGGTAGGATCCTAAATCCATATGTCACCATATTTATAGCAGATCGAGGTGTGATCCGGGCAGATAATATCTTCGTCTTCCTGCCTCCCGGTTTTATGATATTTAGATGAGGCAATTGAAGCTTCAGTTCATGTCCTGCATTTCATACAAAGAATGATGTCTTTCTTTTTGTCACTTATTCAATACAGACTATTAATTGTCCTAGAAAACTACAAGAATCTGGGAACACGTAACAGTCTTATCAATGGACTATCAAAGAGATGATAGTTCAGTAGGTAGGGTGCTTGATCTACATGCAGGAGTCCCAGAAAGGGACCCCGACATCACAAAGTCAGGAGTAACACCCAACATCACTAGGTGTGGCCCCCAAACTATTCTTTTCAGGTACTAGTGGAAAGCAGATCTGTTAAGTTGATAAGAGATGGTAGAATTTAGCTGACTGGAAAGAAGTTATTGAAACTGAAACTCCTGATTACAGCTGTTTTTCTAAGTTGAGTCTGTCCATTGAAGAGTGCTGGCAGCTTGACCCATGAACATTGTGCAAGGTGGGGAGCTTACAGCTTTAATGGAGTGCGGGACTTCTTCCAAGCGGTGCTCAAAGCAACTTTCAGCCAGCTAGGCAAGTAGTTGAACATGAGGTGAGAGGATGCATTGCTGCTGGGGCCTTGAGCTGTGCTGCAGGTATAACCCAGGCCATCACAGTGGTGCTCTGGACACTTCCAGGGCTCAACTCACTGATGCTGGGGGACCAAGTGGTGCTTTCGGATGAAGTGGGTAGACAGTGTGCAGTGCATACAAACTACCACCACCCCACTCTTCCATTTCTCTTAGAGCTTAGAGCTACAGGACCTTCTTAATAACAATAGTCTCCTTGCAAGTGGAGAGGAATGAACACTGATATCTATTATCCTTATAGTGTCTCTCCATCCTGGACTCTTCCACATTAACTTTATGGCCTATTTTATTTCCCCTTTGCAACTATTAGAAGCCAACAGTCAGAGGATTAATAAAAAATGTTACTGTTTCTCAGAAAGTAACAAAACATGTTACCTGTTTGGCTGATGCTCATATTCTTAAGTTTCTAAAGGAGAGACTGTCATGCCTAATAGATTTGAGGAGCCCGCTGAGCCTGTCTGCTTCTTTTGGCTTGGTTTGTAAATTTATTTTCTTTTCAGTATCTTAGCCCTCTTCTTTAAGTAAACACAGGTTTCAGCAGAGCCAAGGCCTCAGTAATGCATTTGCTGAACCATTGAAAGCAAGAGTCTGGAGTCTGATACAACCCTAAGGGGTGATCATCTTTTCTGTGTTTTCAGAGTTCTAAGATAGTATTTGGAGGAGTAAATGAATACAGCTGTGAGACTGGGGCACTCTGGGAGATGTTTTTCGATTTGGTAACATATTCAAGACTGTCTCAATGTCAGAAATTTTTCTCAGTTCCTCAAATGCTTTCTGCCCTTTTAGCTATTTCTTACCCAAAGATAGTAAACATAGGGAGTTTTAAAAAATGCTGTTTAAGCTCATTGTTGTCAACTCTGTTTTAAGTCTGATGTAGAAAGAGCTTGATTATTTCCATCAGTTGGTTGAGCATTACTCGCATTCTCCTCAATTTTCTGTCTTGTAAGAGTTCCCTATAATGTGGAATCGTGGGAAAGAAAAAAGGTATAGTGTCCTTGATTATCAATACATGCTGTTTTGACAGTCTTATTTATTATTGTTACTTAAATTTTGTTATTAGATCACACCAGGTGTATTGACTCCTGGTACTTATTTTTGGTCTGCATTCAGGGATCACTCTTGGAAGGCTGAGGAGACCATAGGGGTGTTGGGAATCGAGACCTGGAGTCAGCTATGTAGGCAAGCACCCTATGTGCCGTACTATCTCTTCAGCCCCTTGATTTAATTTTATTCATTGAAATCATGTTATTTATCAGTGAACTTGGTAGATACATAATTTGTGATTATTTTTTCCCAACAAAGATAAAGAAACCCCATCACACCGTGAAAATTTCATGACCTTTACATATCATTATTTTTAAAAAAATATTTTACTATACCACCGTGAGGTATACAATTACAAAGGATGTTCATGTTTGGGTTTCGGTCATACAGTGTTCCAGCACCCATCCCTCCACCAGTGCCCATTTCCCACCACCAATATCCCCAATTCCATTCTCTACCCCCTCTGTCGGGGGCGTCGCGGGGTCCCCGACAGTGTCAGGACAGAGGTTGTCTTCTACCTCCGAGGGCGCCGGGAGAAAGATGAAAACTCACGAGTCCGGTGCAGTTCCAAAAATGGCTTTTAATAGTACAAAAGCTCTTCCACAGCAATCCAATATAATGAACAAACTCTAGCTCTGGTCGAACTTAGACCATACAAAGAGCCTAAGTCTCCCACCAAAGAGAGAGGATGTCACCCGAGCTGAGTCCCTACCCAGAAGGAGCAAAAGGCCAAAGCAAAAGGCCAAAGCCAAAAGCCAAAGCCGCAGGAGCCAAAGCTGAAGGCTGAGGAACCAAAAGGCAAAAAGGGAAGGGGCCTCAAGTCAGCCCCTTATATACACCAAAAGTAATCCAATCGGGAGGTTGTCATGCCAACAAAGAACCCTAAACAGAGTGTAGTGCCACACCCTATTGCAGGTATAAACAAAGGTTACACCAAGGACTAATCCCGAGATTATCTCTTATGTAAAACACTGGAGAGAGAGGGGGGCTGATATAAAGTAATACATCTTAACTTCATGAGCTTCATGTAATCTAGATGGTACCCACAAGGTCCTTATTATTATCTGCACCAGTGTGATTCTGAGTATCTTGTTCTCATGTACTGAAAGGGTCATACTCGCCTGCTTAGAGCAAACTAGTATGATCCTTCCTATAGTCTTCCTTTAGTCTCAGCGTAGCCAGGGTGGTAGTCTCCTGGTAAATTCTAACTGTCCCACGTTGGGTGCAGTGGGTATAAAGAGGAGCTGTGCCCAATCTAGAAAACATAGAAGTCTTAGTAGATGTATAAGTCAGAAGTTATTCAATCAAAGGTGACTTCTGTAGCTGCCACACCCTCTAGCAGTGTTTACATAGAGAGATCTCATTAGAATGAACCTTGGCTTAAATAAGATTAAGCTGGGGTGGGCAAAACAACAAAACTCCCAGATTAGCTAAACATGTCCTCCAACACCCCCCCCTAACCTGCCTCTATGGCAAGTTCTTTATCTCTTTTTTTTCTCTTTCTCTTTCTCTCTCTCATTCTCTCTTCCTTCTCTTACACATTGTGGATTGCAATACATACATTTAGAAGTTATCATGTGTATCTTTTTTTTGCTTATATTCAATACTCAGTTCTAGGCTGGTATTATCATTATTGATGATTATTAGCACACTGTTACCTTCTGTGTCTTACCTAACCTCTGACTCCTACATGTTTGTGGTTTCACATATCATTCTTATATTCCACATGTACTGACTAACATCGATTTCTCACTGACTTTGTGTTCCCTAGTCTTCTTGATGTTATTATAATTAGAATAATATAATAGGTGTTCTTTGTTGCCTAAATTATTTGAAAAACATAATGCTTTTGATATTAGTGTAAATCATTGCATTTGTGAATAATCATTTGTTTTGAGTTATATGATATGAATGTATCTCACAATGGTTTATTGAGTTATTTCACTTTTGGAATATTATGAAAGATAGTTCTGGCAATAACCATGGTAACATGTGTAATGTTCCTGCCTTACTCAGGAGTTAATCCTAGCTCTGCACTCAGGAATCACACTTTGAGGGGTTTGTGTTGCGATACAGCTGTGCACCCCAACAAACTCCAGGAGCAGAGTGTAGGGATTCCCTTCTGCCCCAGGGTATTGGCGGCCAGCAGATGGAAAAAGACACAGGAATTCAGCAAAGTTTCAAGGGACTTTACTTATACATGTTCTGTCATACAAATCATCAATAGGAAAAACCCTGGACTTTCTGTTCCACCTGGGCCCCAGCCACGTGTTGGCCAAGATGGCTGCCATCATGTGTTATGGTCAGCCAAGAAGAGAGAGCAATGAGGAAGAGAGGAGAGCAAGAGAAGCCAAAATGGCAAAAAAGCCCATTCTCCTTTCTCCTACCTTATTAAAACCTTCCAGTCCTGTCCTTATTGGGCTGGGATATCTAGAGAAGATACCCTTTTGAAATGTAGATCTTCAGATGGGCCTTTATGGCTCAAGCTTCAAAAGCTAGAGCTGATTCCCTGAAATAAATAGCCCTAGCAGAGTGAGGGAGGGCTGCATCTCTGAACCAGAAAGGAGTTCAGGGGTAATTTGTAGGAAATGGCATTAATACTTTTATCATGAATATATAGCCAGCTGATCCTAGACTCTGGGTCCCAGTAAGGTCAAAATCCATCAGAATAATTCACTTTGGCATTACCTTTAGAATCAGAGACACGTCAGTTTGCCGGAGGTGCACTGGCATGTCTCTTAGAACTAGGAGAAGTGATTACATTACAGTTGATCCAACGTGATCAAGTATTCTTAGAATATCTACACATATGTCCCATGCAGGACCCGTGGGAACAAGATTGAACTGGGGCAAGTGAGATTCATGATAAAAATATTATGCCATATAAAATTATGAAATCAATCCAATTCTGACCAAGCTCCCATTGTGTCTGCTGCGGAGATTCCTAAAGTCAGGGAGTAGCTCCTCACATAAGCTAAGTATAGCTGGAGGCCAAGGCTCAGTAGGTTTGATGGACCATGTGGGTGCCATGGATCAAATCTGGGTTGACCTAATGTAAGGAAAGTGCATTACTCATTATACTATCTCTTCATCCTCTAAAATTTGTCAGCAATTATGTGTGGTTTTATTCTAAATAAATGTTTTGTTGTGTACACATGTATACACATTTTCTATTCTTATATACCTGGGTTTGCATTAAAAAAATTCTCAGGTGAAACAAAGTCATGACTAAAAAATTAAGAAACCCTACTCTAGATCACCTCTATATTTTCACCCCTAGTGAATCTCAGATATAGTCTAATTTGAAGGAGGTTGATTTGCCAGTTAGTAGCATCTGTTATTAAATTGTATTTAAATTAAATTTGAGGTAGAACCTGCCGTCTTACATGTGCTTGAGAAAAGCATTTTTCTTCCTTTTCACTCTAAATGGCCATCTTGAATTTATTAAAACATTTTTCATCCTTACAGGAAGTTTTATTTCTTATTTTCAAAGGGTTTTTTTCTGTAGTTTCTTAAGAACTTAGTACATTTGTATTCTAAAAAGGAAAAGCAATGGGACTTTTCTTTTTTAGGGACTTGTAGTTAGATGGACAACACTTATGCTAAAGCAAATAAAGGGGAGCTCTCAGTGGCCTTCAGAACCTTTATGGCAAGCTTAGTGCCCCTAACTTAATTCTGAGAGTCCAGAAATAGGACTGTTGATAGAAGTCAGCTGAATTTTAATGAGAATAGATTCTTTCCTTTGTGGTCCAACCATTCATAAAACAATAAAAGTTTAGATTTGAATGTGTCTCAACCAAATGTGCTAATAAAGGGGATAAGTTGAATTGAAATTCAGAGAGATGGCTTTATAGGCAAATTAACTGGCCTTCAGACAAGAATTAAATCCCAACTTTATGATTTCAGAATGTTTTCTCCTATACAGTGCATATGTCTACTGCAATAAGAAGTTTTCCTGCAAATACAATGTACCATTTGCAGGTGGTTATCTTAAAATGCACTTTGTTAAATCAGAGTAGACTTTTGCATCTTTCCCATGTGTAGATTAGTTTGTAAATTTAGTAATATTACTTTGGCTTGAAAAACAGAATAACAGTGTAAGGATAGTAAAGAGTGTAGATAAAGAGAATTTGAATTTAATTAGTAAAAGGAACATGATGGGTAATAAGGGTCTGGATTTGGGTATAAGTAATTGACACGTACTCATTGGAGCAGATATAAGGCAGAGGTTGGAGGTAGCAGGAGCGGTGTGTAGAGTCAGCATCAGAATGGCATTAAAAACAATGAAAACATGTTTCTGAAAATGAATTGTGATTCCTGACTAACACGTGTTTTCTTCTTCTGTAAGAATAACACTTTATTAAAACAATTAAAGGACTACATTCATTCTCTTGTGCATGATCATAAGTATCAAATTTGGCTTTTGAAAAAATTGGCTTCTGTATACCAGAAAGCTCTAAAAAGTCATACTGTTTTCACATATATCAGTAGGTTTTTACCCTTGATAGACATAGAATTGTTCAGGAGTTTCTCCAGATGCAGGTTCTGAGACTGGTAACTTTGAGTCAATAATCTAGGCAATATCATTTCTGTCTAAAATTATTAGGTAAACTTTTTGGTGGGGCAGTATTTTTTAACCAAGGCATCAGACTGGATTTTTATGAATCAAGTGATTAATCTTAATAGAACTATAGAGGACCATCTAGATGTGGTGTCTCATCATGTTACAACAAGAAAAAATACTTCAATCCATGTAAAAAACATGTCCTGAAAACTTGCACTAAATCTAATTGATATTCTAGTGTATTTTTTCAAATACTGAAAAGGGAAGAAAATATTAAGTGACATCAAAGGAAACAGTCAGGGGCCGGAACAATAGCACCTCAGGGAAGGCATTTGCCTTGCATGCTGACCTGGGTTCCATCCCGGCATTCCATAAGGTCCCCCCAAGCACTGCCAGAAGTAATTGCTGAGCAAAGAGTGAGAAATAGTCCTTGAGCATTGCCCGGTGTGACCCCCACCGCCCCCAAAAAGAAAAGCAAAGAACAACCAGATATGCCAGAATATATTTTACACTACAGGATACATATTTTAATTTGTACAGAAAATGATACATGGTGACTGATATGAAGTGGGACAATTATAGCATAAAGAACATTGGGTTGAGGAACGGAGAGATAGAACAGCAGGTAAGGTTCTAACAGTGTAAATGCTGATCAGGGGTTCAATCTGGCATCCCATGTGGCCCCTCAAGCTCTGCCAAGAATGATTGTCAGTGCAGATCCAAGAATAACCCTGAGCATTGCCAGGTGTGACATCGTCCTAGCCATGACCCCCAATTTTTGGTGGTGAAACATGTAAACCTTGTTTGGGGTTTTGATCTCCCAAAAGAGCTTTGGAAAAATTGAGGTTTTTAAAAAATATTTTTATTATACCACAGTGAAACATACAGTTACAAAGGTGTTCATAATTGGTTCTTGGTAATACAGTATTCCAGCACCCATCCCTCCAGCAGTGCCCCATCACCACCACCAGTATACCCACACCCCCTCCCGCCCATCCCCAGGCTGCCTCATTGCTTAGGTACCCCCTTTTCCTCTCTCTCTTTCTCTCTCTCTCTCTGTCTCTCTTGTCTCTGCATCTCTGTCTCCCTTCTTTTACACACATTGCAGCTAGCCCTGCAGACATTTAGGGTTTATCATGTAAGTCTCTTTGTGTATATTCAATGGTGGTTCTAGTCTGACATTACCATTGCCTACACTCAGTAAAACTGTATCACTGTCTTCCCATTCATCATTGATTTGCTTGAGCGGGCACCAGTAACATCTCCATATGTGTCTCATGCAAGTAGGAGCCTAAGGGCACCTGCTTGCTCAGGAACATAAATAGCCTCCAAACCATTCCATCAGGTCATGGGAATGGGGTCCATAGTATTACTGGTATTTGGCATATCAAATGACGACACGGGTAGCTTGCCGGGCTCTGCCATGCGGGTAGCATACTCTTGTAGTCATCTCTAAATCCAGCATTTATTGATGATATATTTATATCTCATTAAGAATGCAGTCATTCTATATCTGTCTTTTTCCTTCTGTTAATTTCAATCCAGCATTATAGTCTCGATGTCTATCCATTTGCAGGTAAATCTCAATTTCTTCTTTTCTGACAGCTGTAGTATTCCATCGTGTAGATGTACCACAGTTTCTTTTGCGAGTCCCTCTATTTTTGGGCACTTAGGTTGTTTCCATATTCTACCGCTATTGTGAATAGTGCAGCGATGATTAAAGAAGTACAGATAGTGTTCTGCTATGTGTTTTTCAGTCTCTAGGGTATGAGGGTTTGAGTAAGATGCTATTACACCATATTAAGATGCTTATATTAATTTTGTTGAATTTTATAAATGTCTTGACATTGTTGTATTTTGAAAATTAAAGTTGCATGCAAAAATCTTTATGTATTAAGTAACTTGATGTATAAGTACTAGAGCGTTCTTTAAAATATTTCATTCAACAAATCGGAAACAAAGGGTACTGATAGAAATAAAATTGTCAAAATATGGTAATTTTCAAGCTGGGTCATTAGGTTTGTTTAGTAATCGAAAAAAAAAAAAATTAAATATAATAAAAATAATGAAATACTGGCCAATAAAATAATTTCTGGGCATGAGACCCAAAATAGGTTTTAATTTTTTTTTTGTTTAAAATCTTGGGTTAGATTCTGAGATTTAACTAGGTCAGATCCTAAGGCAGGCAGGAATATCATGCTGGCATACCATAATTTACTCTAGTTGGGGGCCATTCCCAGACCTGAAAGATGTCCTTGGAGCTGGAGATGTAGTGCTCTGAATGACCTCTCACTCCAACTGTAGACATGTACTGTATGAGGCCTCCCCCAGCCCCAGGGAGGTAGTCTTGTCAGATGCACAGATACCATCCCCCACCTGGATGCCAGTAGCCTGGCTTACCCTTTTCTGATTGCACGTATGTATATTATTTAGGGCCTACACCCCAGCCACTGAGCCGGGGCATGAACCTTATAGATCCAGAGATGCCCTAGGTCCAGATATGCTGGCGCACTGAGCACACTGGGTGCCTCACTTCCCAGATGATGAACTGTAGCCCTCAGGGCACCAGGAACAGTGAAGAAATGAAGAAATACACCAAAACAATGGATACTAACAGAGTTCAGGAAGATCCTCAGCCAGCAAAGCTGCCCAAAGAAGACATTAGAAAAAAAATGACTCTTGGTGTTAAATGATCTGAAAGAATTGCTTGAACAGAATCAATAAGCTTGAAAGATGATGGAAAATGAAAGGAATTCATTCAGTAGAAATTAAGGAGCTAAAGTATTCAGAAGCAAGCCTCAGCGAAGAATGGTGAAGATGAAAATCAAATCAGTGACCTTGAAGACAAGAGCACAATTCCACAATAAATAAGAGTAATACCAGAACAGAGGAAAAGTTGAGGAGAAAATAAGATATATCTCAGTGATATCAGGAGGGATATTAGATTCATAGGAATTCAAGGAAAGTGAGTTGAAGACAGTAGCTAGAATAGAGTACATAACTTCGAACTTTTCTTATTGGAGATATCATGTCTCACTACAAAATGGACCTAAAATAGCCAAGTAAACCAACAGTAAACAATACTCGGTACAAATAAAATATAAAGAAGAGATGCACTATTTAGCTTAGTAAGGATTCATATACAAGAGAAAAAAAATTACATTCCATCAGATTTAACAATCTTTTTCTCTTATGAGCGAAAAGAGATGGAGCTTGAGGTGAAAAAACAACCTCAGAGTTGAAAATATAGTATAGAGGGGGACTGGGAAGTTGTTTTTCACAAGCTGATCCTGGTTTGGTCCCTAATCCACACTTATGGTTTCCTGAATACCATTGGGGTGACTCTGAGTACAGAGCGTGGGTAAGCCTGAGTGTAGCTGGTTATGAGTTAAGTTCCTCTTCCAAAAACAAGAAAGAATCTCCAACAATAGGAAATCTGATATACAAGGGCATCTGCAGATTTGAAGGAGTGATACAGTCATTCTCAAACAGCTAAGTGTTGAGGGCATTAGGGGCATCTGGACTGAGTTCTGCTGGGGCTACTAGTGGCCTAATATAAAACCAAAGGTCAAATGGCAAAAATAGCCAAAGTACCCGCAGAGAAATGGCCATAACGTCCTTCATATCAGTTGTTGTTTCTAAATGTCCAATGAGAAAGAAAGGGGCTGGACTTTCTCTCATTAAAAAGGCACAAGTGGCTGGATGGATTAGGGACAATAAATCCAATCTTCATGCTTTTAAGAGACCACTTTGAGCTCTTACAATAAGCTGAGGCTAAGAAAAGTTTGGAAAACAATGTAGAGACTAATGGTACAATTGAAAATATTGGATTGGCCTGCCACGTATAAAATAGTTTTCCCAGCTTAAAGAAAATGGTGAATAAGAAGTAGTCATTACATGTTTATTAAGAGGGTAATAAATCGAGAACTTTTTTATCAAAATATGCACACCATTGAAATGTGGCAAAGAAAAAGATATAAAAAACTAAAATAAATCAGAGGATAAATATTGAATGGCATTACGGTACTAGTGGGAGACTTTGACTTTGCAGTTCCATTATGGACAGATCCAATAGTGTTGGAACTTGGAACTAGGGATACGACACTTGCGAAGATGTAGAAGATCCTAGGTTAATAGATTTGTTCAGGGAAAATCCTCCACATCACCAAAAGCCCAAAATATATTTTGAGAGTATTTGGGACATTATCCAGCATATGCAACATGTTGGGGCAAAATTCAGATATCGATGATCATGAAAATAGAAAACAAACCCTGTTATCTTACAAATAATACCGTATTTGTATAATTAATTCTATTGAGAAAATATGAACACATATTGTAAAGAGTAGAATAAAGGAACTAGGATTAGAAGAAATAGAAATAAGAGTATTCCATAAAATAGAAGGGAATGAAGATGCAAAATTATTGGCACCTATGAGTTCAGAAAGAATATTGAGGTGAAATACACTGGTGATATAGGCTAGTCAAGAAGGCGCTAAGCGTTCCAGTTTTAACTGAGTTACACTGGGAGAAGCTATATAAGAGCAAACAACAAATTGAGATCTTAGTAAGTTTTATTTGAGGGAAAAAATAGATTAAGCAGAAATCAATGGTATAGACGTAAAATTATACAAATGGTCAATGAAATCAGTATCTTTTAATTAAAAAAAAAAGAAGATTGTCTAATTCTTGGCTAGACTCATGAGAATAAGAGAGAATGCTAGTAGATATGAGCATCTAAAAGGAGAGAAGTTACAATAGATATGCAA
>JAJIBD010021854.1:0-21221 GCA_021461705.1 Cryptotis parvus | reverse complement strand
TACATATAGCATGCAACCAGGATGTATGGAGATGTTACTTGTGCCTGCTCGAGCGAACCAGATGAATAAAAGGGAGGCAAGTGATACAAGTGATATCTAAATATGATATATATACCACATATATCCTATATATCCTATATATTTATATTTATTGGAGAAATCTCTGCAATCACGTTGACTTACAAGGATTATAATCGTATTTACAATTTGTATTGCATTGTGGGTGTCCACTACTTTTTTTGGAAAAGAAGACAATAATAAGTATGAAAAAAAATAAATTTTGTAAATCATTTCAAAACACTTAAGAATAAACTAAAACACAAAAATGAGGCTACTGTCCCATTGGGTTATAATAGATAATACACCTTCTTTGCATACTTAGTGCCTCAGAAGTGTTTATCAGTGAGATTACAGACCCAAGAACAATGGGAAAACAAGCCATTCAGAGACACAAATTGTCTTCATTAGACATTCTTTCTGGGCACACAGCTAGAAACTTTCCATTCATCCAGCACTTGCTCATGGGTGGGACAGTCTTAGTGCTTTTCCCAAGAGCATGCATGCCAAGACTAATGGGTCTGGACAGACATCTGGTTAGTGTTCTGAGAACCACCTGGACTGCACAATGCTTTTGGTTCCAGAAGTAAAACCTTCGGACTTTTTTTTTTTCCTTCTGACTGCTTCTGTGACAGGCAGGTGCACTCCCTGAAAATAGAATATAGGTGATCTATGCAAAGAAAATATCCACACATGGAGTCACGACAAATAAGAATAAAAGAAGGAGAGATACAGGTCCAAGTCAAGTTATAACTATGATTTAATTAACCTCTTAGGTACTTTGTCTTACAAATTCTATAACACTTCTTCTAATATCAAAAATGTAGAAGAATAAATGAAAAATAGCAAACACCTAATACTGAAGAGATTGCAGTGAGGATACCTGAGTCGTAGCTAGGTCCTTTGGCATCAATTCAATATTCCACTTACGTATATATTAAAAATTTTAGTTATACCTATAATGTAATAAAAGCAGGTAGAAGTAAAATACGTCAGAAAAAAAAATCTTCATTTTGCATGTCGGAAGCATTGCCCTCTTGCTTATAAATAAGAATATTCTATTTATACCTCCAAAATCTCCCAGGACATATTAACAGGCAAGATTTTATCAGAAGCGTCTAAGTTCCTTCATTCATTATTACTATCTTGAGTTCCTTTTTTCAGAAATAAACCTGTTTCTAACAAGCTCCCAGATGATGCCAATGTTCCTGGCCTATACACCATACTTTTAGTATCAAACTTTCACAGCACAATGGCGTCATTAACCTGTTTTAAGAAGATTTACCTAACTCATAGCAGAAGAGAACTATCCAGAAACTTATAAGCTTCTAGGTCCTGGGGTGATGCCACTGTTCTATTCCTAGCTTTTCTCTGTTCAAACTTAAATCCTCCCTCTTAACTGTCAAGTTCTATGCAATTATGAACTGAGAAGTTAAATCTATATTTAATAATGACAGGTGATAGTATTTACTGGTAGATTTGGCTTTATATATGCTAGTTTGGTCGGGTACTCTAGTGACAGTGCAATGTCGGAACATAATTCATTACTGGCCTGGCAAAAATATCTGTAAATTGGATGGGTATGCACTTAATTAGCTGACCTACAGTATTTACTATATCATATCCTCCAAATATATTGGGAGTCCCTTCTCATATGGATATTAAAATTAGGTAAAGCTCCACACACTGTAGATAAGAGAATTCAGACATCTTAGTGATCCTCACAGTTAAAATATGTCTCTTGACACAAATTCTAGGAGTCAGAGGCAGGCACTTTCAAACTCAATTGTCTTTGCTTGTTTATTTTGGAACCACACCCAGTGGTGCTCAGTCTTTACTCCTGGCTCTGCACTCAGGGATCACACCTTGCACTTGGGTGACCATTTAAGGTGCCAGGAACAGAACCCAGGTTGTCCATGTGCAAGGCAAGTTGCACTCGATCTCTCCAGCCCCTTGACTTCAAATTGTTAGCAGCAATAATAAGGAGGACAATGTGCATAATTTACTGTGGGAATGTCACAGACTATTATAATATTCCTGGAATACCAATGGTAGCAGTACTAGGGCTCCCTGCAATACTAGTGGTCCCAATTGGGGGTCCATTATTACTGCTGTCCACAATGCAAAGTGAACTCAGTCTAGAGGTCAGAAACGATATCCTTATAAAGAATGGATATCGTATTCCTGGAAAGCAAGCAGATGCCATTGGGCTACATTGGCATGTGACAAGGCCAAATAGAAACGTTACTGGCGCCCTTTGAGCAAATCAATGAATAACGGGATGTCAAGTGATCAAGTGAAGTGATAAAGATGATCTGGCACACTGTTCCTAGCTCTGCAGCTCTGGAAATTCTGTGCAATTAAATGTCCTGAGAGGGTAATTTATTTTTCTGCTTCCTATGAGTTAAGCTTTAACTAAGAATACTAATTAACATTCAAATTGGTATCAGTTGCAGCTGCAGGCAATGATCCTTCAACAAATGGAACTAGTATCTGGTCTAGTTGAAAACAGAAACAATAAAAATTCAGTCAGTATTAAGGAATGGGAATAGGAAAGCACAGGCTCAAGTGATTAAATTATCACCTTAAAGAAGTCCTTATTGAAAACAAGACTAACAAAGAATTATGTAACCTACCACCATAAAAGTGTAGGACAAGCATGAGGATTCAAAAAATTGTGGGGGCATGCTACTTGCTTCTAAAGGCACTGCACTGCTTAAAGAAAAGGAATGACAAGCTGAAATCACAAATTCTTGGCTAAAGGCATGAAGAAATCCTGAGTTTCTGACTGCTAAAAAGAATCTCTTGGCGGCTTTCAGCCCCAGGGCAGAGATAACTGAAAAATCAAACTCAAACTTTGATCCTACAGGTTCCCAAATTAGAATGTCAGTTGAATTCATAGCCTACAGAGATCACTTACGTGAAAATAAAAGCATTGATCAGGATAGAACAAAACTGAGATATGGAATCAGGAAAAGGGTGAATGTGGATGTCAGGAGTACCCCACATTTACAAAATCCCATGACAGATCTTTTCTGGCTGAGATATCCTCACTCCCCTTGTCAGGTAAGGCACACAAGGAATAAATTATCTATGGTAATGAATATGGCTGTCACAAAATCAAGTTCTTTTAGGTAGAAGGGAAACAAAGCAGACAGCCTCTGAGTCCATAGTTAGGGATGTCAACAGTGCAAGCTGTAGTTCTTAGCAGCAGTGACAGCAATGTCTCCTCTGAACTAATTCAGCAGTATGATTTGGACTCTTGTTCCCATCCGTGTGGTCCCAACAATGGTTCTCT
Source organism: Cryptotis parvus (assembly GCA_021461705.1). Classification (NCBI taxonomy): domain Eukaryota; kingdom Metazoa; phylum Chordata; class Mammalia; order Eulipotyphla; family Soricidae; genus Cryptotis; species Cryptotis parvus. The sequence goes on along the minus strand of JAJIBD010021854.1, from coordinate 17,866 downwards.
ATAGCCCCATGTCCTTGAATAAATAATTTTCTTGTCATACAGCCAAACTGGACTTCCTTAGCTTATAATTAAGATACTCTATACTTAAAATTTTCAACAGTGGTTTTTCATTTTACCCTAGACCCTGCTCACTCCCTCTGAAAAAAAAATATATATGTATAGTTATGATGTAAAATATTTTTAACCTTGTTTCATTGCTTTGGAACAGTAAGTCCATAACCGATCTAAATTTTCCCTACAATAAGAACTCATGCTTAGAGTGACAGGCTCCCTGCCTGGAAAATTTAATAAGAGATTCATGGCTGTTTGCTACTTACAGAGAGAAAATTTGTTCCTAACACTTCTATCCATCCTTGTCTCTTTTATATGCAATATTACTATTCACAGTTTTCCAGTGAATTATCAAAGAAAAGGCAAACACCAACTGCTCCTATGTAGCAACAGTCATCTAATTTATCAAATCATAACCTACAAATTCTAGCATGAGCAATTGCCTGGTCAATCTAACACCACGAGAATCTAAATGCCTGATAAACATTCAGTCTCTTAGAAAATTTTATGGCAAAGACTTTCAAAACCACCAGCAAAAGGCATTATTGGTATGACGGCAAAAAGCCATAGATCAACACTAACCTATTCAGTGCTAAGATTATTCAAGTCCTTGAAAATGAAACTATTAATACACATTTTCTTTTCTATTTTTTATTTTAGCTATAAGAAAGAAAAGTTGTTCTGCTGCATGAAAATCACAATAAAAGAGCTACTGCATGGTCAAAACAATTAGGTTGTTTGTACACCTTTCAGGTTTGCTCCACCCCTCTCTCTCCTTGTCTTGGGTGTTTAAGGAAAATACATATATTCCTTAAACACTACCAGTTCCCTATTTCTTAACACCATACATCCTGTGTTATCCAGCTTGAAGTTTATCAGGGATGTCAGAGTCATACCCCTTTTAGTTTCTCTATCTAATTTTCCAGAGGTTGCAGACAATACAACCCATAAACAGTAAATTTTGACCAGTATGAAAGAGAAGATAAGAAAACCCTTGTCCCAAATATACATAACCCCTAAATGTATGTATTGCAAGCCACAATGTGTAAGAGAAGAGAGGGGGAACAGAGAGAGAGAGAGAGAGAGAGAGAAGTGTCTGCCATGGGAGGGGGAACCTGATTGGGGACATTAAGGATGGGAAACATGCACTGGTGGAGGGATGGGTGCTGGAACACTGTATAACCTGAAACCAATCATGAACAGCTTTGTAATTGTATATCTCATGGTGGTATAATAATTTTTTAAAACATACAAAGAAAACCCATGTACTTTCCATGCACATGAGTTCACATTACTTTATATTCATTTTCACAGAAATCTTAAGACTTATATATATTTTCTGGTTTTTTATTTCTTTGAATGGTTTTTAATTGAGATAATCTTGAATTAATATTAATTGAACTTATACTTTTTTAAGGAATGTCACTTTTTATGTGTCATTAAAATAAAATTTATTTCCCCCCTTTTTAACATTTCAGCACTTTATTTATTTATTTTTTGTATTTAACATTTTATTATACCACCGTGAGATATACAATTACAACGTTGTTCACGCTTGAGGGTGGGAATGTCACTTTTTAAAAGCTTATATTCCTATCAAATAAGATGGAATGAAATATTTTTATTAGGATTCTTGAATTACAGAATAAACTTTTAATCACTTGTATCACTTGTCTTCCCGTTGATCATCGATTGGCTCGAGCAGGCACCAGTAACATCTCCATACGTCCATCACGTGCTAGTGTAGTCCACGGGCATCTGCTTGCTCGAGGAACATAAAGAGCCTCAGACCATTCCTTCAGGTCATGGGAATGAGGTCTATAGTATTACTGGGTTTTGGCATATCAAATATGACACGGGTAGCTTGCCAGGCTCTGCTGTGCGGTGGGATACTCTTGTAGTCGCCTCTCATCTCGATGCATTTATTGATGAACCGCAATGGCGAGAGATTGGCTTTCCTCTTGGGTGGAGCTCTGACGAGCAATGGAGTCCAGATGTGGAAATGGCGGCCCTCATGGTATGAGGGTTCCTCTGGCTTCTTGTGAGGCTCTGCTGGGGTGGCGGCAGGGCTAGAACCCACCGTCCCTCCCGGTACCTCGTGATAAGCTGGGCACAGGGGAGCCGGTAGCAGCTCTGCCCCATGTGTGTGAGTCTCTGGTTCAAGCCTACCTTGTATATATTGTAATAAAAAGCGTAAAAGCTCAAGGTAGGGGATGGAACACTGCAAGCAGCAATATCAAAGAAAGAATTCATGTACAAAAGGAAATACATAAGTCATAGCAGATTTATCAAATGAGACCCTATGAAAAAATGGGGGAGACAGAGTTAAAAAATAAAAAAGCTGAATGAAACAAAAGCCTCACCAAGGATACTTTATGTAGCTAGCTAATCATTTGGATTCAAATAAATGACACAAAATTTGATAGGCAGCAATGTAAGCCCTTCACAGTCTTAAAACCAGTTCTGCAAGAAGCACTCAAGTTATTTCTTCCCGAAAAGGCAAGATTAACAGCACAATCACGCAAAAACTCCTGCAAAGCGATGACATTAGATACTTCCCACGTCACGAATCTCATTCAATTTCAAGAACTGGACTCACCAATCAAAAGACGCAGAGAGACGGAATGGATCCGAAAACTGAACCCACTCTCTGAGATCTACAGAAACTCTGGGAATAGGCACATGTTGGGGAAGGAAGTGAGCCATGACAGAGCTAAAAATGACAGTTATAAACATTAGCCACCAAAGTTTATATCCCTCCTTTGATGGAATCATCTGAAAACATACTGTCATTGGAGCATGGAGTATGACCTTAATAATTTCAATTTGCCTGTTGTCGGGCGCTCCGCCGGGGTCCCCCGACAGTGCCGGGAAGCGAGTTCCCTTCTACCTCCGAAGCCGGCGGAATGGATGAAAACTCAGGAATCCGATGCAGTTTTAAAAGGCTTTACTTATCACAGGTTCAGGCATACAAATCAGCAAAAGGAAAAACCCGATGCTTAGGATTCCAGGCTAGAACCCCAGCCACGTGTAGGCCAAGATGGCGACCACCACGTGTAAAAGCTTCCAAGCAGGGTGAACGCTCACAGCGAGCAAGAGCCCCCAAAGAAGTGCGCGAGTGAAAACTGGCTAGTTTATACCCCTGCAACTCAGACCTTCCTCCCACTGTTATGGAAAGCAGGGAGTGTTAAATGTCCTTAGGTAATCCCTCCCTGCACCTCACCTAGGCCCTTTAGTATGCTAATGTTTTGAGCCAAATGCAGCGGCCCTTAAAGGAGTCCTGCAACAACTCCCCCTGATTAGTTTACTAATAAAAATTGAAAAGGTAAGAAATATTTAGTAATGTACAGAAAATTAAGATAAGAAAAAACAATTCGAATTACAAAATGATAATACATGTTACTTTAGGATCCTAACTTGTTTTTGGACCCAAAGCAAAGTTCAAGACAAAGTGTTTCTAGCTGTCTGATTATAACGGACTATAGTTTGCACTGTCCATAATTTGTGAGAGGTCAATTTGCTATATTTCATGTAAAGTCGGGTGTCTGGAACAAAGTCTGTGGGGCTACTTCTGGAACAGCAATAGCGGTGATCATATGAGTATGAGTCTCTGGAGAGCAGCGATCAGGAACTCATTGAATTGTCAGGAACACTGGATCGGGTCTCAGGAACACTGGAACAAGTATCTCAAATTCTGGAGCAGGAGTCTTGAGTGCTGGAACAGGTGTCCGGAACATCGGTGTGATATCTTGAACTCTGGAACAGGAGTCTTGAGCACTGGAGCAGGTGTCTGGAATATCGGTGTGGGCGTCTTGCAGGGCTTCTTTAGCAAGTGGACACTGGCACCGGTAACTGTACCTGTAGCTTAGGCGAGACAAAAACACTTTCGAGGTTAATCACAAGTAGAGATTTTAAGGCTTTGTAGGGATCCAAGTCTGGGATGGAGAGAAGAACATAAAGAAGCTCCAACATGGGTGGAGCAGGGAAATAAGTATGAGAATTGATGATTTTAAAATTGATAAATCTAGTGGATCAGCAGTGGAGCTGATGAATGTAATAGAGGTTTGCAGTGGTCAGAAATTGAGAAGGTAGTAGTTGAGACATAACATAGACACAACATTAATCACAAACATAATGGTGGCCACCACATGCACACACACACACACGCACACATACATTTGATCGATCGATATCTTACAGCTGTATACGTGACCCATTTAGGGTGATAAATGGTAACGAGTCAAGCGCTTCATGAATATAAAGCCAGCAAATGATGGTGAGAAAGTGTCTTTTCCTGTGAATAGAGCATTGGGAAAAATTAGTTTTGCAAATTATTAAATTTTTAGCGAGCACTGTTTTAGGAGTCTCGGAGTATTGAGCACTGTAGCGCAGGTTTACTGGATTCGAATATCTCATCCTGTGAACAGAATCATTAGAAAAACAATTTTTCATTGATTTAGCAAACATTTTTGTAATGAGCACTGTGATCAGAGTCCACCCATTTTTCCACCTTTTTTTTTGTAAGAAAGAAAATATTTAGGCTGAAAGGCAAGATATTAGACATGAACCATGATCACAGACTGCAAAACAAGATCATTATTAAAATGAACCAATCCAGGAAGTTTAAACAGCAACTTGCAATTTAAAATTTAAGACTTTATATTGAAAGAATTAGTTGTTTTTTGATTCTTGGAGAATTCTAGTCTTAACAAGTCGCAGAGGAACCCAGAGTTTCTTGGCAGGGTTATCGTCTGTAGAAATGAAAGTATAGCCTCTTCCCCGAATGAGGAGGTGACCTGCAATCCATTTATCATCAATTTTCACCCAGATAGGTGAATTGACTGTTTTTTGAGTTTGCATATCTTCTTGAAAGTGACGTTCAGCCGCGGTATAGGGATCTCCTTGAGGTATATTTAAGAAGTTTAAGGGTGAATAATGTTAAAGATAAAGAATCCATTGGAGGCATACTTGTTTTTCGTTGCTTTAATAGCTGAGTTTTAAGCGTTCTGTGGGCACGTTCAACTATTCCTTGTCCTTGTGGATTATATGGAATTCCTGTAATATGTTTGATCTGCCATTCCTCGCAAAAGGATTTGAAGGTTTTGCTGGTGTAAGCAGGACCATTATCTGTTTTTATGGTATGGGGAATACCCATGACGGAGAATCACTGGAGTAAAAATGAACAAACAGATTTAGCTCTTTCAGACGTCATAGGAACAGCCCATATGAACCGGGAATATGTATCGATGACCACATGAAGGAAAGGTTTGTTGGGAAATAAGTTAGTATGAGTTATATCCATCTGCCACAATTGGTTTGTCTGTAAACCTCGAGGATTTGCTCCTGCTACATGAGATGTACAATGTAAAGGAGCACAGACAGGACAGTTGCGGACAATTTGTCTAGCTTGTCTCCATGGGATGCCATGGTGTACATGAAGGCGGCGGGCATTTGTATGTAGAGTCTGGTGCTCTTCCTCAGCTGATTTAAATACTGGTGCTGCCAAGAGATCTGCTGCTTCGTTTCCTCGAACCATTGGCCCGGGAGTCGGCTGTGAGAACGGATGTGGGAGATGTATATAGGGAATGTTCTATTTCGGAGGAGATCTTGTAGTTTATGGAGTAGCTCCTGAATTATAGGATTATGGGCATTTAAAGAAGCAGTGACAATTCCAGGAAATAAACCAACTACATATGCAGAATCACTCACCACATTACATGGGCCAGATACATGGGATAGTAAATGTATCAGGGTGGCGAGTTCCACTTGTTGGGCAGATTTATAATTTGTATGCACAGTAGTGGTCAACGAAGGACCTGTAATTCCACCCCTTCCTGATGAGGAGCCATCAATATAATACACTGGAGCATCAGGAATGGGAGAGGAGCGGACAATGGTGGAAATTACAAAAGGTGTCCTTTTCAGAAATTCCCAGGTTTTTCCAGCTGGGTAATGATAAGATATTTCTCCTGAAAAATCTGATAAAGCTCTCTGAAGGATTTCACTGAGTGGTAAAACAGCTTCAATTTCTTTTTTAGGGTCAGGTAGTACAATTACATGGGGATCATGTCCAAGTAATACTTGGGTTCTTGATCTTCCCTTAATTATAAGGTTAGCTATCATCTCAAGGTAAGGTGTAGCAGTACGATTCTGCTTGTTATGTAAGTAAACCCATTCTAACGGTCCAGATAATTGGGCTATAGCAGCAGTTGGAGACTCGGGAGTGTTGAAGACCAAGAACCATACCTTTTCTCCGGGATTAAATCTGGAGAGGTAAGATTTTTGAAGCCGATCCATGAAAAAATCTAATTCCTTCTGAGCTTTAGGAGTTAGCTGCCTTGGGCTATTTAAAGCAGGATCACCTTCAAGGGTGTGGAACAGGTTACTGAGCTCACAGTTAGGAATACCAAGGGAGGGGCGCACCCAGTTGATATCCCCCAGCAGTTTTTGAAAATCATTCAAGGTTTTGAGCCCTTTCTGACTAATGGAAATTTTTTTGAGGACGCACTGTAGTGCGGTCAAGAGCATAGCCCAAATATTCATATGGAGGCTGCATCTGAACTTTTTCCGAGCTACTTGTAAGCCAGCCTCTGGTAAAACTGTCATTACATCATTACATAAATTCTGGAGATCTCTGGAATTATCACAAGCTAGCAGGATATCATCCATGTAGTGGATGATGTATGCACCAGGAAATTTAGCACGAATGGGTCGCAAAACCTCATCAACAAAGTGTTGACACATCGTAGGTGAATTAGTCATCCCTTGGGGCAATACTGTCCACTGAAACCTACGTAAAGGACCTCTATGATTAATGGAAGGGACTGAAAATGCAAACCTTTTCCGATCATCTGGGTGGATAGGTATGCTGTAAAAGCAGTCTTTTAAATCTATGATAATTAGCGGCCAATCCTTAGGAATAGCTGCTGGAGAGGGGAGCCCAGGTTGTAGGGCTCCCATGGGGACCATAGTAGAATTTACATTCCTTAAGTCAATCAGCAAACGCCATTTGCCTGATTTTTTCTGTATTACAAAAAACAGGAGAATTCCATTCTGAAAACGTTTCCTCAATATGTCCTAATTTCAGCTGTTCTTCCACTAGATTTGTTAGCGCCTCTAACTTTTTGGTATTGAGGGGCCACTGTGGTGTCCATATAGGTTTGTCAGACTTCCACTGAATACGGATAGGTAGTGGGCGCTTAACCACAGCGGCCCCAATTAAAAAGGGTTACTCCCGGTGTTAGGCTTATTATGGAGAGCTGGAATTGGTGCTCAACGGGGAATTGGACAAGCTATGTGGATTACTGCCCCCCACTGCTCCAGCATGTCTCGACCCCACAAAGTTAAAGGCATAGGGGCTATATAAGGCTGGACCATGGCTACATTCCCTTCAGGGCCAATACACGGCAGCCACCTCGCACTCTGTCGGAGAAGAGAGGAGGAGATATTGCCTACCCCGCTCAGGCTATGGGACACTTTCTTTAGGGGCCCAGTTAGAGGGCCAATACTTGGTGGAGATTATGGATATGTCTGCCCCTGTATCCAACATGCTTTTGAATTTCCTTTTATAAATTTCGATGGGTATAACCGGCCGCTTGGCCTGAGAAATTCTGGTAGTGTACCCAACTAGATAGTTAGCAGGTGGCTGGTGGGCTTGGTTCTGTGTGGCTGTATAACCAACAATGAAGTTGGCAGAATGGTTGGTACTGTTTAAGCCACCAGCTGTAGGGTGTTCGGACTGACTACACGGATCCTCAAAAAATAATAATAGTTTAGCAAGTGGTTCCCCTTTTTTAAAAGTCCATTTAGTTGGCACAGATATTGACAGTATTATCTCTCCATGAGATTCAGGATCCAGAAGTCCGAAATGCACCATAATTCCCTTAAATTTCAGCCAATCGCTCTCCTGAATTAAACCCATACTACCTGGGGGAGCAGGTCCTTTTATCCCTGTTTTTAGCATGTAGGGGTCTTGACTTGGGTATATTGTGACAGTCTTAGGGCAGAGAATGTCGAGACTGCCATTGCCTGATGGGGTAGGCCAGAGAGCATTTATTGACTGTAATTCTGTGGATTCTGATTCGGAGGATACTGGGCAGGTGGAATGAAGGAGAGTGCCCCTGGATTCAGCTGGGCCTGAGGCTGGCCCCCCCACCCAGTTTCCCGCATTAGGGGAGGCATAGATGTTATTTGAGCCTGCGGAGCTTGTGGAACCTGGGAGGGGGTCCATGTAACATTTCCTATAAAGGGATTATTAGAATGTTGCCCTGTATTGATAGTTTTAGAAGATGGGCAATCTCTACAGGGTGTGTCCCTTCTTTCCGGAGCTAAAGCAGGTTATCTGTCCAGATGAAGCCTGAGGCTGACTTCGCCTCCAAGACCGACAGTCTCTGGCCCAATGTTTTCCTTTTCTGCACCTTGGGCATGGTCCAGGTGGGGCCCTCCGAGGGGTGGAGTTACGATTATTAGAATAGTTTCTCCGATTATTGTTTATCCTTTGAAGTTTATTGTTTCTCCCCCTAAAGCTGTTTGACATTTCATCCCTCTCCTGATCCTCCTGCTGTATGGGATAAGCCTCTATATCATCCTGTGTTCTATGGGAGGTTAAACCAACATTTCTACAGGCCTTTAGATACCCCATGAGGTCATCCTTTTCCTTAATACTATATAGTAATGCTCGACATTTTTGATTAGCATTATCATATGCTAAGTTTCGTTTTAGGATTTCTTGAGTGGTTGGGTCTTGAACCTGTCTTTGGATTGTTTCACATAATCTCCCAACAAAATCAAAGTATGGTTCATCACGACCCTGGTAAATTTTCGTATAGCTACCTAGAAATTCTGGGTCGGAACCTACTCTTTCCCACGCTTTTAATGCTGTCTCCCGAACAAATTTTAAAATAGGTTCAGGTAATGTCGCTTGTTTTGCTTTATTTTTCCATTCACCTTCACCTTTTAGCATGGCAAAAGTTATAGTATGGCCTGATTCCTTTTCTCTTAAAGTGTCAATATTCCAGTTAACCCCATCTGCATACCACATATGCCATTGCATGTACTGTGATTTGTTTAGACAAGTATGGGCTACCATTTCAAAGTCTCCCAATACCCACTGACTATTTTCGCTCCAATCAGCTAAATATTTTAAAGTATAAGGACTTGATATTCCAAACCTGTCGCAAGCCTTCCTAAACGGGGTTATTGCCTCAATTTTTAAGTCTTCATGAATCGGTTTTACTTTATCTTTAGATTGGTCATGAGAAAGATTGCTGCGCTTTGCTCTTTGATTCGAGCTAACCTGTTCCTCCCATTCTTCCTCATCAGAGCTTGTAGTATCTGGCAGAGGAACATCTACCCCATTGAGGGTATTAACTCTGGGGAGATTTTCAGCTTGGGAATTTGCCTCCTCTGGGTTTTCCTGTTCCTCCTCTAAGTTATCAGCCACATTAGAATTCTTTTTAGATTTTTTTTGCTGGGAATGTATACACCTTTTTCAAGTCTACAGCCTTGGGGCGTGTTTGTGAATGGGTTTTAGTTGGTTCACGCCTCAGTATTGGGTATGCGCTAGGTCCTGATTGATAAGTTATGAAATCAGAAATCTCCCTGCGTAACACATCCATTTCTTGGTTTAAGTTTTCAAGTTTCCTATATATTACTTCCTTTTGTTCTTTCAATCTTATGTGTAACTTCCAAACCTCCTCTTTCTGTCCATCTATTCTATCTCTCTGTTTGTCAATTTCTTCCTCTAAGATAGTGCTGATTTTATCGATATCCTTCTTCTGCTCTTCAAACTTTACTTCAAATTTTAAATCCTGTTTAATAATTTTACTTTCCTGTTCTTCTAATTTTTCTTTGAATTTTAAATCCTGTTCTTCTAATTTTTCTTTGAATTTTAAATCCTGTTCTTCTAATTTTTCTTTGAATTTTAAATCCTATTCTTCTAATTTTTCTTTCAATTTTAAATCCTGTTCTTCTAATTTTTCCTCAAATTTTAAATTCTGTTTAATAATTTTATCTTCCTGTTCTTCTAATTTCTTTTCAAATTTTAAACTATTTAATTCTGTCCTCAAGCTTTAAGACCAGTCTACCTGTAGTTTTATGATCCTCACTTATTTCTTTAATTGCTGAGTAAACCTCGTCCCTTAAGATTGCATTCAATTTATTACTTTCTTCCCTCTCTCTATTAAACATTGTCCTTACACAAAGGTACAGTTTAAAAATCGCAAGGACCCAGATGATTTGTGAAAAGATAGAGTAGTTCTCAGAAAGGAACTTTATAGACTGGGCTATGTATGGTTCTGAGCCAATAAAAGATACAATGTATCTATACCATGAGATATCCATCATTTTACTCACGGTTCGGAGGCAGATGATCTCTGTCCGATGATAATTAGACCAGACGATGTTCGTGGTGCCCACGCCAGGGACGCCAAATGTCGGGGGCCCTCCACCGGGGTCCCCGACAGTGCCGGAAGCGAGTTCCCTTCTACCTCCGAAGCGAGGAATGGATGAAAACTCAGGAATCCGATGCAGTTTTAAAAGGCTTTACTTATCACAGGTTCAGGCATACAGATCAGCAAAAGGAAAAACCCAATGCTTAGGATTCCAGGCTAGAACCCCAGCCACATGTAGGCCAAGATGGCGACCACCACGTGTAAAAGCTTCCAAGCAGGGGCGAACGCTCACAGTGAGCAAGAGCCCCCAAAGAAGCATGCGAGAGTGAAAACCGGCTAGTTTATACCCCCTGCAACTCAGACCTTCCTCCCACTGTTATGGAAAGCAGGGAGTGTTAAATGTCCTTAGGTAATCCCTCCCTGCACCTCACCTAGGCCCTTTAGTATGCTAATGTTTTGAGCCAAAGGCAGCGGCCCTTAAAGGAGTCCTGCAACAGCCTGTCACAGCTCTGATAGAATTATTTTTGCTCAGTCATTGCAAAACTTTTAATATTTGCTCTTAAAAATATATATATATCCATTTATTATTCTATTTCTTGATATACAGTATTTTCTTCAGTTATAAATATATAAAGCTTTTGTGGTTTTCTATTATACAATTTGAATTTTTTTCTGACAGTATTTGACGTGGTAAATAATAACAAGAAGTATAAGTCATATTTGCAGTTAATCCTTAGATAGGAAACATTAACTACTAAAATGCACTTGGGCCAGAGTGATAGTACAGCAGGTAGGAAATTTGCCTTTCTTCTGGCCAGCTTGGATTCAATCTCCGACATCCCATATGGTCCCCAAACCATGGCCAGGAATAATTTCTGAGTACAGAGCCAGGAGTAACCCCGAGTATAGCTGGGTGTGCCCAAAAAAAAAAAACTAAAAAAGCACAATTTTTCATACTTACTCTTTATCTTTATAAAGACTTTAATCAATTATCTACAAAGAAAGTATAAGAACACTGTCAGGTTATTTAAATGAACTAAAAAATTTTAATAAGGTTACTACTGAAAACCCAATAGGTAAAAATAAACTTTCATATGCCAAAAAATCAATGCATATAAATTACTTCTCAGGTACCACTATACACTATACATGGTTTAGTATTATTGCTTGAGAGCCCATAGATAAACCCACACATATAGAAAAACAATCTCTAATGAGGTAAATCAGATAACTTTGAAAGAAAAATCTCCTCAATAAAATGTGTTGGAAAACTATTACAGTCCCATAAAAAAGGATCACTAATACTACACACTAACACTACTAACATTACTATTGGTGATCTTGGGGACCAAATGTGATACCTGGAACTAAACCCAGGTCAGTTGCAGGCAAGGGCAAGTGCCCTACCCACTGTTCTATATTTTTAATAATAGAATTTGGGATCTATGACATTATTTGGAAATCTATGATGTTATTGACCGAGGACTTGATCACTTGAATCCCGTTATTCATCTATTTGCTCGAGCGGGTGCCAGTAACATTTCCATTGGACCCTATCACGTGCCAATGTAGCCAAATGGCATCTGGTTGATTCAGGAATATGAAGAGCCTCAAACCGTTCCTTCAGGGTCTTGACAAGGAAGTCTGACCATCTTGTAGGTGGGCGGCCCGCGTGATCTTTTGACATCCCGTGGGATCCAGTCAGTAACGGCTCTAGTCCAGCGGTTGTCTCCAAATTGCATTACATGTCCGCCCATCTGATTTTCAATGCCTTGGCAAACGAGACAGCGTCCCTGATTCTGGAATAGCGATGGAGGTCAGAACTCCAGACTCCTTCTCTCACTTCAGTGAGGCGTGATATTCCAAGCATAGCTCTTTCGAGTCCTCTCTGGGAGACCCAAATAGCATTCTCATCCTGCTTTCGTAGGGCCCAGGACTCTGAGGTGTATGTTAATGCAGGGAGAATGGTGGAGTCGAAGAGATGTGCCCGGAAACGGAGGTTCTTTGTCCTTTGAGCTATTTCTTTGATGCCTTTGAAGGCATTCCATGCCACTCTCTTCCTCCTTCGCAGCTCAGGTTTTAGGTCGTTCATCATGTTGACTTCTCGATCTAGGTACACATAACTGCTGCATTCAGAGATGTCTGTTCCATTGAGAGTAAATGGGGCCTCTAGAACTACTTCATTTTTGATAAACATTGTTTTCTTTAGATTCAGCTGTAGACCTATCTTTCCACATTCTCAGTTGAAGCCAGCCAGGATTTGTGCCGCTTGGCTAATGTTTGGTGTTATTAGAACGATGTCATCAGCGAAGCAGAGGTGGTGTAGTTGTCGACCATCTAACTTCAATCCCATTCCTTCCCATTCTAATTGTTGCATGATGTTCTCGAGGGTGGCACTGAAGAGTTTTGGTGAAATAGTATCACCCCTATCTAACCCCTCTTTTGACATCAATGATCACTTCCTTGTAAAATGGTGAGATCCTGGTGGTGAATCCATAATACAGCTCACGAAGGATCTTGATGTATTGAGTTTGAAAACCCTGTTTGGCTAGAATTCGATGACCGCTTCAGTCTCCACAGAATCAAAGGCTTTCTTTAAATCAATGAAAGTGAGACAGAGCAGCATCTTGTACTCCCTACAAACCTCAATGAGCTTGGTTACCATGGGGATATGGTCAATTGTGCTGAATCCTTTCCAAAGCCAGCTTGGTCCCATGGTTGTCCTTCATCTAGTGTTCTGCCAATCCTCTTCAAGATGACTTCTGTAAACAGCTTGTAGATGATGGACAACAGGCAGATGGGGCAATAGTTGCTGATGTCATGGATGTCTCCCTTCTTGAACAGTAGAACTGTCCTGCTGGTTTTCCATTTGGAGGGAACCTTGTATTTGGACAGTTAGCGTGTGACCTTGTATTTGGACAGTTAGCGTGTGAAGAGCTGAGCTAGTGTATTGATGAGTACCGACGGCAGATTCTTCAGGTGTTAGGGTCTGACTTTGTCTGGTCCTGTTGCTGTTCCCTTCTTTACCGACGAGATGGCATGTCGGATTTCAGAAGGGAGAATGTTGGGAATGACAATTAATCCTATGGAATTTGGTATGTGGGCAGGTGGATGTGGCTATCAAAGAGATCTGAGAAGAAGTCATGGATAATCTTCTCCATTGCCTTTCTGGAAGATGTGATAGACCCGTCAGGGCGTCGGAGGGCAGTGATCTTGGTCTTAGAGTTGGTGAAGGACAGGTGGGCGGTGTGAATGCTTTTCCTGGCTTCTGCTGCATCTTCCTGTATTTCTGCTCTTCTGTCTTTGAGGTCTTCTTTATTTTTTTAATTGTTTCTGGTTTTCTTTTTATTTTTTTTAGTTTTTTATTTTTACAATTACAAAGATATACAATTAAAAAAGTTCATATTTGGGTTTTGGTCATACAGTGTTCCAGCACCCATCCCGCCATCAGTGCCAATCTCCCACCACCAACGTCCCCAGTTCCCTCCCCCCATCCCCCAGCCCTCCTTCATGGCAGGTTGTTTATTTCTTTCCCTTTCTCTCTCTTTCTCTTTTCCTTCCCTTCCAGACTATGGATTACAGAACACTAAAGGGTTGTCATGTGTATCTTTTGCCTTTATTTAATACTAAGTTCTAGGTTGGCATTAGTACCCTCGACATTTGCTAGCACACTGTTCCATTTTCTGTCTTACCTAGCCTCTGATTCCCACATGTTTGTGATAATTTCCACCTTTGACAAGACCTCCTGATATATGTTTCACTTGACCTTGGATATTGGTATCATAATATGTACATATATATTTATGTTATGCAAATAAATGCAGTCATTCTGTATCTGTCTCGCTCCTTCTGGCTAATTTCACTCAACATTATCTTCTCCATGTCCATCCATTTATAGGCAAATTTTATAATTTCATTTTTCCTAACAGCTGCATAGTATTCCATTGTGTAGATGTACCAAGCTTCTTTATTCAGTCATCGATTTTCAGGCACTCTGGTTGCTTTCAGATTCTGGCTATTGTGAATAATGCTGCTATGAACATAAAAGTAGGGATGGTGTTTCTGCTGCGTATTTTTGGTTTCCCAGAGTAGATTCCCAGGAGTTGTATGGCTGGGTCAAATGGGAGTTCAATTCCTAGTCTTTGGAGGAACGTCCATATTGTTTTCTAGAAACACTGAAATGTTTCTAGAAATGCCAGCCGGCATTCCCCTTTTCCCCACATCCACGCCAGCACTTGTTATTCTTGCTCTTTTGAATATGTGCCAGTCTCTGTGGTGTAAAGTGGTATCTCATTGTTGTTTTGATTTGCATCTCTCTGATGATTAGTGATGATGAGCATTTTTTTCATGTTTTTTTGGCCATTCGAATTTCTTCCTTGCTGAAGTTACTGTTCATTTCTTCTCCCCATTTTTTGATGGGGTTGTTTGTTTTCTTCTTGTAAAGTTCTACCAGTGCCTGATATATCTTGGATATTAACCCCTTTATCAGATGGTTATTGGGTGAATATTCTTTCCTATACTCTGGACTGCCTTTTTATCTTAGTCACTGTTTCTTTTGAGGTGGAGAAGCTTTTTAGTTTCATGTAGTCCTGTATGTTTATCTTTTCTTCTAGTTGCTTTGTTAGTGATGGTTCACCTTTGAAGATGCCTTTAGCTTCAATGTCGTGGAGGGTTTTTCTATATTTTCTTCAATGTACTTTTATGGATTCAAGTCTGATATTGAGATATTTAATCCATTTTGATCTGATTTTTGTGTATGGTGTTAGACATAGGTCCAAATTCATTTTTTCAAATGTCGCTGCCCAGTTTTTCCCAACACCACTTGTTGAAGAGGCTTTCCTTTCTCCATTTTGGACTCTTTGCACCTTTATCTAAGATTAAATGATCATGTGTTTGAGGTTGGGTGTCAGGATACTCAATTCTATTCCATAGGTCCACAGGTCTGTTTTTATTCCAATACCATGCTGTTTTAATTACTACTGCCTTGTAGTACAGTTTGAAGTTGGGAAAGGTGATGTCTCTCATCTTCTTTTTCCCGAAAATTGCTTTAGCTATCCTTCGGGGTTTATTGTTCCATACAAATTTCAGGAGCGTTTGGTCAATTTCTTTGAAGAATGTCATGGGTATCCTTATAGGGACTGCATTGAATCTGTACAGAGCTCTAGGGAGCATTACCATTTTGACAATGTTGATTCTCCCCATTCATGAGCAGGGAATATGTTTCCATTTCCTTGTGTCCTATTATATCTCTTGGAGCAGTGTCCTGTAGTTTTCTTTTGTACAGGTCCTTTATACACTTGGTTAAGTTGATTCCTAGGTATTTGATTTTCAATGGCACAATTGTGAATGGAATAGTTTCCTGAATATTCCTTTCTTCTCATTCGTTATTTGTATATAGGATAGCCACCGACTTTTGGGTGTTGATTTTGTATCCTGCCACTCTACTATATGCGTCTATTGTTTCTAGGAGTTTTTTGGTAGAGAGTTTAGGGTTCTCTAGGTATAATATCATGTCATCTGCGAATAATGATAGCTTGACCTCTTCCATGCCTATGTGGATGCCCTTGATATCCTTTTCTTCTCTGATTGCTATGGCAAGTACTTCCAGTACTATATTGAATAAAAGAGGTGAGAGTGGGCAACCTTGTCTTGTCCCCTGATCTCAGGGGGAAGGCTTTCAATTTTTTTAGAATGATGCTCGCTGTGGGCTTTTGGTAGATGGCTGTAACTATCTTGAGGAAAGTCCCTTCAATTCCCATTTTCTGGAGGGTTTTAATCATAAATGGGTGCTGGATCTTGTCAAATGCTTTCTCTGCATATATTGATAGGATCATATGGTTTTTATTTTTTCTCTTATTGATATGATGTATTATGTTGATTGACTTGCGAATGTTGAACCATCCTTGCATTCCCAGGATGAATCCTACTTGGTAATGATGTATAATCTTCTTGATGAGTCTTTGGATTCTGTTTGCTAGTATTTTGTTGAAGATCTTAGCATCGTGTTCATCAGGGATATTGATCAGTATTTTTCTTTCTTTGTGTTGGCTCTCCTTGCTTTGGGTATCAGTGTGATATGTGCCTCGTAGAAGCTGTTTGGGAGTGTTTCTGTTTCTTCTATTTCCTGGAAGAGCTTGAAAAGGACTGGCAGTAGGTCCTCCTTAAATGTTCGGTAGAGTTCACTAGTGAATCCATCTGGACCTGGGTTTTTATGTTTGGGCAGACTGTTAATTACTGTTTCAATTTCCTCAATGGTGATAGGCTTATTCAGGCATTGCAGGTCTTCTTGTTTCAGCCGTGGGAGGTTATAGGACTTCAGGAATTGATCCATTTCT
The DNA here is from genome assembly GCA_021461705.1 of Cryptotis parvus. Classification (NCBI taxonomy): domain Eukaryota; kingdom Metazoa; phylum Chordata; class Mammalia; order Eulipotyphla; family Soricidae; genus Cryptotis; species Cryptotis parvus. The sequence goes on along the minus strand of JAJIBD010021854.1, from coordinate 1,089 downwards.
TCTAGAAACACTCTCAGAGTAATCTCTGATGATCTTTTGGACTTCTGTGGTTTCTGTTGTGATGTCACCTTTTTTTATTTCTGATTCTGTTTATTTTGGTTCTCTCTTTGCCTGTCCTTACAAGTCTTGCCAATGGTTTGTCAATCTTGTTTAGTTTTTCAAAAAACCAGCTCTTGGTTTCATTAATCTTTTGGATTGTTTTTTTGGTTTCCAACTCATTGATTTCCTCTCTAAGTTTTATTATTTCCTTTTTCTGCCTTGGTTGGGCTCCTTTTTGTTGGTCTTTCTCTAATGTCTTCAGCTGTGTAGTCAGGTTATTTTTGTGGGCCCTTTCTTGTTTCCTGATGAATGCTTGCAGAGCTATAAACTTCCCTCTTCTTAACACGGCTTTTGCCGTGTCCCACAAGTTCTTATAGTTGGTGTCTTCATTTTCATTTGTTTCCAGAAATCTTTGGATTTCCTGTTTGATTTCTTCTATGACCCGCTTTTTATTCAGGAGTGAGCTGTTCAGTTTCCGGGTGTTTGATTTGACTCTCTGTTTCTGTGTAGGGTTAACTTCCATTTTCATTTGCATCATGGTCTGAAAAGATAGCTGACACAATTTCTACCTTTTTATTTTATTGAGGTATGCTTTGTGGCTCAGCATGTGGTCTAAATTGGAGAATGTTCCATGTGCACTAGAGAAAAATGTGTATTCAGCTTTTTTGGCATGAAGAGCCTTGTATATATCCACTAGCTCTCTTTCCTCCATTTCTTCGTTCAGGGCCAATATTTCCTTGTGAGTTTCAGTCTTGTTGATCTATCCATAGTTGAATGAGCAGTGTTGAAGTCTCCAACTATATTGTGCTACTGTTAGTGTCTTCTTTGAAGTCTCTTATCAGTTGTTTTATGTATTTTGCTGGGCCCCTCGTTGGATGCATATATGTTTAGTAGTGTAATTTCTTCCTGTTGTGCATACCCCTTAATTAATAAGAAATGGCCTTCGTTGTTTCTTCTAACCTTTTCAGGCTGAAGTCTATATTATCTGATACTAATATGGCCACACCAGCCTTTTTGGAGGAGTTGGTTGCGGGGAGAATGGTCTTCCAA
>JAJIBD010021853.1:0-125471 GCA_021461705.1 Cryptotis parvus | reverse complement strand
ATATACAATTAAAAATTCATATTTGGGTTTTTGTCATACATTGTTCCAGCACCCATCCCTCCACCAGTACCCATCTCTCACCACCAATGTCCCTGGTTCCCTCCCCCTCCCCCAGCCCGCCTCCATGGCAGGTTCTTTATTTCTTTCCCTTTCTCTGTCTTATTCTTTTCCTTCCCTTCCAGACTATGGATTACAGAACATACATTAAAGGGTTGTCATGTGTATCGTTTTGCCTCTATTTAATGCTCAATTCTAGGTTGGTATTAGTACTCTCGACAATTGTTAGCACACTGTTCCATTGTCTGTCTTACCTAGCCTCTGACTCCCCACACGTTTGTGATAATTTCCACCTTTGAAAAGACCTCCTGATACATGTTTCACTTGACCTTGGATATTGGTATCATAATATGTACTTATATATTTATGTCATGAAAATAAATGCAGTCATTCTGTATCTGTCTCTCTCCTTCTGGCTAATTTCACTCAACACAATCTTCTCCATGTCCATCCATTTATAGGCAAATTTTATAACTTCATTTTTCCTAACAGCTGCATAGTATTCCATTGTGTGGATGCACCAAAGCTTCTGTATCCAGTCATCAATTCTCTGGCACTCTGGTTGTTTCCATATTCTGGCTATTGTGAATAATGCTGCTATGAACATAAAAGTAGGGATGGTGTTTCTGCTGCGTATTTTTGGATTCCCAGAGTATATTCCCAGGAGTGGTATGGCTGGATCAAATGGGAGTTCAATTTCTAGTCTTTGGAGGAATGTCCATATTGTTTTCCAGAAAGGCTGTACCAGCTGGCATTCCCACCAACAATGGATGAAAGTCCCCTTTTCCCCGCATCCACGCCAGCACTTGTTTTTCTTGCCCTTTTGGATATGTGCCAGTCTCTGTGGTGTGAGATGACATCTCATTGTTGTTTTGATTTGCATCTCTCTGATGATTAGTGATGATGAGCATTTTTTTCATATGCGTTTTTGGCCATTCAAATTTCTTCCTTGCTGAAGTTTCTGTTCATTTCTTCTCCCCCATTTTTTGATGGGGTTGTTTGTTTTCTTCTTGTAAAGTTCTACCAGTGCCTGATATATCCTGGATATTAACCCCTTATCAGATGGGTATTGGGCGAATATTCTTTCCCATTCTGTGGACTGCTTTGTATCTTAGTCACTGTTTCTTTTGAGGTGCAGAAGCTTTTTTAGTTTCATGTAGTCCCATATGTTTCTTTTCTTCTAGTTGCTTTTTTAGTGATGTTTCACCTTTGAATATGCCTTTAGCTTCAATGTCGTGGAGGGTTTTTCCTATATTTTCTTCAATGTACTTTATGGATTCAAGTCTGATATTGAGATCTTTAATCCATTTTGATCTGATTTTTGTGCATGGTGTTAGACACAGGTCCAAATTCATTTTTTTACAAGTCGCTGTCCAGTTTTCCCAACACCACTTGTTGAAGAGGCTTTCCTTACTCCATTTTTGACTCTTTTCACCTTTTATCAAAGATTAAATGATCATGTGTTTGAGGATGGGTGTCAGGATACTCAATTCTATTCTATAGGTCCACAGGTCTGTTTTTATTCCAATACCACACTGTTTTAATACTACTGCCTTGTAGTACAGTTTGAAGTTGGGAAAGGTGATGCCTCCCATCTTTTTTTTCCCAAGGATTGCTTTAGCTACCCTTGGGGGGTTTATTGTTCCATACAAATTTCAGTAGTGTTTGGTCAATTTCTTTGAAGAATGTCATGGGTATCCTTGTAGGGACTGCATTGAATCTGTACAGAGCTCTAGGGAGTATTACCATTTTGACAATATTGATTCTCCCTATCCATGAGCAGGGAATATGTTTCCATTTCCTTGTGTCCTCTTTTATCTCTTTGGAGCAGCACCTTGTAGTTTTCTTTGTAGAGGTCCTTTACACACTTGGTTAAGTTGATTCCTAGGTATTTGATTTTCTGTGGCACAATTGTGAATGGAATCGCTTCCTTAATATCCCTTTCTTCTCTTTTTGTTATTTGTATATAAGAGAGCCACTGACTTTTGCGTGTTGATTTTGTATCCTGCCACTCTACTATATGTGTCTTTTGTTTCTAGGAGTTTTTGGTAGAGAGTTTAGGGTTCTTTAGGTAAAATATCATGTCATCTGCGAATAATGATAGCTTGACTTCTTACTTGCCTATCTGGATGCCCTTGATGTCCTTTTTCTTCTCTGATTGCTACGGCAAGTACTTCCAGTACTATATTGAATAAAAGAGGTAAGAGTGGGCAACTTTGTCTTGTTCCTGATCTCAGGGGGAAGGCTTTCAACTTTTCCCCATTGAGAATGATTCTGGCTGTGGGCTTTTGGTAGATGGCTGTAACTATCTTGAGGAAAGTCCCTTCAATTCCCATTTTCTGGAGGGTTTTAATCATGAATGGGTGCTGGATCTTGTCAAATGCTTTCTCTGCATCTATTGATAGGATCATATGGTTTTTATTTTTTTCTCTTACTGATATGATGTATTATGTTGATTGACTTGTGAGTGTTGAACCACCCATGCATTCCCAGGATGAATTCTAATTGGTCATGATGTATATAATCTTCTTGATGAGTCTTTGGATCCTGTTTGCTAGTATTTTGTTGAAGATCTTAGCATCCGTGTTCATCAGGGATATTGGTCTGTAGTTTTCTTTCTTTGTGTTGTCTCTACCTGCTTTGGGTATCAGGGTGATATGTGCCTCGTAGAAGCTGTTTGAGAGTGTTTCTGTTTCTCCTATTTCCTGGAAGAACTTGAAAAGGACTGGCAGTAGGTCCTCCTCAAAGGTTTGGTAGAGTTCACAAGTGAATCCGTCTGAACCTGGGCTTTTGTGTTTGGGCAGACTTTTAATTACTGTTTCAATTTCCTCCATGGTGATAGGCTTATTCAGGTATTGTAGGTCTTCTTGTTTCAGCCATGGGAGGATATAGGACTTCAGGAATTTATCCATTTCTTCTAGAGTCTCGTGTTTCACGGCATTCAGGCTCTCAAAGTAATCTCTGATGATCATTTGGATTTCTGTGGTTTCTGTTGTGATGTCACCCTTTTTATTTCTGGTTCTGTTTATTTGGGTTCTCTCTTTCCCTGTCCTTACAAGTCTTGCCAATGGTTTGTCAATCTTGTTTGTTTTTTTCAAAGAACCAGCTCTTGGTTTCATTAATCTTTTGGATTTTTTTTTTTTGGTTTCCAACTCATTGATTTCCTCTCTAAGTTTTATTATTTCCTTTTTTCTGCCTGGGTTGGGCTCCTTTTTGTTGGTCTTTTTCTAATATCTTCAACTCTGTAGTCAGGTTATTTATGTGGGCCCTTTCTTGTTTCCTGTGGAATGTTTGCAGAGCTATAAACTTCCTTCTTAACATGGCTTTTGCCCTGTCCCACAAGTTCTTATAGTTGGTGTCTTCATTTTCATTTGTTTCCAGAAATCTTTGGATTTCCTGTTTGATTTCTTCTATGACCCATTTGTTGTTCAGGAGTGAGCTGTTCAGTTTCCAGGTGTTTGGTTTGACTCCTGTTTCTGTGTATGGTTAACTTCCATTTTCAGTGCATCATGGTCTGAAAAGACAATTGAAACAATTTCTATCTTTTTATTTTATTGAGGTATGCTTTGTGGCTCAGCATGTGGTCTATCTTGGAGAATGTTCCATGTGCACTAGAGAAAAATGTGCATTCAGCTTTTTTGGCATGAAAAGCCCTGTATATATCCACTACCTCTCATTCTTCCATTTCTTCCTTCAAGGCCAATATTTCCTTGGTGAGTTTCAGTCTTGTTGATCTATCCATCGTTGATAGAGCAGTTTTGAAGTCTCCAACTGTTATTGTGCTACTGTTAATGTCTTTTTGAGGTCTCTTCGCAGTTGTTTTATGTACTTTGCTGGCCCCTCGTTGGGTGCATATATGTTTAGTAGTGTAATTTCTTCCTGGTGTACATACCCCTTTGATTAATAAGAAATAGCCTTCATTGTCCCTTCTAACCTTTTCCAGCCTGAAGTCTATATTATCTGATACTACTATGGCCACACCAGCCTTTTGGAGGAGTTGTTTGCGTGGGGAGAATGGTCTTCCAACCTTTGACTTTGAGTCTGTGTTTGTTCTGATTATTCAGATGTGTTTCTTGTAGACAGAAGAATGTTGGGTCTAATTTTTTAATCCATTTTGTCACTCTGTGTCTCTTAATTGGTGCATTTAGACCAATGGGAATGCAAAGTCAATAAAATACAAGAGGACAAGAGAGAAGAAATGAGGAAAATGCAAATGAAAATGACAGATATTAAAAATCAGGTAAATGAAATGAAAAACACAGTGGAAGGCCTCCATAGCAGAATAATAGCTACTGAAGAATTAGTGATCTCAAAGACAAATACCAAAGATTCTCTACACAATACCAGAAGATGGAAAAAAGATTCAATTACCGAACAGACAACAATTGATAATCAGGATGAAGCCAGAAGAAATAACATATGGATCATTGGGATCCCAAAAGGGCAAGAAGAAAAACCTGATGAAGAAGAAACTGTCAAAGCCATAATTAAGCTGCGAGTTCCTGGGACTAGAGAACACTTGCCTCAAGATCCAGGAGGCCCGTGAAGATACCAGCTAAAAGAAACCTCAATAAGAATATTCCAAGAACATCTTAATTAGAATGACAAAAACTATAGAAAGAGATAGAATTCTGAAAGCAGCAAGATCAAAGAAGGAAGTCACATACAAAGGAACATCCCTAAGATTTACAGCAGACTTCTCTGATGAAACACTCCGAGCCCAAAACAATGGTGGGATATTGTTAAAAGGCTCAATGAACAGCAGGCCTCACCAAGAATTCTTTACCTGGTCAGACTCACATTCAGATATGAAGGAAAGATACACAACTTCATGGATAAGCAACAACTCAGGAACTTCATAGACTCAAGACCAACTTTCAAAGAAGGAGTGGAAGGGTCTACTGTAATATGACCAAACCCAAAAGCACAAACAGAAATATGGCACAAAATCCGATGATAATAATCTCTCTTTCTTGCGTTTTAACAATTGAGTTTTGAGGGTCCTGTGAGCACGATCAATGATACCTTGTCCCTGAGGATACCAGTGATATGTTTAATTTGTCATTCATCACAGGATGATTTCAAAGTCATACCAGCACATGCTGGACCACTGTCCATTTTGATAGCATGTCGAATACCCATAATGGAAAAAGAAGGACTTTTGTAATAAGAAGGAACAAACAGTCTTAGACCTTTCGGAAGTCATAGGGACAGTCCATATAAAGTGAGAGTATGTGTCAATCACGACATGAAGAAAGGGTTTTTTTTTGGGAAGTGATTAATGTGTGTAATATCCATTGCCATAATTCAATAGTCTGTAAACCTCAAGAGTTAGCTCCAGCCACATAGGGTGTACAATATAAAGGAGCACATACAGGATAAAAACGTACAATTTGTCTGGCTTGCCTTAATGGGATGTAATAGTGTACATGAAGGCATTGTGTGTTGGGTGTAGGGATTGATGTTCTTCCACAGCTGAGGTAAAAGCAGAAGTGGCCATGTGACCAGCTGTATCATCTTCCTCCTACCACTGGCCCAGATAGTCCAGAGTGAGATCTACTATGTGTCAGGAAAACTGATTTAGAGTGTTTTTATAAGAGATATTGTAATTGTTGAAGTAAAACCTGAACCACTGTGTTATGGGCATTTATGGAAACAGTGACTGTTGCAGGACACCTAAAAGCCTAGGCCTCTGCATCTGCCCTGGATTGCCTCCCTGCAGGTCACTTCATAGATAGGGGGTAGTCTGAATGTGGCAGTCTTATATGACCATGTATTCTGTACTGGCTGGTATAAATATTCTCTCATGCTACCACAATAATCGTGGGACTAGCTAGATCTTACCAGCATATTTGCCTGGCCACGTTGGATCTCTAAGTAATTAGCCCAGAGAGAAATGCTGTTTGCCTCCAAGCAAGCAAGTATGACTCCCTGATAACTCAAAGGCAACTAAAATACAAAACTACCATGAAGTAGATGAGACTCTTGTGAAGGCTTGGAGAAATATTTAACTGGCATTAGTATTAGTCTTTGGTACAGAGACATGCCATCTCAGAAACCCCCCTTCTCTACCCTATAAAGGCAATTCCAGGCAGATCTTGGCTCAAGACATTAGGTGAAATATCCTAATTTCCTAATTAGAAATTACCTGAGGGCATTTGATCCTTCCTGCCAGGGGAAGTTACATTTAGCTTATAGCTTCTCCCAGCTCTGCTAGGAGGCTTTTAATTAGCTCTGGGTCCTTGTAAACAGCCAGATGGTCTTCTGAAGTTGCTACATTTCTATAGAGCTACTTTCCTGTTTTCATCTCTAGATAGCCCAGCCCAGAATGGGTTGGGCTGGGGAGTTTGGGTGGATTTCTAGCTATAAAATAAGCTGCAAGAAGAAAGAAGCTCTCTTTTTTCCCCTTTTTTGCCATTTTGGCTTCCCTTGGTGTTTTGCTTCTTCGTCCTCTCCATTCTCTGTTGGGCCTCAACACGTGGTGGCAGCCATCTTGGCCTACACCTGGCTGGGGCCTAGCTGGGAACCCAGAGTCCGGAGGTTTTCCCTGCTCTTGAATTGTATATTGGATCCTGTGATAGCAAAGCCTTTTTTTTTTCATAGTATGGCTTACAAATTCAATTGTGTTCTCATATGCTAAGGTTCACTCTAGAATTCATTGAATGGAGGTGTCTTGAACCTGTCTTTTGGATTGTCTCAGTTAATCTCCCAATAAATTCAAAAATATGGTCAATTAGGTCCCTGGTAAATTTTAGACATGAACCATGATCAACAGGCTACAAAACAAGATCATAATTAAAATGAACCTATGTGGAAGGTTTTAAAGCAGTTTGTAATTAAAAAAGTTTAGGGTAAAGCCCTTTTAAAACTGCATTGGATTCCTGAGTCTTCATCCATTCCCCGCCAGCTTTGGAGGTAGAAGGGAACTCTCTTCCCAGCACTGTCGGGGACCCCCGGCGGCACTCCCCCCAAGTGACAATTCCAGAGAAAAGTCCAACTAGATATGCAGATTCTCATTACATGGATCTGACACATGGGAGAGTAAATAAATCAAAGCGGCAAGTTCCACTTGATGGGCAGAATTGTAATTTTCTAAATTACTACTAAATTGTAATTAATTTAACATTACCCCCAAGGAGTAATGTTAAGGCTATGGAAGCCACACATAGTCCCTTGAGCCTGGGACCTTGGGACCTCCCTAGGGAGGAGCCACAACCCCCTTCCAATACAGTTATTTTTTAAGATATGGCGCCCAAACTGAGTTGAACCAGGACTACAGTTGGACCCTTCTAACCGCCCTGAACTTCCTCTTCAACTCCTTCATGATGGACCCCACAGAGGATACGACTTTAGACCTAATCTTGGTAAACGGACCCTGAACTTTAACCTGAATTTTATGAACTTGTACCTGCACTATTATGCCTTACCCTCTGAACTTATTCTCTCTCCACAGACTTTGTTATCTTGGACTTGTTATTCCCCCACAAACTTCCTTAAGTTGGGCTTGTTTTACCATTATTATCTTAGACTTCATGCCATTAAAAATAATAATAAAACGAAAAGGGGAAAATGTGGGATATTAAAGGCACAGTACCTCCCAAAGTCTGTTGAGACAGTTGAGGCCAGTGTTCTGAACCTGGATGAGACTATGAATTAGGGGGCCCCAGGAGAGCATCCTACAAGTTGTAGTTGTAATTAATTACAATTACATCCTACAGGTGGGGGGGAGCTTCCTGACCTCTGGTGCCTAGCCAGCACCTAGGCCATGGGGCCCCTGGTACCTGAGCAGGATGGCCAGCACCAGGGAGGAGAAGCTTCTCCTGATGCCTAGACCCAACAGCCTGCACCAGAGCCACAAGGCCCGGTGCCTGAGCCTGAGGGGGAGAGCATCAAAGGGCTACAGAGCTTCAGGGCTTCTGGAATACTAGGACCACTGGCAGTAGGGCATCATGGAGAAACTTGATGGTTATTCCACTGACAGGTCAGGACACAAGCTGGGGGCCCTAACAGACAGTGAGTACTGTGGGGACCCAGCTAGGCCCCAGCTTCTGCTGCCATGGTCACCCCCTGACACCCCCCACCCCCGCAACTAATGTTAAGGCTATGAAAACGCAGGAGATCCCTTGAGCCTGGGGCCTTGGGACCTCCTTGAGGGGGAGCCACAATCCCCCTCTAATAGTTAGTTATTTTTAAGCTTTAACAACCAGTGATCTTGGTGCTGATAGGCAGAGATCCAGGTACACCTGTGCTGATGGCTGGAAGGAAGGAAGGGAGTGCTTGCTGTAAGACGGGGACACAGCAATGTATGTGTCACTTGGTACATGCATGATAGCCAGAGCCAGAGCCGATGACATCTGTGAGTGTCCACGGGAACAGTTGAACCAACATCCTAATAGCCCTGCAATACTCTAACAGTTGTGTGTTAAGAGGGTGAATGAGGGCAGCCACATCCCAGTACCACATGCTCTCAGGAAGTGGGAGTGGAGGTCCAGCCTCAGCGTTTTAGCTGCTCTTCTCTCTGCACTCATTCAAACAGATACCTAAGGTCTTCCCATTCCTTATAGCAGCTCTTGCCACATAGGCAAAGCTCTGGTGCTAACTTCCCCTCTGGGCATGGCCCAGGATGATCTGGACATCAGCTGGACTCCTTTTTTGTAAGTCATTTTGTCCCCTTTGAATCCTTGGTGCACTCCCAGGGAGCCCAGGCAGTGCTTTCAAGGGCGTGTTTAGCTCCCCCATTTAGCCTTGGGGCTACCCAAGGCCCTGAAGGGGAGAGACAGCCAAGGCTCTGGTGAGCAGAAGGGCTTGGGAGCCGCCCTTTCTTCTATTGTTGAGAACAACAAGGCAGGGAGGGGCAGCCCCCAGGGCCTTGGGCCCAATCCAGAAGACTTCTCTACAGAGCAGATGTCCAATCTGGGAGTTCCCAATCCACCCTCCTTGGTTTGGCACCTGTCCCTGCACAGAGGCCTGGTTTTTATGGAAGCAGCCCTGAGCAGATGGCACTGACTCAAGGCTATTGCAATTTGTGACCAAGTGCATTTGCTATGGGCACCTTGCTCACCCATGTGCACACTGAAGCAGAGGGCCCATTGCTCAGCTGACCTGCAGTGGGTCCATTGCTAGGGTCTGGGGCTGCGGCCAGCACAGAGCATGGACAAAATCAACTTGGAAATAATTTTTGAAACCAGGTTTCCTTTCCCCCAAAAAAGAGGCTGACTTTGTGCTGCTTGTGCATGTTTTATTTGTGTCTATTTCTTCATCTGTTTATGGACATATTAGAAATGTAGGTGTGTCTACATTGGAAGATTAGGGCTTATGTGGCAGAAATGGGCAACAGTTCCTGACTATTCCATTGCCAGAGCTCAACTCTCTTGCTGGTACATCCTGCAAGATATTCCCAGCTTACCTGCAGGGGTTACAAAGGTCCACAGGACTGGGCCCTGAACAACAAAGTGTGAGCAGAGGTGACATGGCTGTTCTCCCCCCAAACCGCCACACCAGGTCCCATCTGTCATGTGAGATGAGAGGCTGCAAGAACCATGAATAAGGGAGCCATAACAGAAGGCCCTGGAGGCCACAGTGAGCAAGGGAACAGAGAAGGCCCTCTGGGCACACAGGTATGATGAAGATGAGCTTGTAGCACCGACCTGGTGCTTGGGTTGTCTGTTAGAGCAGTTAGCTAATGTTTCTGAAAGAGAGAGGAGCGCATTATAGACAAAGCCAGTGTCAAATATGCACAAGAAAATTTTCTTTTCTTATACAAAGGCTATTTAGAAAGTCTCTTTTCTCAGACTTAGGGAAGTCTGTGTTCCTGAGCATAATCTTAACAAGAAGCAGAATGTTAAAGAACCCAGTCTACAGTTTTGACGTGCATTTCCCAAATAATCAGAGATGACGAGTACCTTCTCAAATTCCTGTTGACTAACTTTATCTTTCTTTGCCTAAGTGGCCATTCAAGTCTTCCACACAATTTTCTAATTGAGTTGTTAGATTTGGTTTGATGAGTAGAATATATTCTTTCTATAACTTTGGATGTTAAATCTTTTTTTGTTCAATATGATGTGCAGATATCTTTTCCCATTTAGTAAGCTGTCTTTTACTCTGTTTATATTTTCTTAGCAGTGCAAAGCTTTTCAAGTTAATGTCGCCCAATTGCTTATCTTTGTTTGCATTTCCCCTATGTGGAGGGTTGAATCCTCAAAACCATCTCTAAGAATGGCACTAAGAGCATTTTACCCTGGCTCCCTTTGGTGTACTTTTTATAGTTTGGGGTTTTGAATTTTGAATTTATTAGTTTATTTTTAAATTGTTTTGTTGGGGCCGGAACAATAGCCCAGTGGGTAGGGCATTTGCCTTGCACGCGGCAGGTCCATGTCGGCCCGGGTTCCATCCCCGCATCCCATATTGTCCCACGAGCACCGTCAGGAATAATTTCTGAGTGCAGAGCCAGGAGAAACCCCTGAGCATTGCCGGGTGTGACCCAAAAAAAGCAAAAAAAAAAATTATAATTATATATTGTTTTGTTTTGGTGGTGTTCAGAGCTTAATCCTGGCTCTGTTCAGGAATGATTTCTGGGGGAGATATCAGCAGACCATGTGGAATTATAGAGATTGAACCAACTTTGGCTGCATGCAAGGTAAATGCCCTGCCTGCGTAGTCCCTTTGAATTTTTTATATAACATCAGAAAATAATCATTCTTTAAAAGTTAAATGCTTTGTTTGCATTGAAAACTAAATTGAAGAGAATTTTATTTTTATTTGTTGAGTGGTCTTGGCTCTTTTATCATAAATCAGATATCAAGAATTGTACAGATTTGTTTCAGAAGCTTTTAATTCTATTGTCTGATCTATCGTTATCTTAATACCTTGATCACTTGATAACTTGATCACTTGAATCCCATTATTCATCGATTTGCTGGAGCTGGTGCCAGTAACATTTCCATTGGACCCTATCATGTGCCAATGTAGCCTAATGGCATCTGGTTGATTCAGGAATATGAAGAGCCTCAAACCATCCCTTCAGGGTCTTGACAAAGAAGTCTGACCATCTTGTAGGTGGGCGGCCACGTGATCTTTTGACATCACGTGGGATACAGTTGGTAATGGCTCTAGCCCAGTGGTCTAGAAATCACATTACATGTCCAGCCCATCTGATTTTCGATGCCTTGGCAAATGAGACAGCTTTCCTGATTCTGGAATAGTGACGGAGGTCGGAGCTCTGGATTCCTTCTCTCACTTGAATGAGGCGTGATATTCCAAGCATAGCCCTTTCGATTCCTCTCTGGGAGACCTGAATAGCATCCTCATCATGCTTTTGAAGGGCTCAAGTCTCTGAGGCTTATGTTAGTGCAGGGATAATGGTGGAGTTGAAGAGATGTGCCCGGAGCCAGAGGTTCTTTGTCCTTTAACCTATTTCTTCAATGCCTTTGAAGGCATTCCATGCTGCTCTCTTCCTCCTGTGCAGCTCAGGTTTTAGGTCATTCGCCATGTTGACTTCTCGACCTAGGTACATATAACTTCTGCATTCAGAGATGTTTGTTCCATTGAGAGTGAATGGGGCCTCTGGAACTAGATCATTTTTCATGAACATAAGTTTTGCTGACATTCAGCTGTAGACCTATCTTTCCACATTCTCGGTCGAAGTCAGCCAGCATTTGTGCCGCTTTGACTAATGCTTTGCGTTATTAGAACAATATCATTGGCAAAGCAGAGGTGGTCTAATTGCTTACCATCTATCTTCACTCCCATTCCTTCCCATTCTAATTGTTGCATGATGTTATCAAGGGTGGCACTGAATATTTTTTTGGTGAAATGGTATCACCCTGTTGAACCCCTCTTTTGACATCAATGTTCACTTCTTTGTAGAATGGTGAGATCTTGGTGGTGAATTCGTAATACAGCCCACGAAGGATCTTGATGTATTGGGTTTGAATGCCCTGTTTGGCAAGGGCTTTGATGACTGCTTCAGTCTCCACAGAATCAAAGGTTTTCTTTAAATCAATGAACGTGAGACAGAGCGGCATCTTGTACTCCCTACAAACCTCAATGAGCTTTGTTATCGTGTGGATATGGTCGATTGTGCTGAATACTTTCTGGAAGCCAGCTTGCTCGCATGGTTGTCCTTCATCTAGTGTTCTGCCAATCCTGTTCAGGATGACTCGAGTGAACAGCTTGTAGATGACAGACAACAGGCAGATGGGGCAATAGTTGCCAATGTCGTGAATGTCTCCCTTCTTGAACAGTAGAACTGTCCTGCTGGTTTTCCACTGGGAGGGCACCTTACATTTGGACAGGTAGCATGTGAAGAGCCGAGCTAGTGTATTGATGAGTACTGAAGGCAGATTCTTCAGGTGTTCGGGTCTGACTTTGTCTGGGCCTTGTACTGTTCCCTTCTTTACCGACTAAATGGCATGTCGAATTTCAGAAGGGAGAATGTTGGGAATGACATATCCATCCTGTGGAATTTGATATGTGGGCAGGTGGACGTGGCTATCAAAGAGATCTGAGTAGAAGTCATGGATAATTTTTTATCATTGCCTTTCTGGAAGATGTGACAGATCCATCAGGGCATTGGAGGGCAGTCATCTTGGTCTTATAATTGGCGAAGGACAGGCGGGCATTGCGAATGCTTTTCCAGGCTTCTGCTGCATCTTCCAGTATTTCTTCTCTTCTCTCTTTGAGGTTTAACTTTGTCACTTCTCTGCACTGCTTTGCAAGCTTGGACGTTAGCATTTGGTCGCCTGAGGCTCGCGCCTTGCCACATTGGCAAATGAGCTAGAGAATTTCTGAAGACAGGCGTCCGTTTGTGTCTTTCTCTCTCTCGGCATTCTTCGCACAATCATGGAGGTGCTGAACCAGTCGGTTGTATTCTTCATCGATGTCATCAGTGATGGTATCTTCCCATGTAGCCACAATGGTGCTAAAGAGTCGCAGTCATTCTGGGAGTTCTCTTCTTAAACTTTTCAGCCCTTTCTCCCCGTTGCATGAAGTAGAATTTTGCACGAAGGAGACCGTGGTCCTATTCTGTTTGGAATTTTGGGATGACAGTGACATCGGTCAGGCAAAACCGTCGATTGAAGATGATGTTGTCAATTTCATTGTGGAACTGTCCACCAGGACATTCCCATGCACAACGTTTCGCTTCAGCCTTCTGGAACTGTGAGTTTCCATGAATGGTCTTGATGGGCATGATGAACTCAGATAGTCTCTCACCCTGTTCGTTCCATTCTAGGCCATGGGTCCCAATGTGGAGTTCTTCAGCAGATCTTCTCAGTCCTATCTTGGCATTAAAAACTCCAACTATGATCTTGTAGAAGGTGTGGATCTGTTTTATAGAACTCCTCTAGTTCCATGTAGAATTTCTCAATTTAATCTTCCTTGTATGTGGATGTTGGTGCGTAGACAACGAAGATAAAAATTGCTGACAGTTTGTTAGGCATTCAAATGAATCAATGTTGATGGCCATGTTCGTGTTGACAGGACACCAACGCCACCGCTGCCTCTTTTTCGTCGCATGTTCCAAGGAACAATTCTTCTCCGGTGTCAAATACAGCTTGATGCAACTGATGCTTCCTCATCTCAGTCAGACCAGTGATGTCGGATTTGATCTTTTGCACTTGCACCATCAGATCTTCGATATATGCTTCCGATGCCAGCATACGTGCATTGAAAGTACAGACAGTCATTTTAGTCCTTCGTTTTGGCAGCCTTTCACGGTTGGCCGTGGAAATTTTATCAGCACAGCTTGTTCAACTTTCTTACTGCTGCCGAATTAAGGGCTCTTTCAGGGTCAGGAAAATAAACATTTTTGTTACTGGTTTTGGCATATCGAATACGCGATCGGACAGTTTGCCAGGCTCTGCTGTGCTGGCTCTATACACTCAGTAGTTTGTGGGGCTAGGGGGTGGGTAGAATATTCATGGTAACTTGGAGGTAAATTGTGCCGTGTGCAATGGGGGAAAGCTGGTATCTGCTCTGCCAGGTGTATTCTGTGTCTCCACCCATGGTATAGTAATACAACATGGTTCTAATAACTGCCATTTTGTGATGGAGGTTGAAATTAGGTAACATAATGCCTTCATCTATTTTTCTTATGAATGATTTATCTATTCAAAGTTTTTCATGGTTCCATAGAAATCCTTGTATTATTGTTCCATTTTATTAAAATAGTTATCAGACGTTTCATTTGGATTGCATTAAATTTATTTCTATATGTAAAATAGATATTCTGACTATATTGTCATAATGTATGCATATGCAAAGTCTTCTATCTCTTAATGTTTTGTCGAGTCTTTTAATATAGATCTTTCACTTTATTTGTTTAATTTATTCATAAAGCATTTGAATGCAATTATAAACAGAATTTGTTTCTTAATTCCTTCTTTTTATGTGATATTTGCCTAAAGGAATTAAACAAATTTGTCTATGCTTATTTGTAACCATCTAGTGATTTTCTTTTTATATAATCTATTTCTTTGTGACTGTGGATGTGGGGGTAGGTGGGAAAGACACTCCCAAGAATTCTCCGGGATCCAAGGGTGATACTCTGCCAATTTAACAGAACAGCTCAATGCTTGGGCTCAGCAATGTCGTACTGCTAGGCCCAGTGATACTTGAGCAACCAGGCCCACACCTGACAGTGCTCAGGGGCCTATGAGAGCTGAGAACCAAACTCAGGCTCTCGGACATGCAAAGCCTCGGGCACGCAAAGCTCAAGCCATCTTCACTCTCCCAAACTCTTGCATCATCTATTTTTGTTGTGTTGACAAATATTTTAATGTTTCTCAAGAGAATTCCTGATTGCTTGTTGAAATGGATTTTATGATGGCTACTTTAGAATAATTCCAGAGAAATCCAACACTCACTTCATCTGCTTTGATATCTGCTGATTGCCGTTTTCATGCCAGTTTCAGTATTCTGCACTTCGGTGCGAAGAGGATTTCTGATTGTGTCTTGAACATTTGAGGTCGCTGGTGGCATCTGGTTCTTTAGTTTTCTTCTGTTTCCTTTGTTCAAGCTTAGTATAAGGGCCAGTTTTGCACAAAACTGAATTCATAAAACTTCAGTTTTCCTCCTCAGCACATGGTGAGGATGCAAGTTCAGTCACCTTGTTGTCCCTCCCAAGAGATAGGGAAACAATTAGAAGCAAGTTTAATTCCACCGTTGGGGGCCAGATGCCAATAAGTACCACTGCCAGTCAACTTGTCTGCTCATCAGTACCCTATAGGAGGATTATATTATAACATGGAAAATCACCATGTTATAATATGAAAAGAAATGAATCCCATTAATCTCCCA
Organism: Cryptotis parvus; assembly: GCA_021461705.1. Taxonomy (NCBI): domain Eukaryota; kingdom Metazoa; phylum Chordata; class Mammalia; order Eulipotyphla; family Soricidae; genus Cryptotis; species Cryptotis parvus. The sequence goes on along the minus strand of JAJIBD010021853.1, from coordinate 110,117 downwards.
TATTATAACATGGTGATTTTCCAAGTTGTTCATAATAAAGTTGTTTCAGGCTCACTGGCTTTTAGCCCAACCCTGTCACCCACTATCTGCATAACCACAGGCAAGTGGTTATAAAGTCCTTGTGTCTCTTTTATTTATATTAACAGTAATGAAGATAAAAGAATTTAATTCCCAGTTCTTCTATGAAAGCGAGCAGAGTTGAATGCAACCCGTGAATGCTGGATGCCTGTTAGAAGAGCAGAATCCTGGCCATGTCTTAGACCTAGAATAAGGGACTGCTTCCAAACAAGCTGCCCAGAAGACTCTTGTTACAGCCAAAATGGACTGATGTCAAACATTGACTCCTAGGGGTGAGTGCAATGATCTAGGTCAAACATCTACAACCACACTTCCTTTGCTGCAAACAGTACAAGGATTCCCCAGGCCAAAGTCACTTCCGCTAGCTAAAGAAACTGCCTTCAGATAAGGACATTGGCAAGGCTGACACCACACCAGACGCCACGGGTATTCCACTGAACCACTTTCTCAACTGCCACAATTTCATGTGATGACAAGTGTGTTAAAGGTATTTTTTTCAGTTTTTTTGAGGTTTAGTTTCCTGTGTGTGTGTGGAGTATGTGTGTGTGTGTGTGTGTGTTTTAATTTCACATTTAATCATGAATGAAACAAAGTGCTTCCACAGACTGAGTCAGAATTTGTCAAACCCTGAACCTAGTTAAAAAGATGTATCACCATTAGCCTTACACAGAAGACCCTCATGTACAGTTAGAACTGCAATTATTCACATCCCCTAATTCCAAGAACTGTTGTCAAGCAGCGTCCTTCCTGTCTTTGTAACACAAAGAAACTGCTTGGCCTTAAACCGAGAAAGTGTTTTTGAAATAACGTTAAAAGGTTCTGCGGATTGCAGAGAACACAAACAGTGCTGTTCCTGCTCATCAAATTCTCATGAGCGCTTTGAAAACACGACGTAGGTGTCTGGGAACAGCAGCTCAGTCATCCAGGGCGGGAAGCTTATGCCCCATCACCTCACCAGCCAATGATCTGACTATTCTCGTCTGCTCTCAGTGTCTGAAAGCGTGCCATGATATCCACAGCTCCCAGCAATGAGAGACTGTCAGAACTTGGTTCTGGGTAGGGAGCTTGGAAGTCCTATTAGTCCTGACTTCCTGTTTTCTGTTCTTTATTACAAGGAAACCTTCAAAAGTGAGGTCTGAATTACAGAACAAGCCGAGGTCTTGGCACAGACAGGTGAGGTCTTGTCACTGGCTGGGTGAGTGGGTGCCTATACATGGCTTCTCCTGGGAGGAATTGGAGCTCATGCAGCCGAGCAGCAGACACAAGGTGGACAGAATCTCAGCTGCTCCCAACAGCCCACCTGTGTCACATGTGTCCTGTGACCTACTTTCCTGACAGCTTTTCTGACAAACTCCAGAGGGCCCACATGTATCCCGCTACATCCTGGTGTTAAGATGCTAACTGAATTCCCCTGATAGCATGATAGCAACCTTCAGTCATTCTTCGGAATCATCTCCTCTGATCTCTCCTTGAGCGACTGATGTCATTGCCCTCGTTCACATGGAGGTTCCCCACACGCATCCCTACTTCCCAGTGGGGACAGAAAGTAGTCCTCATGTCTCATATGTTTTTCAAGGCACAAGGACACAATGTCTCTGGCTTGCCTTGCAGGGATATAGACCTGCCACCCATGTCTGCTACCAACTCTCAGGATACAGCTGATGATTCTGGCCTCTAGGATCCAGTGAGCCATTACCGACTGGATCCCACGGGATGTCAAAAGATCACATGGCCGCCCACCTACAAGATGGTCAGACTTCCTTGTAAAGACCCTGAAGGAACGGTTTGAGGCTCTTCATATTCCTGAATCAACCAGATGCCATTGGGCTACATTGGCACATGATAGGGTCCAATGGAAATGTTACTGGCGCCCGCTTGAGCAAATAGATGAATAATGGGATTCAAGTGATCAAGTGATCAAGGATCCAGTGATTCATTCACAAAATTTGCTCTTCTATGTGCAAAAAAAAAAAAACTGGTCTGACTTTCAGGGGAAGGTAGATCGGTAGATGGGTAGGCTTTGAGCCCAAAGATGGCCTATGGGAGAATAAGGCTGAATGGAGGTGGGGCATTCCCTCTAAGTGCAAGTGCCAAGAAAGTGAAACACCACTTGGTAGGCCTAGGTTGTGTTATGGTGTGTGGGTGGAGGATATTCAGGAAGTTTCCTACAAAGAGGCTCCATGCCATGAACTCAGCAGGCACCTGTCTAGATTGAGTGCTGCAGCTACCCTTGGGTCCAGGCCTACTGCCCACTGTGCCGACCTTCTCTAATGGGTGCAGCCAATGCTCACCAGTTCTCATAGGGGATCCTGAGCTCTGTTTCTGGTGGGAAGCAGCAGGAAGGAGAGTGAGCAGCACGTTTGACCTCACCCCAAAGCAGCACTGCAGAATGACGCCTCAAGACCTGGACAAGACCAGGGCAGGTGCCCAGGCAGGGGAGTCACAGCCATTCTCAATGTTGGAAAGGTCTCAAATCAGCCATAAGGGATTTTCTGGGATGGAGTGTGAGGCAGGCAATAGTTCAGGCATTCACCCCTCTTTCCTCTCTGTATTTTGCAGGGGTGGCCACACCCAGCAGTTCTCAGGGCTTACTCCTGGTTCTGGGCTCAGGGATTGGTCCTCATGGACTTGGGAGATTATATGGGGTGTTGGGGATCAAACCTGGGCTTGCTGCATGCAAGACAAGTAGCTCACCTGCTAGACTATCACTCTGGCGCTCATCCCATCTGTCAAGCTGACCTTTTTCCTCAGCTTTGCTCTCTGCTGTGATTCCAGGTAAAACAAAGTTCCACTTGTTTTGATAAGCTGAGCAACCAGTGCTGGGGATGAAACCCAAGGTCAGTGTCCAGGACTGGGGCTTCTCCTCTCTACCCTAACTCAGGAAGCTTCAAACCTGCCCCATCTCAGCACCAAAGCCCCCTGTGAGAGCACAGTTCTCTTCCAGCCCTGATGGATAAGGTCATCCTGGGGAGGTGCTCTCTGACCAGGAAGGTGCTCTCTGACCAGGAAGGTGCTCTCTGACCAGGAAGGTGCTCTCTGACTGGGGAAGTGCTCTCTCTGACTGGGAGGTGCTCTCTGACTACGGAGGTCATCTCTGATTGGGGAGGTGCTCTCTGACCAAGAAGGTAGCCTCTGACTGGGGATGTGGTCTCTGACTGGGGAGGTGCTCTCTGACTATGTAGGTGGTTTCTGACTAGGGAGGTGGTCTCTGGTTGGGAGGTGGTCTCTGACTAGGGAGGTGCTCTCTGACCAGGGGAGGTGCTCTCTGACTGCCCAGGATTTCCTTTCCCCTCCACCTGTGCACTCCTTGCAGTGGCCTCTGCTCTGGGCATGTGTACTCTGAGACCCTGCACCCATTGTGGGGACATTTTTTGTCTAAGCTTGGGGTTTGGGCCAAGGAGGAGAAACCCTTTAGACAGGAAGAATTGGCTAAAATCTGGCTGCTAAGAACCAGAGCTCAGGAAAGAAGCTATGTCTTTAGAGACACAGTCACCACCATTAAATGTCGTTTCTGAATTTAGTGGTTTTTTCAAAAGGAGAAAAAAAACGTTTGTTGTTTGACACAATTAAAAAAACTGTAATAAGGAAATGCCTTATTACATGACTCACAGACATGGGGCAGAGCTGCTACCGGCCTCCCTGTGCCCACTAGCTCACGAGGCGCCCAGGAGGGATGGCGGGTTCTAGCCCTGGTCCGCCACCCCAGCAGAGCCTTGCAACAAGCCAGACGATCCCCCACTCCATGAGAGCCTCCATTTTCCACATCCGACTTCCCTCTTGTCAGAACTCCACCCAGCAGACCAGCCTATCACAGCCTGGTTCATCAATAAATGCTGGACTTAGTGATGACTACAAGAGTATGCTACCTGCACGGCAGAACCTGGCAAGCTACCCGTGTTGTATTTGATATGCCAAATACCAGTAACAATTATAGACCTCATTCCGGAATGGTTTGAGGCTCTTTATGTTCCTGGAGCAAGCAGATGCCCTTGGGCTCTACTAGCATGAGACAGGACATATGGAGATGTTACTGGTGCCCGCTCGAGCAAATCGATGATGACCGGGAATACAGTGATACAGTGAAGGAAATGTCATGTACAGTTTTGTTTTGTTTTTAATTTTACCAGCTTATGATGGTTTGAAGACCAACATCCAGAGGACAAAAAATATAGAAAATGAGTATCACTGCTGACAGGAGTCAACTGTTACACAAATATAGAGTTAGGAAGATGTCCACTCTTTGGTGTGTCGACAAATGTCCTTTTCCTCGTAAAATATAACCTGAAGGTGGCAAGTTCTTCCTCCAAGGAGAAGTGAGGGTCCGGGATAATATCAGCAAAGTAACAAACGTGCTCCCCCAGCTCACCTGAGGTAACAGATGAGGACTCTAGGCCAATCATCTCTCTCCTCACAGGGGGCATCATATGAGAAGGAAACTGAGTCACCACAGGGACTGAAGTCAGGAGGTAATAGAGTCCAGGTCCCCTCATGGTCTTTCTTTCCTTTCTTTCTTACTCTCATTCCCTCCCTACCCGCGCCCTCCCTCCATCCTTCCTTCGTTCCTTCCTCTATCTTTCCCTCCCTCCTCCTCCCTTTCTCCCCCCCCATCTCCCTCTTTCCTGTTTTTTGGTGACACCCAGTGGTGCTCAGGGATTACTCCTGGCTCTGTGCTCCGGGATGATTTCTGGTGAGGCGGGAGCCATGTGACATGCCTGCAATCAAACTTGGGTCAGTCATGGCAAGGCAAACCCCTTACCCACTGCACTATCTCCCCAGCCTGCCTGCCTGCCTTTCTTTTTTTTTTTTTAAATTTTTTATTATACCACAGTGAAACATACAATTACAAAGGTGATCATAATTGGTTCTTGGTAATACAGTATACCAGCACCCATCCCTCCACCAGTGCCCCATTTCCACCACCAATGTACCCCACCCCCTCCTGCCCACCCCCATGCTGCCTTAATAGCAGGTACCCCAGTTTCCTCTCTCTTTCTCTCTATGTCTCTCTCTCTGTCTCTGCATCTCTCGTGCCTCTTCTTTTTTACACATTGTGGCTAGCCCTGCAGATATTTAGAGTTTATCACTTAAGTCTCTTTGTGTATATTCAATGGTGAGTCTTAATCTGCCATTACCATTTCCCACATTTAGTAAAACACTGGTATCTATTTATGTCGGATTAATGAATGCAGTCATTCTATATCTGTCCTTTTCCTTCTGACTAATTTCACTCAGCATGATAGTCTCCATGTCCCTCCATTTGCAGGTAAATTTCATAATGTCATCTTTTCTGACAGCCGCATAGTATTCCATAGTGTAGATGAACCACAGTTTCTTTAGCCAGTCCTCTGTTCTCGGGCATTTAGGTTGTTTCCAGATTCTAGCTATAGTGAATAGCGCAGAGATGAATAAAGAAGTACAGATAGTGTTTCTGCTATGTGTTTTTCGGTCTCTAGGGTATATTCCCAGGAGTACTATTGCTGGATCAAATGGGAGCTCAATATCTAGTTTTCGGAGGAATGCCCATATTGTTTTCCAAAAGGGCTGGACCAGTCGGCACTCCCACCAACAGTGGATCAGAGTCCCTGTTTCCCCACATCCACGCCAGCACTGGTTGTTCTTGCTGTTTTGGATGTGTGCCAGTCTCTGTGGTGTGAGATGGTACCTCATTGTTGTTTTGATTTGCATCTCCCTGATGATTAAAGATGAAGAACACTTTTTCATATGCCTTTTGGCCATTCAATTTCTTCTTTTTTGGAAGCTTCTGTTCATTTCTTCTCCCCCATTTTTTGATGGGGTTGGCTGTTTTTTTCTTGTGGAGTGCTACCAGTGCCTGATATATCCTGGATATTAACCCCTTGTCAGATGGGTATTGGGTGAATATCCTTTCCCACTCTGTGGATTGTCTTTGTATCTTGGTCACCGTTTCTTTTGAGGTGCAGAAGCTTTTAGTTTTATATAATCCCATTTGTTTATCTTTGCTTCCATTTGCTTGGTCAGTGGTGTGTCATCTTTAAAGATACTTTTCGTTTCGATGTCGTAGAGCGTTTCTCCTATGTTTTCTTCGATGTACCTTATAGATTCATGTCTGATGTTGAGATCTAGAATCCATTTTGATCTGACTTTTGTGCATGGCGTTAGAAGGAGGTCTAAGTTCATTTTTTACATGTAGCTGCCCAGTTTTCACAGCACCATTTGTTGAAGAGGCTTTCTTTGCTCCACGTAATATTTTTTGCTCCTTTATCGAAGATTAAGTGGTTGTATATTTGAGAATGTGTTTCAGGATACTCAGTTCTATTCCATAGGTTTACAGGTCTGTCTCTATACCAATACCACACTGTCTTAATTACAACTGCTCTGTAGTAGAGCTTGAGGTTGGGGAAAGTGATACCTCCCATCTTCTTTTTTCCCAAGGATTGCTTTTAGCTATTCGTGGAGTTTTATTATTCCATACAAATTTCAGGAGTGTTTGTTCAATTTCTTTGAAGAACATCATGGGCATCTTTATAGGGACCGCATTGAATCTGTATAAAGCTCTAGGAGTATTACCATTTTGATAATGTTGATCCTTCCGATCCATGAGCAGGGAATATGTCTCCATTTCCTCAGGTCTTCTTTTATTTCCTGAAGTAACGTTTTGTAGTTTTCTTTGTAGAGATCCTTTACATTCTTTGTCAAACTGATTCCTAGGTATTTGATTTTCTGCGGCGCAATTGTGAATGGGATAGTTTCTTTAATGTCCCTTTCTTCTCTTTCGCTGTTTGCTTATAGGAAGGCCATTCACTTTTGGGTATTGATTTTGTACCCTGCTACTCTGCTATAGGAATGTATTATTTCTAGGAGCCTCTTCTGCCTGCCTTTCTTCATTCCTTTCTCTCCCTTTCTTCCTCCCCTCCACCCGCCATTCCTTCCTCCTGCCTGTGCTCACAGGACCTTATCTGGTGCTGGGGATCAAGCCCAGTCACTTGTGTTCAAGGCAAGCATCTTGTCTTCCCTGTTGTACTACCTTTCTAACCCTGCCCTGTCCTTTTATTTGTTCTTTGTTTTTTGAGCCATACCCAGTGGTGTTCAGGGCCTACTCCTGGCTCTGAGGTCAGAAATCACACCTGGTTGGCCTGAGCTCATATGCAGGGCTGGAGATGAAAACCGGGTGATTATGTGCAAAGAAAATGCCTTCCCCCTCCGCTGTCTTTCTGGCCCTTCTTCCTTCCTACTCTCTTTTCTTTCTTTCCTTCCTTTCTTTCCTTCCTTCCTTCCTTCCTTCCTTCCTTTCCTCCTTCTCCTTCTTCCTTTTTCTCCTTCCTTCCCTTCCTTCCTTCCCTTCCTCCTTCCTTCTTCCTTTTCTCCTTCCTTCCTTTCCTTCCTTCTTCCTTCCTTCCTTCCTTCCTTCCTTCCTTCCTCCCTCCTTCTCTCCTTCCTTCCTTCCTTCCTTCCTTCCTTCCTTCCTTCCTTCCTTCCTTCCTTCCTTCCTTCCTTCCTTCCTTCCTTCCTTCTTCCTTTCTTCCTTCCTTCCTGTCATTATTTCTGTTTCCTTTTTTTCTCTCTTAGGTAACAAGATTCACAGCACTGTTCAAGCAGTGTTTTGCATATGAGGTCCCGCCCTACGCCCCCTCTCCAAAGTGCCAGCATCCTTCCACTCAAGGTCCCTCATCCACAAGCCCCTGAGCAAACTCAATTAGCAGGCTAGGTCTCAAATTACCATTGTTTGTTTGCTTGTTTAATTCTCAGGGTCTGTTATTAGCTGCCCCTGTTGATTCCATTACTATGATTCTTTATACTCCCCTGTGAGAGAGATGGTTTGGTCCCTCTCCCTCTGACTCACTTCATTTAGCATGGTACCCCAGTTCTATCCAATTGCAGCAAACTGCAGGATTTCATCTTTCCTTTGAGCGTACCAGTGCATTCCACTGTATCTACACCAGTGTGTCTGAATCCCCTCTTTCTCCATTCTTCCTTTAGCCAGTGTCCCTGTAAATTAATTATTAGGAAAGATGTTAAGGTCTCTCTTGATGAGCTGCCCCAAGGCCTCCTGCAGGCTTCTTTGGACAGAACAGTCAGAAGGGGGAGGAAAAGAATTGGGAGACATTGGCAGAAGGGAATTCCTTGTATACATGAAAGTGTTTCTTCGTATCTGCTCATTCACCCTTTATTCATAGGCCGCCTGCTCTGTGGACCCACTGTGACAGAAATTGAAAACACAAGACTGGTCACACAACCAGCTGATGGCCTCCTGGAGCTCACAAAGTTTTGGCAAACACATGAAAATTGGCCAGAATATAGGAGCAGAAGAGGGAGAATACACTTCCTCAGCACCATCAAAGGGGAGAGTAGGGTGTGCGTGCAGCCAACAGCCACGGGGCCCTTGCAGTAGCAGCCACAGTCAAGGCAGTGGATCCCGGAGTTAGAGCAGAACTTCTGCCCAGACACCGCAGTTTGGGAAACCAAGTCAGACTCAGGCTTCCCCCATTCTCCCCAGGGATCCTGATGTCATTGGTGTGGGATATGACCTGGATGCAACACGTGATTTTAAGGGGCACAAATGACCAGGAGGCTTGGTGAGAGGCAGGTGCTCCACACCCCGCGTGGTGAGGAGGTAGGGATGCTGTTCTTGGACCTGAATCCAAACAGGAAAAGGGCTCGGTGGAAGAAGTATTTTCTAGATCAACAGAGCCTCTCGAGTCCAGGCAGGGGCAGGGGGACACTGAGAGGGCATTGCTGTGTGTCTGCAATCTCAGGGGCCCTCTCAGGCATTTCCTCAGGGTCTCTGCTGAGATGGAACCACAGAGGCACCCCCAAAGTCACTGTCTCCCTACAACCAAGCTTCTCCACAAGCCTCTTCTACCTGCTCGAACTGGACCTCCCTGGACCCCTACTGCTACAGGCCAAAGGTGACTCCCATGCAGCCATGCCCAGGGAAGTCTGGAATTTTTACCCACAACTTTAAACATCTGCAGTGCTACCCTATCAGAGATGGAGTGACACTATGCTCAGAGCAGAGCCCTGCTGAGCTCAGGAGTGGCAGTTGCCCATTACCAGCCCTCTGAGCCGCAGCTGCCCACCCAGAGCCCCTCTGAGTTCTCCTACAGTTTCCTACTACTTCTCAGTTTCCTCTCCACGTCCATCTCCCCAGTTTGCTCAAGGCTCTCTGGCCTCAAGCTTTCTGTCCCAGGTCTCATCGTTACTACTGCCCGTGGGGTTGCTGCAGCTGCTATAAGTCCTCTTTCCTGATCATCCTTCCCGTCTGCTCAACTCTCTCCTGTACTTGTCTATGCAGACCAGAAGGTAAGGAGCTTGTCTTGCACCGGGTTTAATCTCCAACACCACCTTTGGCCACCTGAGCACATCAGTAGAGATCCCTGGGCCCAAAGCCAAAAATAAGACTGAGCACCATGGGGTGTGGCTTAGGAGTTAAAATAAAAATATTAAAAAGGAGCAGAGCGATTGTTGCCTTTCCTCCAAACAGCCTGGTGCTTCCTTCAGAACCAGGCTCCTCCTGTTTCGCTATCTTTAACTCCTCAGTCCCTTCCTCATCTGCTTCCTGCTTTCTCTGAAGCTCAATTTCTCCCTTATTTTCCCTTTATTTTGAAGTTTCCTGCTTTCCAGCGCTTGGGTTTGCTAGAAAGCTGATTTGCAGATGGCTGAGGTGATGATAGTAATATCTGGGCCACCGTATCTGGTTTCTTTCTCTTCAAAGCGCCATACATTCCATACATGTGAGCCCATTAGCCTTCCAGCATCCCCTGAGAACTAGGGAGGTGACAGGTGCTTACAGGGAGGGGACTGGCCTTACGTAATCTCTGCGCCATCCTCAGCTGAGTCATAAGGATTTAAATAGAAGCTGCCTGAGTAGCAGCTTAGTCCTTTCTCCATTTCGTTGATTGGCAAAGAGCTATTGTTTATTTTTTAAACCAACCAGTGGATATTTATGGATACACAAGCTCTAGGATCTCAAATGCTTGCCTGTATACAGGATAAAATCAGTATCGTTTCACCTGGCATGCTGGGTTCCCTCCATGGTGACTGCTTGATCCACACGAACTTCTCTGAGCCCCTCACCACTCTCTTGAACTCCACATCCAGATAACTCATCAGCCTTCATAGGGCCTATGGCTCTACTGCCCAAAGCACCAGGACATGAGAGTGTGGTCAGCTCAATCTTTCTTCAGGTCTCATTTCCGATTCTGAGTGTGGTCTTCATATTCCAGACTCACTTGTGTGTACACCGCTGATTTGTGCAAACATTCTCCAGGAAATTATGAGCAAGTTATTATTTGATTATAACTCTTTATTTCCACGGCTTTTAGTCATCACTAAAATGAGCTTACTCTCGAGGAGAAACAATTCTTTTGAGCTGTGACCTTCCATAGGTGTGAAACCCAGTATTTCAAACAAACACTGTCACTTAATTTTGCTCATGGTTCTGAGTCAGGATTCTCAGCAGGGAGTGTCCCTTCAAGGTACAGGAACAAATATCACTTGGAAGCTTACTTGGGTAGACTTCATGGAGCCTGAAGGTGACTAGGCTGTTGGGTGACAGCTAAATGGTCTGTCAATTGAAGAGCATTCTCAGGAGATTGGAGTAAAATTTCCTACAAACTTCCCTCAAAGCCAGGGCCCAAAGCACCATGTAATGGGGGTCTTTCTGTGGAAGTACGTGTTATTCCTTCTGCCGTAGTTCACTGTTCACAAGTATCTGAAAGTCTAGCCCAGGTGATTTGATCATCTCACATTCTAATTAGCACATTTTATTACCCTTCTATGGTATCCATGCAAACACTTTAGTAAACTGTGTGGAAGTGGGATACAGAGATGCTGCAATAGGTCAGGTATTTCCCTTGCATGCTGCTGACTCAGCTTTGATCCCTACACTCACAGGAACTCCCAAACCCCTCCAAGTTTAGCCCTGACTGAGCACCTCTGGCTGTGACCCCCAATAATGTATGAAAATTACATTGTATACTAGATATTCCAGTTGTGTTTTCTATAAACTATCCTGTGTATAATCTATATTAATACATAATCTCACTACCAAAACTGTCTGCAGATATTAAGGTTGTTCTCGATTTGAACAGTCATTCCTCATCAGGAGTGAGAGCAGAGTGTGTTGATATATCTGTGACATCCAGCAGACTTGAGTTTCAGCAAGTATTGCCTCACCCCTGAGGTGGACAGGTGCTGGCGCACATGGAATTACGATGAAGATTAGAGGTATAGTCCAATCATAAGATCCTGGTTCAATCCCCAGCTCTGCAAAACAAGAAAGACAAAGCAAAAGACTAAACAGCACATTAACTCCCTTCTCCCTCCCTTCAGCCCTTGGCAACAGAAAACAAAATTAACAAGATAATTGGCACAATGTGAACCCAAGTTCACAATTTTAACCCCCAATGCCCTGGTAGCACAGAGGAAGAATGCCAAGGTGTTGACATCTGCACACCCCCTCATTGGAGAGAAGAACACAATGCCCTCTTCCCCATGATGGCAAACACATGGAGTCCTGGAGTCCTGGGAGTCCTGAGACCCTTCACTACAGACCCTTCCTTAGAGCTCGGACTCCCTGAGTTCAGCCTCTGCACTGGAGCGTCACATGTTAGCAAGAGTACTTTAAGCTTTTTGGACTCTAATGTTTCTCAATATCCTAAATGTGACGGATGAGAAGCTTGCAACGGGAGAGGGGTGTGGACCCTTCCTTGCTCTGCAAGGCCCAGCAAAACTCCAGTCTCTCTCATGGCTTAGGATGAATGGGAGCAGATCAGAGGGCAGCCCGGAAGAGGGACAGGGGAGCTGGTGGGTGGCCCAAGTCTCGCTGGCTTTGCTGTGGAGCAGACACGTTCCTGGCTCTCTCCCCTCTGCTGGACTCCTCTGTCACTAAACCCAGGCCAGATGCTTTCCTCACAGCCCACAGGGATCTCTGTCTCCACCTCATTTTGTCATTCATTCTACTCCATTTCATTTTCTTCTGGTCCTCGGAGTTCTTGACTTCTTCCCAAAGTGCAACACTAGAGAAAAAATTAGTTCCATGCCTATGTTGTACTTGGTCCAACAAGCCACATTCGAAGCTTAGGGAAGAAAAATCCCTCCTTGGTAAGAGGGGTCAGCCGATGGCGATGATTTCTGGGTGTGCTTTTCTGTGGCTAGAATGAGCACCATTCCCGAAGATAGAAATTTGTATGTCTCTCCAGGGACTGGAGGCCCAGGGTGCCCAGCCCTCCTAGGTACTTTGACTCCAGCCTGACTGCTGTGCTCTGCACTGTGGGTACCAGGAGCTAAAATGAAGCACCTACACTTTGGCCTTCCAAAGCATCCTGGGTGCACATCCATGTCCTCGTTCATCTCCCCCTGGACGCAAAACATTTGATGGCACCCATCTGCTCTGAAGACATATAAAAAGAAGAATAGGAACTGGGAGTGACAGTTGCTCCTGGTAACAGGGCAAGTTCTGGGAGCACCTGTTGCTTCCCTCATGGAAGGGTTCAAAGAGGGGACTGGGGATAGTTTTGGGGAATGAAAAAGTGCCACACAAACAGAAGCCTTGTGCAATTCTCTGCTTGGTCTCAGAAGAGCAGGACTGGGCAGAAATGTGTTTCTAGTGAAAAAGCAAAATCTGTCCAGCATGTGCTCAGGCCGCCTCAGGGCACACACTGGGTTTTGAGGACAATTGGGTCACAGAGCCAAACCATCTGCTCTGCAGGTGCCACTTTACCAGGCATGGGCTGTACTTGGAAAACCCAGAAGAGAATTGGGCAGAACTATGGCTTGTAGGAACTTGGCAAAGATTGAGAGAGGAGGAGAGTCCTGGCTTGGGGTCCATCCACCTTCCCCAAATCCAAAGTTACAAAAGCTCCCTCTAGATCACCTGAATAATAGATGGACTCAGACTCTTTCTGTTTGGCCTTGTTTTGGGGCCACACCTGACATTGCTTAGGGCTTACTCCTGGCAGTACTCACGGATCACTCCTGACAGGTCTCAAAGGGACCATATGGGGTTCTGAGGATTGAACCCAGGTCAGCCACATGCAAGACGCACTCCTCCTGCTGTGCCATTGTTCCAGTCCTCAGATTTTCTTCTTTTTCCTCCTTTCTTGACTGTCCCTGAGTGAGATACCACCTTCTCTACACTTATCTGTGGTAAGAGGTGGGGATGCCCTCCAGCCTTGCCCTGCCCAGTGGTGCTGACTGTCTCACTGGGGGCCAAATGTTCCTTATCACCCTCCATCTCACTCCTCCTATGTTCAGTTCTCATCTTCAGCCTGACCATATAATATTTCAATAACCATGCTTTCACTAAGCCAAGGGAGCAAGTCAGCTAGAACAACTGTCCACCAGAGGTAAAGCTTGTGCCTTGTGGATATGTTTGGGATTGAGGAGATTGGTGAGACAGACAGGGGCTCAAAAGAGACTCTGTATTGGCTCAGTTGTGCTATTGAACTGCAGACAAGTCACTTTCCTTTCTTGGACTTTAATTTTTTTCAAAGCAAACAGGTGTCTACTCTTTCTACAAACCTCCAAGTTTGATAGGATGTAGCAACCAACATGCATTTCCAAAAGGCATGAGAACTTTAGATAGACAAATCTAAATAAACGCATCATAACAAAAACGTCCTTCCAAGTGAGCACATTCACACAGACACACCCAGGATAGCAGGAAATGGACAACAAAGGAGTCCTAAGCACCCACGTGGTAGGACTGGGTTTGTTTCTCCATCTGCAATGACTTTTAGTAAGTAAGTGTTTCATTCATGTAGTCTGCTTATGAACTTGACAAGGAACAAGGAGGGAAACAAGAAAGCTGCTGGGAGAGCTGTGAGATAAACATGGAAGTATGAGGAGGAGGAGGCCTAACTCATTACTCAGCGCATATGACCTAACCTGGTTTGCAGGAGGTCCTGGGCAGGGTCAGGAGGAGACCTGAGAGGAGACAAGACTGAGATCAGTGACTGACATGCTTCATCTCTCTGCATGCAGCATTTTCTCTCTCCCCAGGAAGGCCCCCAGAGCTCCTGACCGCTAAGAAATCCCCAGAAGAGCTGACTTCAGCAGTCAAACAATTAAAGACAATAAAGACAAAATGTGTAACCAATGATGTACACACACACAAAAGCTCCTCTCTGAGTTGCTGCAAGCAGAGGGAAACAGACTTCTGGCACATCTTGCAAATCATCTCTGGACCACTGGTGGAGGCTTTTCCAGATACAGAGAGTCCCCAAACCAGGGGTATTCAGAGGGTTCAGGAGTTGAGGCTACTGCGGCCAGAAAGAAAGTACAACCAGATGCAAAGAATGCCAATGACTCAGTTTTATCCCCAGTACTGCACAGGTCTCCCAATCACCCCCAGGAGTGATCCCTGAGGACAGAGTTGACAGAGTAAGTGCTGAGAACTTATAGGTGTACATTCCCACCCCCTAATAAAATAGACACTGTGTTGGGTACAGACAAGCAGTGGCAGTCCTCCCTGATTTCTGGCCAAGAGGCATTGGACTACCTATATATTCTGCCCATTCCCCAGCACCTCCAGCCCCCAATCCCAGTGTGAATCAAGGCACAGGAACATGGGGAAGACTCAACTTACACTGATTTTAGTTAAAAGTAAAACTATCTATCATTCACATGAAGAAGAGGATGTGAGTAGAGTGGGTTATTGCCTTGATTAATATTACCAGGTTATAAATCACATATTTTCCATATGTGCTTTTGCTACCTTCCACATTTGGACTCCACTGCATGAGTCAAAGGATAAGGATGCCAGAGTGGACCAGACTTCATAACTCAGGTCAAAGTTTAAAAACTAAAGAGTCTGCCTGGTATCTCAGATTAAGGAGGAAAGAAAAACAGCTGGAAGTCAGTCCAGCAGAGGAATTTAATCTTTATTTATTTATTTGTTTGTTTGTTTTTACTCTTTTTGGATCACACCTGGCAAAACTCAGGGGTTACTCCTCAGTCTTCACTTAGGAATTACTCTTGGAGGTACTCAGGGGACCATACGGGATTCCAGGGATTGAACCTGGGGCGGTCACATGAAAGGCAAATATCCTATCAGCTGTACTATAACTTTGACCCCCAACCACCAGAGGACTTTTATACCTCAATAGATAACTCAGATCCAGGCAAAGAGATGAGAATTAATATGACTGGCTCAGAAGAGAATCAAGACTGATTGACAAGTGACTTGAGGAGGGGCCGTTTCTATTAAAATCTTAACACAAAAGAGTGATGAAGTGGATGCCAGAGGAAACTAAAATGACCCCACTCACTAAGAGCATTCAGAGTGGGTGAAGAAGGACCTGAGAAATGCCCAAGCTTATTGGCTGGATCTGAAGGATGATCTTGTAAGTGAATGAAGGTGCAGGCAAAGCAGAGAAGGTGATGGAGGGAAGACCAGCTCCTGCCAACACTGTGATCCTTAGCTCCATTGCTGTGAAGGTCAGGACAACCTAGGGGTCATGAGTGATCTCAGCCAGTGATTTTGAGGTGGCTTGCGAGGATTGACACTAGACTGGAAGGGCTGAGAATAATTGGGAAAAAGAAATGGAGACACAAAATATAGGCAACTTGGGAGAGATTCCTGAAAATGCAAAGGGAAGATGGACAGTGCAGTGATGTGTTTGCTAATGTTTCTATAAGAAACTTAAAACTGTTTCACATTTTACTACAAGGGTGCATAGGGAGGGAGAAACACAATAACTAAGCAGGAGAATTCATTGACTTGGGAGGTGAGACGATGCTCGAGGGTCAGTGCAGAAATGACTCGAGTCATCAAAATGCATAAAAGAAGGTCAATAAATGTCAGAAACAGAAAAAGTTTGACCTCAAAAGGCTCTGAATAATATAAAACAGATTGATGGATGTATCTCCAAGACCACATTGAACCCAGAAAAATTGGTTGCTGATGGGTCTTGCCACTGTGGTACAGAATGTGGTAGATTTTGCCTTTAAGAAAGCAATAAAGTTAGAATCTATTCTGGTCCAAAGGATAATGACTTCAGGTTTTGCTGGTGCAAAGAAAATAACAAATAGTGCCTTCATTTGCAAAGCAAACATTTATTTGGGTCCCAGCTCTAGGAGAAAGATTGGTTCATTTAGATTTTGCCTTTTGAGAAAAGGTGAAGTTTGCTTCTATGTTTATAAGGAAAGCAAGAAATGAAGACAGATTCATTGAACAAAAGGTAATGGCTTTAAACTCTGCTCTGATAAGGAGGTAACTTCCAAAAGCATTTGTTAAGTGCTTCCCAGTTAAGCCCAAGGGCCAGGATGCCAGAAGTCTTCAGTGTAGAACAGCCGCCTCTAATCCAGTCCCTAGGTACAGGGCAGAGGTCAAAGTTGTGGTCACTCACAGAAGAAACAACCACTGGAGTATCCTCGGCTCTAAACCAGGTGGCAGCTTTCTGATGCAGGGTTGTGGCTGCTTCAAGGTCCAAAGTAGTTTCTTGGGACCTCTAAATCAATCGTAGAGATGGTTGCTGGAAGCAGGGAACAGCTTCTTTCCATTTTATTTAATTTTTTCTAATTTTTTATTATACCACCGTGAGACATACAATTACAAAGGTGTTCACAATTGGTTCTTGGTAGTACAGTATACCAGCACCCATCCCTCCACCAGTGCCACATTTCCATGACCAATGTACCCCACCCCCTGCCCCCCCACCCCCAGGCTGCCTCAACAGCAGGTAGCCCTGTTTCCTCTCTTTCTCTCTCTCTCTCTCTCTGTCTCTGCATCTCTCTCCCTCTTGTTTTACACATTGTGGCTAGCCCTGCAGATATTTAGAGTTTAAAACTTAAGTCTCTTTGTGTATATTCAATGGTGAGTTTTAATCTGCCATTACCATTTCACACATTTAGTAAAACACTGGTATCTATTTATATCCTATTAATGAATGCAGTCATTCTATATCTGTCCTTTTCCTTCTGACTAATTTCACTCAGCATGATAGTCTCCATGTCCATCCATTTGCAGGTAAATTTCATAATTTCATCTTTTCTGACAGCTGCATAGTATTCCATAGTTTAGATGAACCACAGTTTCTTTAGCCAGTCCTCTGTTCTCGGGCATTTAGGTTGTTTCCAGATTTTAGCTATAGTGAATAGCACAGAGATGAATAAAGAAGTACAGATAGTGTTTCTGCTATGTGTTTTTCGGTCTCTCGGGTATATTCCCAGGAGCACTACTGCTGGATCAAATGGGAGCTCAATGTCTAGTTTTCTGAGGAATGCCCAAATTGTTTTCCAAAAGGGCTGGACCAGTCGGCACTCCCACCAACAGTGGATGAGAGTCCCTTTTTCCCCCACATCCACGCCAGCACTGGTTGTTCTTGCTGTTTTGGATGTGTGCCAGTCTGTGTGGTGTGAGATGTTACCTCATTGTTGTTTTGATTTGCATCTCCCTGATGATTAAAGATGAAGAGCACTTTTCATATGCCTTTTGGCCATTCGAATTTCTTCTTTTGGGGAAGCTTCTGTTCATTTTTTCTCCCCATTTTTTGATGGGGTTGGCTGTTTTTTTTCTTGTGAAGGGCTACCAGTGCCTGATATATCTTGGATAGTAACCCCTTGTCAGATGGGTATTGGGTGAATATCCTTTCCCACTCTGTGGATTGTCTTTGTATATTGGTCACCATTTCTTTTTGAGGTGCAGAAGCTTTTCAATTTTATATAATCTCATTTGTTTATCTTTGCTTCCATTTTCTTGGTCAGTGGTGTGTCGTCTTTAAAGAAACTTTTAGTTTCGATGTCGTAGAGCATTTCTCCTATGTTTTCTTCAATGTACCTTATAGATTCATGTCTGATATTGAGATCTATAATCCATTTTGATTTGACTTTTGTGCATGGCGTTAGAAGGAGGTCTAAGTTCATTTTTTTATACATAGCTGCCCAGTTTTCACAGCACCATTTGTTGAAGAGGCTTTCTTTGCTCCACTTAATATTTTTTGCTCCTTTATTGAAGATTAAGTGGTTGTATATTTGAGAGTGTGTTGCAGGATATCCAGTTCTATTCCATAGGTCTACGGGGTCTGTCTCTATACCAATACCACACCGTCTTAATTACAACTGCTCTGTAGTAGAGCTTGAGGTTGGGGAAAGTGACACCTCCCATCTTCTTTTTCCCAAGGATTGCTTTAGCTATTCGTGGGGGTTTATTATTCCATACAAATTTCAGGAGTGTTTGTTCGATTTCTTTGAAGAACATTATGGGTATCTTTATAGGGACCACATTGAATCTGTATAAAGCTCTAGGGAGTATTACCATTTTGATAATGTTAATCCTTCCAATCCATGAGCAAGGAATGTGTCTCCATTTCCTCAGGTCTTCTTTTATTTCCTGAAGTAATGTTTTGTAGTTTTCTTTGTAGAGATCCTTTACATTCTTTGTCAAACTAATTCCTAGGTATTTGATTTTCTGTGGCACAATTGTGAATGGGATAGTTTCTTTAATGTCCCTTTCTTCTCTTTTGCTCTTTGCATATAGGAAGGTCATTGACTTTTGGGTATTGATTTTGTACCCTGCCACTCTACTATAGGAATGCATTATTTCTAGGAGCCTCTTGGTAGAGAGTTTCGGGTTTTCCAGGCATAATATCATGTCATCTACAAAGATTGACAACTTGGCTTCTTCCCTTCCTATCTGGATGCCTTTAATGTCTTTTTTCTTCCCTGATTGCTATGGCAAGTACTTTCAATACTATATTGAATAGAAGTGGTGAGAGTGGGCAGCCTTGTCTTGTCCCTGATCTTAAGGGGAAGGCTTTCAGGTTTTCCCCCATTGAGAAAGATGCTCGCTGTGGGCTTGTAGTAGATGGCCTGGATTATCTTGAGGAAGGTTGCTTCAATCCCCATTTTACGGAGAGCTTTCATCATGAAAGGGTGTTGAATCTTGTCAAATGCCTTCTCTGCATCTATGGTTTTGACTCTGCCCCTGTGGGAGGATCGGGCAGGTCTTCTCCTCGTTTTACTATAGAAGAAAGGAATTTCCTGGCCCTGAATTTGTACTGGTCCTACCTCAGAGGTGTGTCTCAGGAACAAGGCTGTTGTTTTTGCCCCTTCCTTGGAGGTGTTACTAGGAGGGAAAATTACCCTCAATGCTCAGGTTTTTTCAGCCCTGAACAGTGATCTGCTCCAAACGTTAACAGGCAGAGAGATGTTGTAGGCACAGTGGCCTGCTACACACCACAGGACCCTGCATTTCCTCATTTGCCAGAAGCAAGCAACTTTTTGGACCTTGCCCAAAGGTGGAAACTCCAGGTCATGTCAAAACAAACCAAAAAAACAGGAGCAGTATGGCCAGACAAGAACTCTTGTTTCACAGGGATCTGTTCTCACAGACAGGACAAAAAGTGGTCTAGACGTTTCTCAGACAGTTATAGGAGGGGGTTGCTCCTGTTCCCCAAGCAACAAGTACCATTTGGACCTACAGGGGTACGGCAAGACAAACAGTGGATTCGACACAGAGGATTATGACAATTTGTTAGTTGTGCACTGGAGACGTGTCCCAATGACTCTAGGTTCATTTTATTAGGCACAGTCAGACCCTCTGGCCTGTCCTTGATTAAAGTCATGGACTCAGGCTCCCAATGGTGACAAAGCTCAGGTCTCAAGTGCTCCTGGCGTTGGAAGCCCACAGAAAATGAGTGGTATTTTTAGTTTGTCTCTGGGAAGTAACACTAAGGCCTGCCAAGCATAGCCATGGTCAGACCTGAGAAGGAGACCCCAGTAGCAGAACTCCTGGGCAGAAAAGGAGTTGGGCCAGAAGAGTTCCATAAACTATACCTCTAGTTTCCAGAGTTACTAGGAGGTTCCACACATGTGGGAAAACATACACTTGATCTTTGACCCCATCCTCCAGGAGTTGTACCCAGAGACTCGGGACAAAACCACTAAGTCCAGAGGACACAGAGTTATCTTGCTTGGGATGGTCAGTACTGAACTCTGCATTTAGTGGCCATCAGGACAGTAGTAAAGAACTTCTTCACTGGAATAGTCTTTCCATTGGCATGTCTGTGCTGCCAAACTAAGTAGAATGTCATTTAAAGGGGTTCTATTACCCTGAAAATTCTCAGTGAAAGGTAGAGAGAGTTAGGGTCAGAGCAACAGGAGAGCAGGTGCAGCGCTTACCTTGCACACAGTCAACTCAGGTTGACAAGGTCTCCAGCCCCCACCAGGACTGATCACTGAGCACAGATCCAGCAGAAAGCCCTGAGCACTACCAGGTGTGGCCCAGAAACAAAACCCAAAAGATGGCAAAGAAAGTCTTTCCCAGTTTCTGGTCTTGATTTTATTTTTGATGCCCAATATTATTTCTCCTGATCTTGCTCTGGACAACCACAGAGTCTTAGGATTCATCTCAGAGTTGTGGTGACACTCTACCATCCCTGAGGACTTATTCAAAGACTAGCAGTTGTCTGCCTCGGGCCAGTACAGGTTTATTCTGGGGAAAGTGAACCTCTACTTTGAGTTCCTGAGATGCTGCCTCTAGAAAATACAGTTCCTGGAACAGTGGGACCATGGGACCATGGTTTTTCTCCCACTTGGCAATCGCTTGTAGAACTTGATCCAAGGTGAATATTGTTGCCCTTCCATGGGCCCTTACCACTCAGCCATTACATATGGCGAGTATGGTGAAGGACAGCATACACTCCCACCAGGATACTTCTTCTACTTGTGTATGTAGTGTCATATGGCAGGCTCCCTGGATATCAGAAAAAAGCTTCCAAAACACAGCATGAGACTCAGGGCTACCCAGGCTACATACTATAGTTGTCTTATTAGTGAACACGAGAAAAGGAGCAAAAGATTCTAAGAGAAACTAAAGGAAAACTGACCTTTTGGTGGTTGCAGCTCCTAAGGATGCTCTAGCCATCTCTGACCTTGTTTGGGCCATTTCAAAGCACAGGTGTCACTACTGCTACCTGGAAAGAGACTGAAGAAGCCGTGGACAAGCAGAGCCCCACCAGGACACAGCCCACAATGGAAAACAGATCACTGGTTACAAGTTTGCCTTGGGATACCCAAGATGGAATCACTGTATATTAGATGGCTTATCAGAAGGCAATTCGCCTGAGTCCTGGACTTCTATTTGTGCTCTGACAGTTCCGCCCCACAACCAACATATGGAGGAGAGTCAGAGGTAATATTGGATGTGGAAGACAAGACTATTAGCTTCTTCTTTTTCTTTCTTTTTGGGTCATACCTGGCGTCACTCAGGGGTTACTCCTGGCTCCGCACTCAGGAATTACTCCTGGCAGTGCTCAGGGGACCATATGAGATGCCGGGATCGAACCCGGGCCGGCACAGGCTGGCGCGTGCAAGGCAGATGCCCTACCGCTGGGCTATCGCTCCGGCCCCCTATTAGCTTCTTCTGAACAAAGGAGCAGTGTCCTCAATCTCACAGGTTACTGGGGTCAGAGGTAAATATGTGGCCCTTGGGGAGCTCAGTCTCCCAAGTTTAAGTGCACCAGACTTGGTGGAACACCAAAACTACAAACACTCTGGTATGACCCATTCCCAGCACTTCTTAGCTCGATTGCTGCAGAGGTCAAGACAACCTAGACCGGAGAATGTGATCAGCATGGACTTCAAGAGAGAGCTTACACAGGAAGCCACATGGAACCAGCACAAGGCTGGGGCATAAAAGTTGGCAGTCCAAAATCACCTACTTAATACTGCTAAATAATTAACTAGCACTTCTTAAGCACCTTGATTTTTGCTTGCAAATATTTCATATGTTCTCAAGAACCCACCCATGAATAAACCCACCCTGGAGATAACAGTTACAATAGCATTCAAGTTGATAGTGTCAACGCACATCAACTCCCTAACCGACAAAGCGTCCATGGTCATCCTCCACAGCCTCTAAGTTACCTCTAGCCTAATCTTTAACCCCACCCCCACTACTTGGCAATTCATTTATTTGGGTATTTGGGGTATTTCCAAACCCGGCTATTGTACTAATAAAAACTTAGTTGGACTTCCCATCAGGCAACTCCCGAGCTGGCTGAAGCCTCCAGGTACAATAGTAAAAGTATGTTTGGCACAGACTCTTGGTAAATGATAAAAAGCACCAAAATATGTTCATAGTTACAACATAATAAAATAGTTAATGACACTAACCGATTGGCCAGAAGCACAGCTAGCAGGGTTCTGACTGAAAGATAAATGCTAGGACCAGAAAGATAGTACAGGGGGAAGATTCTTGCTTTACATGAGACTGAGCCCAGTTTGGACCCAGGCACCGCTCCTAGGTGCAGCTTAGGAAGCCACAAGCATCAGTTAGTGGCCTGAGGCACCCTCAGGCTCTTACATTGAAGCTCCAACCCCATAAGCTGAAAGTTGCCGGTATGGCTCAGGCCCTCCTGAGTGCCACTTCTGAGTCCTTCCCAACCCAGACAAAAATGCTATATGAATTTTGGAATCTAGAGAGCAGAGCTGTACCATGGTGGAAGAATTCATGTCAGCATGCAACGATGGAGGAAACTCTGAGGACAGACCTAGAGCAAATGCCATTCTGGGGACTGGTCTAGGGTATTGCTTGGTCCCTGGGCATAAAATAGTTTGAAAACCACTGTCCTAGGTGAAGAACTCAGCCAGGAGTCTTGAGCTCCAGGAATGGTCTAGTAGCAACCCCTCGACTTCCTGTTGTACTGACACCTACCCTTTACTGGCACTAGACCTCAATCCCAGATCCAGAGAAATCAAAGCAAGGATAGTTCAGTATCCTCAGCAAATCACTTAGGATTATACTCTGCAAATTGCTTTGTGCCAAGTCAAAGGCAGAAAATCATTCAGGGGCCAAAGTCATAGTACAGTGAGTTGTCGGGGAGCCACTAGGGTCCCAACAGTACCAGGAAGAGAGTTCCCCTCTACTTCTGAAGCCAACGGGCAATGGATGAAAACTCAGTACTCCGGCGCTGTTTTAAAAGGGCTTTACTATCACAGGTTTCGATTTGCAATCCAAGAGCAGGGAAGACTCTGAGTTCCCAACTAGGTTCCAGTCACATGTAGGCCAAGATGGCTGCCACCACAAGTTGGAGCCCAACAGAGAAAGGAGAGGACGGGGAAGCAAAATGCCAAAGGAAGCCGAAATGGCAAAAAAAAGGTCTTCTCTTTTTTGCAGCTTATTTTATAGATAGAAATCCACCAAAACTTCCAAGTCTGGCCCACTGTGGTCTGGGCTATCTAGAGATGAATACAGGTAAATAGCTCTGTTGAAATGCAGCACTTCAGGTGGCCTTCTGGTGTTTACAAGCACCCAGAGCTGATTCAGAGCCTCCCTAGCAGAGGTGTAGCTAGAAGCTAAGTAGGGCATCACCCAACAGTGAGTAGTGAACTTGCCAGCATTCAGGGCTCAGGGACAAAGCACAGAGGTGAGTCAGTGTATGTGATTTGCATATAAGGGCAATTGGCTATTGCCATACCCTGGCTATTGCACCAATAAAAGTATTTTTTCGTTCATTTAGCTCAACCCATAAAAATTAACATGTAGCCTTTTTGCCCTATTTCTCTCTTCCTCTTCACCCTCTGCCTCTGCTCTCCTGCTCTCCTTTTCCCTGTTGGGTCTTAGCACGTGGTAGTGGCCATCTTGGCCTAGGATTCTAACCTACACGTGGCCAGGGCCCAGCTAGGAACCTGAAGTCTGGGGGATTTCTTGTTACTGGATTGTATACCAGAACAAGTGTGAATAAAACCTTTTAAAAGTCTGAAAAAAATTAACATATAGTTTCAGATAGAATGGAGAGACAAAATAATCTGCCACAAGTGATAACAACCAGGAGCAGGAGTAAAAAAAAAAATCAAAATGCAATAAAAGAAGGTAATGAACCAAGACAGTAACAGTTTTAATGACACTCTATGATGCTTCTAGAAATAAGAACAGTCTTGCTCTTCAAGCTTGTGCTCTCCTTTCAAAACAAATCTTGCTTGCCTGTCTCTATGTATCCTTGCTTGCTTTCATTCTTCACTCTGGAGAAGCCTATATTCTCTCTTGAACACAGTTTTAATTTCACTCCCCTCACAGTTTTCAAAATTATTTAATAAAAACTATTTTGCTTCATGAAAGGAGAGAAGGAAGAAGGGAGGGAAAGAATGAAGGAGGGAAGAAAGGAAGAAAGAAAAGAACAATATGAAAGAAATGAGAATAAACAGAAACTTTCAAACATTTTAAATAATTCAACTAAAGACCACAATAGCCAAACTAAAAAAAAAAAATACAAGGAAAGGCCACACATGGGCCAACTAGTTGGGAGGCAGAGCAGAGGACAGCACCCAAACAGAGCAGCAGAAAACGAGCTTTATTTAAATATAAAATGAAAAAAATCACAATAGCTGTGGGGAAAACATCAAGAGAAATAACAGTGACATCACAGGGGTCTCAAGCAGAGAAGAGAGAAAGTAGTAGAAACTTTTGAAAAAAATAGTAACTCCAAATTTCCCGAACTTGAGAAACTGACATATAAAGCCAAGAAGGTCCAAAAGTTCCAAAGAAAATAAACGCAAACAGTGATGCCCAGACACATTAAAATTGAAATAATAAAATCGAAAGAAAAGAGAGAAAACTTAAAGCACCTAGAGTTAAGCAAAGAAAAGATTTCCCTTGACAGAACCTGCAGGTCAGAGTGAAATACGTTCATGTATTTTAGTATTACTATTATTGCTTTGGCTTTGTTTGGGGGCCACATCCAGTGTCGACCCGGGCTTTTTCATGGCTCAGAAAACACTCCTGGCAGTGCACAGGGGACCATGTAAGGTGCCAGGGATCGAATCCAGGTTGGCTGTTTGCAAGGCAAGTTCCCTCCCCTCTTTACTATATTTCATTTCCTAAGTTAAAAAATATTTAAAGGCTGAAATATAAGGATTTGGAAACAAGAAAACTCTACTCAGTCAGACTAAAGCTTAAAATTGAAGGTGAGATTAAAGATTTTTATAGATAAACAAAAATTTGAAATAATTATCACCACTAAGTAGACCTTTCAAGAAATAATAAAGGGGTTTTCCTAAAATGAAAAGAAACCTCACTTAGGGAAGAGAGCATAGAAGTGAGGATCATTAAAACAAGTGTGAGACCAAGTTGCCCAATAAATGGGTTGGAAGTATAAAACTTTACACATAAACCTCATAATAACCTTAAAACAAAACACAGGAAAAAATTACTAAAGGAATGCAAACATAAAACCCAAAAGAAACTTGTCAAAGCACAAGAGAAGAGAATAAGAAAAATACAAAGGCATAAAGAAAAATTATGAAATACCCCCCAAGTAAGTAGTAGAATAGCAATAAGGGATGATATTTGCAAATTGCCCTAATATACTGGCATGAATCTACCAATTAGAATATAGAGAGTGAGGAGGCTAGAGAGACAATGCAGCAGAAAAGGCTCTGGCCTGCCCTTGATTGACGTGAGTTCATCTGCAATAATATGGATGGGCCCCCAGGCCCTGCAGGAGTAACCCAGGTATGACTCAAGAACAAAAAAAGAAGAAAAAGAAAAGAGAAATGGGAGGGAGGGAGGGAGGGAGTGAGGGAGGAGGGAAGGAGGGGGAGGGAAGAAGGGAGGGAGGAAGGGAGGAAGAGAGGGAGGAAGGGAGGGAGGGAGGAAGGAAGGGAGGGAGGGAGGGAGAGAGGAAGGAAGGAAGGAAGGAGGGAGGGAAGGAAGGAAGGGAGGGAGGGAGGGAGGGAGGGAGGGAGGAAGGAAGGAAGGGAGGGAGGGAGGGAGGAAGGAAGGAAGGGAGGGAGGGAGGGAGGGAGGGAGGAAGGAAGGAAGGAAGGAGGGAAGGAAGGAAGGAAGGAAGGAAGGAAGGAAGGAAGGAAGGAAGGAAGGAAGGAAGGAAGGAAGGAAAGAAGGGAGGGAGGGAGGGAGGGAAGGAAGGAAGGAAGGAAGGAAGGAAGGAAGGAAGGAAGGAAATTTGAAAGTGAATAAATGTATCAAACACAAAATTCAACACTTTTTTATCCTTAGAGGAAACTTGACTAAGTTCCAAAGATGTTCATGCAAACTTCAAGAGAAAGGTTGAAAGTCAAGCAAATAGTTACATTTAAAAAAGACAATATAATCATACTTAGATGTGATAAATATTTTGCTAACAAAAGATAAGAGACAATGATGGCCATTATAAAGATTAATGGCTTATATGCCCAAAAGGTAAAACATATGTATCAAATAATGAATCATCAGAATGCATAAAATAATTAACAAAACTAAAGAGAGACCCTGATAGCTGTACAATAATAGTAAGAGACTTTAATAGGCCACTTATAGTGATAGATCAACCCGATAGAGAATAAATAATGAAACGGTCTTACTGGGAAGCTAGAGAAGACGGCATCTATCTATCTGTAATAGATACTTACAGAATATTTTATTCCAGATAAACTGAATTGACATTTTTTTCAAATGCCCAATGAATATTTCCAAAGACTGAGAATATGTGAGGATACAAAACAATTGTCACTATATTAACACTATATACCAGACATGTTTTTCTATCACAAGAAATATAAATTTCTTGTGAATTTATATTAAATCATATCAGGTATGTTTTTCTATCACAAGGAAATTAACAATAAAAAAGATAACTGGAAAAAACCCACAAACACAGAGACAGAACGGCTTCTCAATAGCTCTGGGATCAAGGAAAGAAATAATGCAGAAATTAAAAATTACTTAGAGTCAACCATGAAAACACAAATTTTCGGAACCTAGGGGTGCATCAGAAGTGGTACTAAGAGGAAGTGAATAGCAAAGCCCACCTTATTAAATAGGGAAAACCCAAAGAAACTATTTAAACTTACACTAAAGCAGCTTGAAAACAAAGAACCAAGGCAAAGGCAGAGGAAGGAAATAATAAAATTCACAGTAAAAATATTTAAAATAGAAAACAAAGAGAAGACACAAAAGATCAATGAAACTAAGAGTTGGTTCTTCAAAAAGATAAAAAAACAACATTTATTTTTTTTGGCTTTTTGGGTCACACCCGGCGATGCTCAGGGGTTACTCCTGGCTCTTTGCTCAGGAATTTCTCCTGGCGGTGCTCGGGAACCATATGGGATGCCGGGATCGAGCCCAGGCCAGCACAGGCCAGCTGCGTTCAAGGCAAACGCCCTACCCGCTGGGCTATCGCCCGGCCCGAAAAACCAACATTTAGCTAGACTCACAAAGAAGAAAGCTGTAGCAAATTGAACTAGAAATCACTTGATCACTTGACATCCCGTTATTCATCAATTTGTTTGAGCGGGTGCCAGTAATTAGAAATAAATTAGAATTAGAAATAAAACAGGAAAAAGTAGCTTTGATAAAAATACATAAATTATCACAAGAAATGACAATAATGAGCTACATGCTAACAAATTTGGAAATAGAAAAGAGATAGAAAGTGTTTTAGCAAACCAGAGCCTACCAAGTCTACAAGAAGAAAGGAGAATCTTGAGCAGACTAATAACAATGATATAAATTGAAACAATATTTAAAAAAAAGCACTCCTTCCAAAACAAAATTCCACTAACTGACTGTACCAGTGAATGATAAGCCTATGTTCAAAACTCTTCCCAAAAACCGTGGAGAGGTCTAAACACATTTTCTCAGCCAAAATGACTCTGATACTAAAAGCAGCGAAAGACACACGCTGAAAAAGAAAATGATAGATTTTAATTTGGCCTCTACATTTCACCAGTCCTTGGCCTTACACATTACATGGCATTGTATCCGCTAGTCACCTAACAGAGCTCAGAGTGTCGAGGTTCTAGGGCTTATGTGTTACCCCCCAGGACGATCTCTGATGTGCATCCGACAAAGAAAGAACATGAATTAAATGAAGCGAATGATGAACCCAGCAACATAGCAGACAAGTTCCTGCCAATCCGGGCCACAGCTTGACTCCTTGGGCCGTTCTGCACCTGCCGGCCCCTAAAGTACTTTTATAATAGGAACTGCGGCAACATCAAGCATTACCTGTGTACAGTCAAAAGAAAAGAGGCTGTCTTGGATCATTTCAGAATCCCAAACTACAAAAACCCTAGGATCTGCGTCAAATGGAGTAAGGCTAACTTGAAGTCTTCCAAATAATATCAGTTCCTCGGTATTGGGGACACCCTTTCTGGGTGAGGTACCCCATGCTCAAGCAGGAAGGAAACCGCACAAGCTGAAAGCCAAGGACGGGAAGCTGATACAAAAATAACTTCATGGCACCAACTTCCCGAACTGTGCAGCAAGTAGGGCAGGAGCCCCAGAAACACTTCAGGGGAACCGGGGTAGGCAAAGCAGCGGCAGTACAGCCGCGTAGGTCCTGGCAGGCTTAGAAGTGGGACTCCACTTTCTCTTCTCATTTGCTCCGCTTTGCTCCATTACAGGAAGAAAGACTTTGATTTGAACCTACGCCTTCTCCTCATATCTTCCCCCTCCCACCCCCAAGAAAGACATAAAAGCAGTTATTATTCAGGAAAAATGAATTCACATCAGGAGTCAAGTAAACGCGGCCAGTTTATGACCAAACTCGGAGACCACAAGTCTCAGAGGAAGTACTGCAGAAATCACAGTTCTGGAGGGGAGATCCCGGGGTGGGGGGGTGGGGGGCTGAGCACTGACTTATGTTCTGGCAGAGCATCCTCCCTTCACCACCTCTTGTGCAGGTTGACCCCTATAGCACTTGAGGCCTGGACATAATGAGTCAATTGCTTTTTGTAAACAACAATCTCAGGGCCTTAGTTGGTGATCAAAGTTGGGCTGCTGACCTCATCAGTGCAACAAGTCGCCTTAAATTGCAAAGGCAAGAGCTTACAGCAAATCCCTGCTTCTTTCCTCCCCCATATTGCCTGCCATCAACAGCAAGACCCCAGCCTTAATCTGCCACAAACCCTTCACAACTGGTGTGACCTTTCCTGGGGTCCCTCACCCTGAAATGAATCCTTTTAGGAAATGGATTGAGTCAGGCCAGTATCGTAAAGCAGTGTGCTATCTTTGGGTTTGCATTTAGAGCACACACATTCTAGAGTCTTTGAGTCCTTCTGTGGTGAACCCGCCCCTGCCCCGTCTTCCCACCCTGCCCAGCTACTTTCCACAAGCATCTCCGCATCAGCACTCACTAGTGATGGAGACCTCCTGAAGAAATGTGACCCCCTCCCTCCCTTATCCTCCAGGAGGAATCAACAGGTTTTCTAGAACAGGTCATGCAGTGATAGAGGAAACCTCATGGAGGCAAAAATTCTAGCAAATGTGTCTGCCAAGGGTGCCAGGTGGAAACTGCTGTGAGGCTCAGCCAGACCTGGACGTGCAGGAGGAAGGCCTGGCTCTAGAGGGGGCCGTGCTCAAGTGGCCCTTCCCTGAGAGCCCCAAGGATGTGTGCCTCCATTCTTGACTTCATCAGTAAGAAGCCATCCCCCTTTTTTGAATGTTTTAGGACCCATGCTAGCCAGAAGGCCGCCTGGAAGGAACCCCGGAAGCACACATTTCTAGCAGGCAGGGGGCTCCTTCTCTTCTCTCGGCTGAATCAAGCAGCCCAGACCATGATGGCATGGCCGCTGCCTGACTGCAGCCACTGCACAGAGGTCATGCTGCACTTCCTTCCCATGGCTGAACCCACCTTTCACAAACCTGCCCAGAAACTCCCGCTTAGCTGCCCAAGAAAGAGTTCACGGGATTCTGAGGATGTCCATGCAGGAAGAGAGGTGAGATCTTCTTCACCATCTTCCCCAGTTCTTCTCCACATTCCAAGAGCATTATCACCCGTAATAGACACGGAGCTTGGCTCTCTAGCTATACCCTGATGACATATGGATGATGGATGAATCCCCATCCATCGGGGGCTGAGTAGGAGAGGTCAGTGGAGGTTTTCCGGTTCACCTTGGACCTGTTGTCTGCTAAAGGCATAGCAGCATATTCCCAGCTCACTCTGTCTCATCCACTGCCTAGCAAACTTATTTTCATGATTGGTTCCCAATTGTTAGGCTTCTCTGCCCCTGTATTTGCAACCCCTTCCCCACTCCCAATGACCAGATACTCAAAGACAGTTCATTTGGGTTGCTGCTACAGGATAGTACTTCAAAAGTTCAAGGGTCATGAGCCTTTCACACTATTGTCACACCACAGACTGCCCCCCACACCTCCAGCTGCTCCCTTGTTCTGACACTGTGTCTCTCCTGGGTCTTTTTATATTCAGAGTAAGTGACCTTTGTCTCCTTGTGGTCTCTAAACTTACATTTCCTTTATTAGTATGGATTTCACATACTTCGATTTGGAAGGAATTAATGTTTTAAATGTCTGGGACTTTACTTCATTCTACATGATACGGTCTACAAAGTGTGCTGAAAGGCTGTTCAAAACTGCTTTCCACAAGCTGCTTCATTAAGCCTCAATCTAAGACTATGCACTCCTTTTGGCCTCCACAACCTCCCACATTGCCCAGGGAAGTAAAAAGATGTCATGTCTATTGGTCCTTTCTGAGAAGGAGTCTCCCTGTTAGAAGTGACTTCGAGGTTATCTCCCCAACCTTACCGTTCTGCTCTCCCAGCACACAAGCATCTCTGACAGCAGGATCCCCTGAGTGTGTCTCTGCAACAATTATCATTGGCATTGGTGCTACAATCACAATTTCTCCTACCCTCAAGCCCCTTGGGTGTTTTTGTTGCTAAAGTTTCTAAGGAGAGTTTTGAAGACATAAGGTGTGTAACAAGTAGAGATTCACCACAATGTGTAAGACAAGGAAGAGAGAAAAGAGAGAGAGCAAGAAAGTGAAAGAGAGAAAAGAGAAAGAACCTGCCATAGAGGCAGACTAGGGAAGGGGGACGGAATTGGGAACATTGGTGGTGGGAAGTGGGCACTGGTGGAGGGATGGGTGCTGGTACACTGTATGACTGAAACCCAAACATGACCATCTTGTAATTGTGGTGGCATAATAAAATATTAATTAAAAATTTCCTTATAGATTAATAGTATTCTATTATGCTAATCTGCTTTATTATTCATCTTTTACTTCACATTTGAGCTGTTTTCAGATTCATCTACTGTAAACAATGCTTCAGTAAACATGTTTTTTAATGTAAAAAAAGGTAGAGATTCATTTCTTCCATCAAGGCTGCTCTCTCTCCCGTCATCTCTACAGGGACAACAGTCGGGGATGACTTAATTGAGAATAAGGACAGGTAGCACTTGATGACCAGAATATAAGGAGGCCTGAATGCTGACCGAGATGCGGTAGAGACGTGTGGAGGAGCCAGTGTGGTGTGAGAGAGCACATGGCAGGACCTTGTGCCTTCCAACAGATGCTGAAAATAACGGTGAGACTGTCCCAGAGCTGTTATCTGTCACCACCCCATGCACAGAGCACAGGCAGCTTTCTCAGACCGTCCAGAGATGAGACTCTGACAAGGACTCCTGGGGGCCTTCTGAGCTGACCCCTCATGGGGTAGCGTACTGGGGTTCCTCCCCTTGGAAATGCAGGCTGATGTGTCAATACTGAAAGCATTTTTTTCAATTTTTATCATTCCACCATGAGATATACTGTTACAAAATTGTTAATATTTGGTTTTCAGTCATACAGTGTTCCAGCACCCATGCCTCCACCAGTGCACATTTCCCTCCACCAATGTCCCATGATTTCTCCCCCTCCCCCACACTGCATCTATGGCAGGCAATTTCATTTCTCTCTCTTTCGCTCTCTCTCTCTCTCCCTTTTACACACTGTGGCTTGCAATGCATACAGTTAGAGTTATCATGTATATCCTTTGGCCTCCTTTCAATGTTCAGTTCTAGGTTGATATCATTTACAATAATTATTAGTACACTGTTCCTTTCTTTGTATGACCTAACCTCTGACTCCCACACATTTGCAGTAGGTCCTACCCACTGATAAGATCTCCTGATCCATGTTTTGTCTGGCCTTGGATATTGGTATCATGCTATCTTTTCATACCCCGCAAATAAATGCAGTCATTCTATATCTGTCCTTTTCCCTCTGGCTAATTTCACTCAATGATCCTCTCCCAAAAACTGAATCCAAAAGAGCAAGAATATTGAAAGGTTCTTGTCAGAGAAGCAGTTTCAAAGAGAGTCTGACAGTGGGATGGTCCCTGAGGCCTGGGAGTTCTTCCAGTCTGGAAAATTCAACAGGAATCGATCGGTCAGTCTCAGTCTCACAGAAGGGAACTATAGTGCTGCTCTAGAGATTCACACTTTTCTTTTTTTCCCTTTTTCAGGGTTGCTCCTGACTCTGCACTTGGGAATTGTTACTGGCAGTGCATGGAAAACCATATGGGATGCTGAGAATCAAACCCAGCTTTGCATGCAAGGCAGATGCCTACCCACTGTACTATTGTCCTGGCCCCAAGACTCACGCTTTTCTTAAGACTCTAGGAGCTGTCTGTACACATTTTTCTACTGAACTTTCAACTGGGAAATTATATTTCTAGTTTTAGCAAAGAACATCCACATAGTGAAATCCAAAACTTCTAAGCAGCATGTTAAAAAGTGTGGGGCTCCATAGCGAACCATCCCTTATTGTTAAGGGGAAAATATTTTCAATTTCTAAAAACTGTATTATGAAACTTATTTCTGTATGCTTCTATGATATTATGCTACCTTCATCTTGGTTCATTGAGTATCCAAAGCATCTTTTATGAAAAGGAAAGAGTTGTTTGTTCACCGTGCCCACCTTCCCACCCCTCCCATCAGACACTGTGACCAGGCTTACATGGGGCCACATTGTTTCCCACTTCCTGGAGTAAACTTGCATTAAATCTTCCACAGCATTTATGGGGTTTTCCAGAAGTCCAAAATAAAAGCCTTGTTCTTTTATTTTATTTGCTCAATGTCCCATGTACTTCATAGTAACATTTCTCAAAGTTTTGACATACCTTTTACATACCTCAAAATATTTCCAAGCATTCAGAGCTTTTGTTTTTCTTTAAAGGTCTTTTAACCTGCCTCACCTCTAACCTGTGTTAAGTCTTGTGTGCAAAGAATTCCACCTTTGGTGGTTTCTTCCTTATTTTGATAAAGGCATTATCTAAGATTTTTAAGAGAAAAAGTATTCACAGAAAGAAAGGTAAGTGAACAAACTAGAGATTTCAAGAAGTGGATAAAAGTGTGGATGGACAGATGGAGTAAGGACAAAGAAAAAGGTTAGTTAATTCATAGATGGATGGGTAGAAAGGTATATATTAACAGATTAATAGGCAGACCTTGGTTTCATGTTTTAAATGTCTGTCTTGCCTCTTCACTAATAGTAAGTCTCTTGATTAGTAGGTTGTTTTCAATAGACCTTTTTTTGATTTCTGTAACTATTAACCCTTTTTAAGAGATTTTTTTAGCTCTCTGGTTTTTGTTTCTCCTGAATATTTACTTTCTGGTTTGGGTCCTTTGAACTTCTGTCTTTACTGGAGAACTTCCTTTCCCTGTGACCCTTAACTCTGCATTCAACTCCAGAGGGTAGCATTCGGTGCTCCTTGGGCCATGAAATGGGGCAGAACTGGAGGGTGATGTGGAGAGCTGATGATCCACATTCAATTATTAAACCACCTAATGCTGTTTTCTGATAATATTGTCCCTGGGCCTGTCACCCTAGGTGAGAGTCAGGTCACCTGGCTGCTCTCACCATGATAGTATAGTGGGGCCTTGGGGCTCAGGGTCCAGTGTTCACTTCATCTTGTTTCTCCAGACCTCTATCGGTCTCTTTCTCTAGCTTCCCTGTTCTTCCTACAGATTAACTCCCTCACTTCGTCATAGGCCAATTCCTAATGCCCCAGCTTGGTCTGTTGAAACCTTCATACCCAGAACCCCAGAACTCACCTTTATTCAGATAGAGCACTATGGAAAAGCTCATTAGGAGAGGTCCTCCCAAAATGACTGGTGTTCTTAAAAAAATCACGGACATACTCCCAAGAAAGAACCCTGGGAAGCTGGAGTTGCATGGCCGCAAGCCACAGAATGATCAATGCCACAGGAACCTTGGATCCAAGATTCCCAGCAGCTTTGGTGCCTTCATGTCAGACTCTCAGATTCTAGAACATTTTGATTCTCTTCAGTCACCAATCCCTTCTCACCCTGGGTTCACTCGTGCAAATTCATTACACCTTTCCCAGGAAACCAACACCCCACGGTGCTGTGGGAATGGGAAGCAACTTAGTGGCTGATGCTTGGAGGAAGAGAAATAAGAAGAGGCCTCACTAGATCCCAGGTCTCTTCCCCGAGAATCCCTACATGGGAATCACAGTCATCACCAACATTCCTGCTCTTCAGGGTTGATTCTTTTTTTTTTTTTTTGCTGTATCAGGAGGACTCAGAGATAGTCGGAAGACTAGTTCCCAAGACTGCCCCCTGTAACAGCTTCTTTGGGCCTTTATAAAGTCCATCAAAATGTCCCCATGGCTGATAGAGTCTCTCCAAACGTGTTGGTCAGGTGGGACTCCAGAGTTCCTTTGATGACAAGGATGAAGAGAGTGTGGACAGATGAAAGGGTGTGTGTGTGTGTGTGTGTGTGTGTGTGTGTGTGTGTGTGTGTGTGTTGCAGGGAAGGGGTACTCTGTGTGGACTGCATATGTGTTGAGTTTATGGGAGTTATGCAATGTCCATGACTGTGTGTTGACATATGTATATGTACATGGAGTTGTGTGGAATAGCATGAGGAGAGAATCACTGTCTCGACAAGGAACTGCAAAGCACAGGATAGTATTACTGCATGGCTTCTGGTTGACCCCATGACACTGGATCAGAATGCAAAGGATTGGCCGACTGTCTCCAAAGCCAGCTGACCTGGGCAAGCAGCAGGGAGTCACACTCCATGCTCTTCTTCCAGCTCTATATAGCAATGCCAGGGTTGTCACGTATAAGGCATCTCCACACATTGACAAGCATGGCTACTTACACCTTCTGCACCAGCCCAGACTAGGTGGAAGGAAAATATTCAAAGACCAACAGTGTTTTTCCCAGACACACTGACACAAACCCAGACTACTCATCATGGCCAACTGCCTTTGTGAAATATTCTGGACCACTCCGGTTAAATCAAAGCTGCAGATATTGAGAGTACTGTCACAATTCAAAGGGTGAATAAAGTAAAATGCCACATGTACTAAACAGAGTAGAGTCTATCTTGTTATCATTCAGAATCTGTCCATGTGATGGACAGTTATGTTTTAATGAATGTCATAACCAGACCAGCAGACCACCTGTGATGACGGGCATGCTTTAATGAATGTCATAACCAGACCAGCAGTAAACACTCCTGAGAAATGCAAGGGACCTCAAAACATCCATGTGTTTGCAAAGCAACCTATTAAATCTTAAACTTGTTATTTGCAAATTAACCATTTCTTTCACTACTCAATTCAAATAAATTAAGAAAGCCCAATTATTAATTTTGTGTGTAGAAAAATATTCTACACACAAAATTAATGGACCCTGTATGGTTGATGGTCTAACATAGAAAAAGACTGGGCCCCCTGGGATGAACCCAGAGCCACAGCAGAGCCTGGCAAGCTACCCGTGATGTATACGATATGCCAAAAACAGTAACAATAATGGACCTCATTCCCAATGAATGGAGGCGTTACTGGTGCCTGCTCAAGCAAATTGATGAACAACGGAAGACAAGTGACAATATGCTTGCTGTAGAAAAATATTCATTTTTCCAAAATATACAGGAATACATAATTGTCAGACTTGAGAGACTTTGCAAGGATAGCCAAGGAGATAGTTTAGAGGCTGGACTGCACATTCTCCGTGTGGGAACACCAGGTCCATTTCCCCACACTGAGCTTCCCCAAGCACCAGACTAGGAATAGGTCCTGAGCACTAGCAGGATTGGCCCCCAAACTGAAGCAAGAACTCAAAAACAGGGGCCTGAGAGATAGCCCAGCAGTAGGGCATTTGCCTTGCACATGGCCAGCCTGTGTGGGCCGGGTTCAATCCCGGCATCCCATATGGTCCCCCAAGCACCGCCAGGAGTAATTCCTGAGTGCAGAGCCAGGAGTAACCCCTGAGCATCGCCGGGTGTGACCCAAAAAGCAAAAAAAAAAAAAAGAGCTCAAAATCATCCTTGTATCCAAACAGAAGTGCACTTGAACTTCGTTTTACACACATCTGTTGTAAGAAAATAGGCAGCACACCATTGCATCTGGTCCTAAATGACCCTGTCTTCCCGCGGGTCTGTAGATCCTGTTACACTGGACCCTGAATCATCAGATGAACTAAACCATCTTGCAGATCTGTCTCTAACAGGAAACCATGACTTTCTTTAGTAACACTTTGGTTGTATTAAAAAAGGAATGATCTATGGAGTGTGTGAGACCAGCATTCCCTGAACTCTGAGTTAACCTCCCAGTGGGAAGATGTTTTATTTTGTAATTTTTATTATAAAACCATGATTTACAAAGTTATTTATCACTTGTATCACTTGTCTTGTCTTCCCGTTGATCATCGATTTGCTTGAGTGGGCACCAGTAACATCTCCATAGTCCTGTTACATGTTAGTGTAGCCCAAGGGCATCTGCTCACTCCAGGAACATAAAGAGCCTCAAACCATTCCATCAGGTCATGGGAATGAGGTCTATAATTGTTACTGGTATTTGGCATATCAAATATGACACGGATAGCTTGCCCAGCTCTGCAGTGCGGGTGGGATAGTCTTATAGTCGCCTCTAATCTAGTGAACTCATTGATGAACCACGTGGCTGCAAAATGGCAGGTTATTCATATTATAGTTATTTCAGGCATTCAATATCCTAACACCCCATAAATCATCAGTGTGATTTTTGTTCCACCAAGTTCCCTAGTTTCCCACCCACCATCTAAGACAGCTTTCAGCACAGAAACATCCCAGCTCCACAACTAATCTTGAAAAGAGCAAGATGCCGCTGAACTATCTCAGTTTGGCTGAAAGTTCTGTGTCCTTCTTAGCATGGAGGTAGGCAAATTACCCTTTCCACCTGAGAGCCAGTAGGGCCCACCCATAACAGACACTGTCCAGCATAGAATGGTCCAGCTTTATAATTGAACCTCATCAAGTTGCCAAGTCACCAAATCACTCCAGCGCCATAGGAGCATGAGGATGTAAATGCAGCTGCGCCCATACCTCGTAGCTCCATAGTACTGACTGCCCAGTAGGATCACATCTTATGGGACATTGTATAGAAGACCATTAGTGAACAAGAACAGTAACACAGAAGGTTCAACTAGTTCCAACCAGTCCCATAAAGCCTCAGAAAATAACTGGAGTAGCACCATTATGGGATTGGTTTTATTTTCCCTTGTTTATGGAAATACCATGATTTATAAAGTAAAAAGACTTTCATAATACTGTTGATAGAAAGATTAACATTTCAACACCATTCCCACCACCAGTGTGTTCCCACCACCAAAGACCCTCATTTCCCACTCACCCCATCCCCATGCCTATTCCTCGGCTGGCACTAATTACATTGACTGCTAAAGCACATACATGGTAATGTTATTATTGAATTCATTTTCTTTCCTGTTGTCGGTTATGGGAGAATCTGGCCAAATTCTGTTGTTGAGTTTATTTTCTGAGTTTCAAGAACATGGTTGGTTTCTACTAGTTTGATGAACCACACAGCCACAAAGTGACCATGCGACACAGGGAGAGACAGATAGCAGATATCTCCCCATGTATCTGAGTCTCTGCATCATGGCCAACAGCCCAGAGGCAGTTAGTGGGCATGTCCACCAGGCCTCCTGAACGGAACAGAGGTGGGGAAGGGAGAATTCAGCTCCATCTCCATTAAAGTCTGGTGACTTTCACCACAGAGAACCACCTACCTGGGCTTGAAATCTGCTCCTCTGTTGTGTGGGACTCTGATGAGTTGGGTTTGAAATCAGCTTCTCTCTTGGGTGGGGCTCTGATAAACTGTTAAAAATGGCTGTAATTATGGTGAGCAAGTTTTCTCTGGCTGCTTCCGAGGCCCTACTGGGGTGGTGGGCGGGACCAGAACCCGTTGGGAGGGTTATTTTAAAGAGGGAATGAAACACATCTTCACCCTGTAAGCATCCTCATGGCCCTACACACATACTTGCACGTGTGAGCACACACACACACACACACACAGGAGTGCATACACACATCCATGCTTACAAGGCAGGGGTTGGCTGCAAATGCCAAGTCACCCTTGCCTCTTGCTGGCATTGAAAGGACTTTAATACTTCATCCCCAGGCAATAGAACCGTGATTAGGGAAAGTAGGGCAGGACTCAGTTGGAAAAGCTGTTTCTGGGACACTCTCCATGAATGTGGTGGCCATGTGAGCTTGTCCGTCACTCCAAGCAGGAACAGCTAAAGGTGTAGTGTGACCTCTGAAGGCAGGGCCTCCCTGTTGTCTTGCTGGCTCTCATCAGCTCCCAGAGAGAATATGGGGACAACAAGCTGTTCCACTCGGCTTGGGCCCCAACCATACTTTATTCCTGGACCCCTTCTCTGGCCCTGCGGCAAAGCCTGAGCAGCAGAGACACATTTTCTTCCCCTTCTGGAGGAGGAAAGTTCGAGACTCAGCAGCAGGGCAGTTTCTGGTGAGTCTTCCCTGAAAGCCACCTTCTTGCTGTGTTCTCTAAAGAGCTCAATCTCATGACCGAACTTGGCTCGGTTTCTTCCTCAGTACCCTGTCTTTGTGCAGCACAGGGATTTGGACGGTGGCTAAAGGGAGGTAAAGGGTCATGCAGTAACAGTACTGTAAACCTCAGTGCCACAAAGAAAAGAAAAAGAAAGTAGAAGAGGCAAGCTAGAGGGATGGACAGAACCTGGGGACACTGGTAGAGGGACATGGACACTGGGCAAGGGACTGTTGGAGCATTGTATGGCTGAAACTTGATCGTGAATAATTTTGTAATGTTATGGTTTATGCTGATTCAGTAAATTGTGTGTGTGTGTATGTGTGTGTGTGTGTGGATTTGAACTTGGGCACAACTCTCAGTCCATAGTAGAAACCCTGTCACGTCCCCTCCGCCTGGCCCTATTCCCTCTATCCCTTTCTCCACTTCCCTCTACATGTACCTGGCCCGATTCCCTCTATCCCTTTCTCCACTTCCCTCTACATGTTCAATGCTATGAGTCACCTTCCCCCCTGCCCCTCCACCCCCTGCTCCCTGTCCTGGGTGCTGGCCTTCCTTTCTGTCCTCCTTTTCTATTGCTTCACTCGAATGAGCGTGAGCAAGTCCTTGAATTCTCACCAATGCTGCCTTCTCGAGGCCTCATTTCCGGTGCTCACAAGGAGCTTGGTCTCCAGACCTGCCATTGTCTGGCTCTGCTCCCACAGCCTAGATTCTGCCCCACAAAGAGGGGTCAAACAATCTCCCTTCATGGAGCTCTGCCCAAATCCGACAGTTCTGCCATCTGCCCAAATCCCATGGCTGCTTCTCTTCTTATTGCATTGTTCAGCTACTATTCTATCCACCTTCTCTTAACTTTTTTTGATTTCTAGCACTTACATAGACATACTGAATACATCTTGCTTGCATCTTGCACACATTTTAGTTAAGAAAAAAAGTGTTCATCCTCTTGGGATATTATTGATTATTAATAATAATATAATATTATATAACATTATTATATTAATAATATTATTTATTATTGCATATGTGCATTTGAATCTTATTTCTGTGTATAGATTGATTAATTTCACTATGTATAAACTCTGTAAATAAAATGCAATTTAATTTTAGCCCATGGACCATTTTCCTCTAAGAACCTACTGGCAAGTTTGGTTGCTTGAGAAAACTCTCCAATGGTGTAGAAGCAAAGTTTATGGAGCTGGGAGACCCAAGGAGCTTAGAGCTAGCGTGGGAGCTGAGGTGCATGAGGCATGTGATCAGCAAAAGCTGTGGAGATGACTGGAAAGAGAAAGAAAAAGTACTTGGAGATAAAAGGGGCTGGAGTCAGCACCCAGAATGGTACATCTGGGGCCTGGAGCAATGAATAGCAAAGCAAGTAGGGCACTTGCCTTGCATATGACTGATCCAGGTCCAATCCCCAGCACTCCACAAGACCTCTGAGTTCCGCTAGGAGGAATCCTGAGCACAGCATTGTGTATCCAACACCCCCCCAAACAAACAAACAAACAAAAATCAGAGTGGTACATCCAGCTCTGCTGTGGGGTTACTGTAGCTGGCTGACAAGGGTGGCCAGGAAGGAGTGTGGATGTTGGACTGGAAAAAACACAAATGGGCAGGGTGTGTGAGAGCCTTGCTGGCGGGAGGGTAGGCACAGGGGGGAAGTGGGGGCGGGCACTGCTGGATGTGAGATTTAGAAGCTCTCGGGGGACCCAAGAAGAGGTCATGGTAGAACTTCATCTGTACTTCAGTGAGCACAGGATAAGG
This sequence comes from Cryptotis parvus, assembly GCA_021461705.1. NCBI lineage: Eukaryota > Metazoa > Chordata > Mammalia > Eulipotyphla > Soricidae > Cryptotis > Cryptotis parvus. The sequence continues at coordinate 69,752 of JAJIBD010021853.1, read as the reverse complement.
GGCGCTGATTCTGCAGGCCAGAAGAGCTGCTCCTGGAACCTCCCCCTTGAATTTGGATTTCACACTCTCCAAAACCAGAACCACACATCGCTGCTGCTCAGCTCTGCCGCACAGGGAGATGTGTATGTCTTATGTGTGTGTCAAGCAGGCAGGGTCCAGGAAGAAAGGATGGTTGGGTCCAAGGCAGAGTGGAGCCTCTTGTCTCTACATTCACTTCAGTGTCTCTATAATCGCTGTGAGATCTGATAAGAGCAGCCACACAAAGGAACAAGTCTCTGCCTTTTTAAGTTAAACTGCCCATTAGATGTCCCTGACAAAGAAAGGCAGAGGAGTTTGACGTGTGTCCAGGTCTTAGCTGGAATCCTGCAACTCTGAGTGGACCCAAGGCAACATCAGGCAAACGTAAGACTCTGAGTGTGGCCCTAGGTGCGGTCCATATATACCAAGTATGAACCCAGCACCAGGCTCCGTGAGTGTCTAGCCTGCAGCTCAGTCAGGTTTGTGCACTCCCTCCAAGCACCGCACCCCAGGGCGACATCCCTGATCATTGTGACAGTGGCAGAAGGAAGGAAGTGGGGAAGATGAAGGATCAAGCCGTCAAAGAACTCAAACAAAAGTGGTGCAAAAGTCACTAGTTAAAGTGGCTTTGTAAGTCACAGATCTTCCAAATGTGCCTGTGATGGAACAGTGGGATAAAAAGGAACCTCCAGGGGGTGGATGATGGGATAGAGCACAGGGCACTTGCCTTGCAAACAGCTGAATCCGAGCTCAAGTTCAGGCACCACATATACATCCAGGAGTGATCCTTCAGACACACACATCTCCCCTGTGCGGCAGAGCTGAGCAGCTGAGATGTGTAGTTCTGGTGTTGGAGAGTGTGAAATCCAAATTCAAGGGGGAGGTTCCAGAGCCAGAAATAAGCCCTGAGCAATGCCGGTGTGGACAAACAATAGTAACCAATTTTTTAATTAAAAAATTAACATCAGGCTGCCCATACTGGGCTCTGGCACCTTAATCCATTCCCCAAGCACCTTACTGTCCCCCGGCACCCTGTCTTCCGAGCTACCGCCCAGGTTTTAGCAGCCACCAGGGTCCTGAGTGCTGTCCACAGTGTCCACGAACTGGCCTCTTGCTTTTCTGCAGAGCCACCTCTGCTTCCAGCCTCTTCAGGTGATGCCTGGACTGAGTTGGCAGCACAGAGCCCTGTGGCCTCTCCCCTTCTGGGGCTCCTGCTGTCACCTCCCATTCACCAGCCCCTCCTTGTGTCCCTGCAGGGCACCCTGTGACCCAGAGCCTCAGGCAGGGGCAACCCCCTCCTCATATCTTCACATCTGGCTTCCTGCCTTCACCCAGTCTCATTTCACACACCACTGCTTGGTGAGGATTTCCTGGTAACCCCACAGGCGACCCCATATCCCTGTGTCTCTGCTCACCCCACAGTCACAGCACCCCAAGAGAGAGGCCTAGCTGACCTCATTAGTGGACATGCCCCTGAGAAGGAACCGGAGCACACCTGTGCAGAGAGTGAGTGGGGGCTGGGCCTGTTCGGACTGAGGAGTCCAGGGTGTGAAAGGTCGGCCTCATCTTGGCTGTCCTGCATCCAGCATGGCCACAGCGGTCTGGGAGAGGGGGAGGCAGCCTGAACTCTCAAACCCCACTTTCCATAGCTCTTCTCCTTTAAAGATATTCTCCTGGAGAGCATTTTCAAGACCTCAAAGTTGTTCTCTTATTCTTGCACCAGCCCCCTGAGAAATAGCTTCACTAGTGCCATGGTGCAACTAAATTTTGTCGGTTTCTTTTTGGACTACTCCCAGCAGTGCTCAGGTTTTACTCCTGGCTCTGCGCTCAGGGATCACTCCTGATTGGCTCAGAGGATCATATGGTGTGCTGGGGATCAAACCCAGGTTGGTCATGTGTGAGGCAAATGTCCTACCAGCTCAACAATCCCCCAGTCCTAAATTTCCCCCTCCTCTCTCTTTTCCTTCAATTGCCAAAGACTTAATCTATTGATCCCTTAGTATCAACCCACACACCTGACTCTCCATAACTAAAGAGAAAGTTAGAAAGGGTTGGGGTTCAAAACTCAAAGCTAGTTCCAGTTCTCCACCAACAGTTTTGGAGTGGTAGATGACAATGGAGACAACTTTTAGCATCCTCCTACCCATCCCTGGCACCACAGAGAAACTGAGCATCGCTGGATATGGCCTTGGAGGCTCTAAGCAAAGCCACTGAGCTCATCCCAATGAATGGTCCCCAGCGCTTAAAGGCCAGGCCAACACCACATCCTCAGGTCTTGGCATTAAACCACTGACCTGCTTGACCAAGTTCACTAGGAGTGGCCCCCTGGGTACTCTGGTTACCACATTAAAGACCCCAAAAATAAACAACCTGAGTGACCAGGGACATGTGTAAAGAAACTATGGTACATCTACACAATGGAATACTATGCGGCTGTCAGTAGAAACGAAGTCATGAAATTTAGCTAGAGATGGAGGACATGGAGAGTGTCATGTTGAGTGAAATTAGCCAGAAGAAAAAGAACAGATATAGAATAACTGCATTCATACGTGGGATATTAAAAATAGTATGATAGTATTATACAGTATCATATCCAAGGTCAGGCAAAACATGAACCAGGAGGACTTGACAGTGGTTGGAATCTACCACAAGTATGTGGAAGTCACAGGTTAGGTAAGACAGAGAAGGGACCAGTGAGCTAATAAATGTTGGAAATGGCAACACCAGCCAGACTAGAACTAAGCATTGAATGTAGGCAAAGGGATATACATGATAACCCCTAAGGCAGGCTGGGAAAGGGGAGGGAATCTGGGATTTGGGGATATTCTTGATAGGAAATGTATACAGGTGGGGGATGGGTGCTGGAACACTGTATAACTGAAACCTAATCATGAACAATTTTGTAATTGTTTATCTCAAAGTGGCATAATAAAATACAAAAATTAAAAATAAATAAATGAACAGAAAAAATAGAGACCCCATATATGAAAGCAAGTGGGGAGAAGTCACATATTATATAAAGTCACATATCATATGAAGAGTAAATGTTTAATTCTGTCCTTTTTCCAGTTGATGAAACATCTTTGGCATACACACCCTATAGATGTAAGTTATATGACACAGTGGTTTGATCTGTGCATTGTGAAATGGTTACCATGGTAAGTTTAGCTATAGTACATTGTCTCTCATGAAAACAAAGAAAAGCAGCAATTTTCTGCATTTGAGAGCTCTTGGACTCCACTCTCTTCGCAGCTTCCCATAGCCACACTGCAGTGTTACATGTAACAACCCCAAGACTGTTATCTTACAATTAGATGCTTACACCCTTTGACCTCCATCTTCCAACTCCTTTCCCCTCAGACCTGATAACCATAAATTTGACCACTTTTTTATGTGTGTGCTGTTCTTGGTTCTAGATATAAATTAAATTTTATGGCTCTTGTCTTTCTCTGATTAATTGCATTTTATATAACGCTCTCAGGACCCATCCATGTTATTGTAAATGGAATTCCTTCGTTTAGTAACTGCAAAATATTTTAAAATATATAATATAAATCATATATTCTTTCTTTAATTTTTTTAAATTATACCACCGTGAGAAATACAATTAAAAAGGTGGTCACAATTGATTCTTGGTAATACAGTATTCCAGCACCCATCCCTCCACCAGTGCCCCCATTTCTACCACCAATGTACCCCACCCCCTCCCCCCCACCCCCCAGGCTGCCTCAACAGCAGGTAGCCCTGTTTCCTCTCTTTCTCTCGCTGTCTCTCTCTCTGTCTCTGCATCTCTCTCCCTCTTGTTTTATATATTGTGGCTATCCCTGCAGATATTTAGAGTTTAAAACTTAAGTCTCTTTGTGTATATTTAATGGTGAGTTTTAATCTGCCATTACCATTTCACACCTTTAGTAAAACACTGGTATCTATTTATATTCTATTAATGAATGCAGTCATTCTATATCTGTCCTTTTCCTTCTGACTAATTTCACTCAGCATGATAGTCTCCATGTCCATCCATTTGCAGGTAAATTTCATAATTTCATCTTTTCTGACAGCTGCATAGTATTCCATAGTTTAGATGAACCACAGTTTCTTTAGCCAGTCCTCTGTTCTCGGGCATTTAGGTTGTTTCCAGATTTTAGCTATAGTGAATAGCACAGAGATGAATAAAGAAGTACAGATAGTGTTTCTGCTATGTGTTTTTCGGTCTCTCAGGTATATTCCCAGGAGTGCTATTGCTGGATCAAATGGGAGCTCAATGTCTAGTTTTCTGAGGAATGCCCAAATTGTTTTCCAAAAGGGCTGGACCAGTCGGCACTCCCACCAACAGTGGATGACAGTCCCTTTTTTCCCCACATCCACGCCAGCACCTGTTGTTCTTGCTGTTTTGGATGTGTGCCAGTCTCTGTGGTGTGAGATGGTACCTCATTGTTGTTTTGATATGCATCTCCCTGATGATTAAAATGAAGAGCTCTTTTTCATATGCCCTTTGGCCATTCAAATTTCTTCTTTTTGGAAGCTTCTGTTCATTTCTTCTCCCCATTTTTTGATGGGGTTGGCTGTTTTTTTCTTGTGAAGGGCTACCAGTGCCTGATATATCCTGGATATTAACCCCTTGTCAGATGGGTATTGGTTGAATATCCTTTCCCACTCTGTGGATTGTATTTGTATCTTGGTCACCATTTCTTTCGAGGTGCAGAGGACTTTTCAATTTTATATAATCCCATTTGTTTATCTTTACTTCCATTTTCTTGGTCAGTGGTGTGTCGTCTTTAAAGATACTTTTTAGTTTCAATGTCGTAGAGCATTTCTCGTATGTTTTCTTCGATGTACCTTATAGATTCATGTCTGATGTTGAGATCTAGAATCCATTTTGATCTGACTTTTGTGCATGGCGTTAAAAGGAGGTCTAAGTTCATTTTTTTACACGTAGCTGCCCAGTTTTCCCAGCACCATTTGTTGAAGAGGCTTTCTTTGCTCCACTTAATATTTTTTGCTCCTTTATCGAAGATTAAGTGGTTGTATATTTGAGAGTGTGTTGCAGGATATTCAGTTCTATTCCATAGGTCTACGGGTCTGTCTCTATACCAATACCACACTGTCTTAATTACAACTGCTCTGTAGTAGAGCTTGAGGCTGGGGAAAGTGACACCTCCCATCTTCTTTTTCCCAAGGATTGCTTTAGCTATTCGTGGGGGTTTATTATTTCATACAAATTTCAGGGGTGTTTGTTCAATTTCTTTCAAGAACATCATGGGTATCTTTATAGGGACCGCATTGAATCTGTATAAAGCTCTAGGGAGTATTACCATTTTGATAATGTTAATCCTTCCAATCCATGAGTAAGGAATGTGTCTCCATTTCTTCGGGTCTTCTTTTATTTCCTAAAGTAACATTTTGTAGTTTTCTTTGTAGAGATCCTTTACATTCTTTGTCAAACTGATTCCTAGGTATTTGATTTTCTGCAGCGCAAATGTGAATGGGATAGTTTCTTTAATCTGCCTTTCTTCAATTTCGCTGTTTGCATATAGGAAGGTCATTGACTTTTGGGTATTGATTTTGTACCCTGCCACTCTACTATAGGAATGTATTATTTCTAGGAGCCTCTTGGTAGAGAGTTTCGGGTTTTCCAGGCATAATATCATGTCATCTGCAAAGAGTGATAACTTGGCTTCTTTCCTTCCTATCCAGATTCCCTTAATGTCTTTTTCTTCCCTGATTGCTATGGCAAGTACTTCCAATACTATATTGAATAGAAGTGGTGAGAGTGGGCAGCCTTGTCTTGTCCCTGATCTTAAGGGGAAGGCTTTCAGTTTTTCCCCATTGAGAATGATGCTCGCTGTGGGCTTGTAGTAGATGGCCTGGATTATCTTGAGGAAGGTTCCTTCAATCCCCATTTTACGGAGAGCTTTTATTATGAAAGGGTGTTGAATCTTGTCAAATGCCTCTCTGCATCTATTGATATGATCATATGGTTTTTATTTTTTTTTTGTTGATATGATGTATTATGTTGATTGACTTGCGGATGTTGAACCATCCTTGCATTCCTGGGATGAATCCCACTTGGTCATGGTGTATAATATTTTTGATGACTCTTTGGATTCTATTTGCTAGTATTTTGTTGAAGATCTTAGCATCTGTATTCATCAGGAAGATTGGTCTGTAGTTTTCCTTTTTTGTGACATCTCTTTCTGCTTTGGGTATCAGGGTGATAAGTGCCTCGTAACAGCTATTTGGGAGTGTTTTTGTTTCTTCAATTTGTCGGAAGAGCTTAAAAAAGAATTGGGAGTAGGTCCTCTTTAAAGGTTTTGTAGAATTCACTGGTGAATCATCTGGACCTGGGCTTTTTTGTTTGGGGAGACTTTTGATTACCTATTCCATCTCTTCGATGGAGATAGGTTTATTGAGGTATTCCAAATCTTCTTGTTGCAGACTTGGGAGGCTATAGGAATTCAGGAATTTGTCCATTTCTTCTAAGTTCTCTTGTTTCGTGGCATACAGGCTCTCATAGTAATCTCTGATGAACTTTTGAATTTCTTTGGTTTCTGTTGTGATGTCCCCATTTTCATTTCTGATTCTATTTATTTGGGTTCTCTCTTTTCCTTTTCTTACAAGTCTTGCAAGTGGTTTGTCAATCTTGTTTAGTTTTTCAAAGAACCAGCTTTTGGTTTTGTTGATCTTCTGGATTGTTTTTTTGACATTCCATCTCATTGATGTCTGCTCTAAGTTTTATTATTTCTTTCTTTCTGCTTGGGTTGGGCTCCTTTTGTTGATCACTCTCTAAGATCTTAAGTTGTGAGGTGAGACTGTTTGTGATGGCCTTTTCTTCTTTTCTGATGAATGCTTGAAGAGCTATGAACTTACCTCTTAACACTGCTTTTGCTGTATCCCACAAGTTCTGGTAATTCGTGTCTTCAGTCTCATTTGTTTCCAGGAATCTTTGGATTTCCTCTTTGATTTCTTTTATGACTTGCTGGTTGTTCAGCAGTGAGCTGTTTAGTTTCCAGGTACTTGGTATTGGTCTCCGTTTTTGTGTACAATTAACTTCTATTTTCAGTGCATCATGGTCTGAAAAAATAGTTGGCACAATTTCTATCTTCTTGATTTTATGGAGGTATGATTTATGGCTCAGCATGTGATCTATTTTGGAGCATGTTCCATCTGCACTGGAGAAGAAAGTGTATTCAGCTTTTGGGGGATGAAATGCCCTGTATATGTCTACCAGCCCTCTTTCTTCCATCTCTTCTTTTAGGGCCAGTATTCCCTTGGTAAGTTTCAATCTTGTTGATCTATCCAGGGTTGATAGAGCAGTGTTGAAGTCTCTAACTACAATTGTGTTGCTGTCAATGTCTTCTTTGAAGTCTATTAGTAGTTGTTTTAGGTATTTTTCTGGCCCCTCATTGGGTGCATATATGTTTAATATCATGATTTCTTCCTGATATATGCATTCCTTGACTATTAAGAAGTGAACTTCATTGTCCCTTCTGACCTTCTTTAGCCTGAAGTCTATGTTGTCGGATACCAATATGGCTACCCCAGCCCTTTTGGATGGGTTGTTTGAGTGAAGGATTGTTTTCCACCTGGCTTTGCTCCAATTGTTCAGGTGTGTTTCTTGAAGGCAGCAGAATGTCGGATTCAATTTTTTGATCCATTTTGCCATTCTGTGTCTCTTAACTGGTGCATTTAGACCATTGACATTGAGAGAGATTATTGTCATGGGATTTTGTGCCATCTTTCTGAATAGGTTGGTTGTTCTTTTGGGTTATTTCTCGTCTTATAGTAGATCTTTCAGTCCTTCTTTTAAGGTTGGTTTTGATTTTACAAAGTTCCTAAGCTGTTGATTATCCAAGAAGTTGTATATCTGTCCTTAAAATCTGAGTGAGAGTTTAGCTGGATAAAGAATTTTTGCTGAGGCATTTATTTCATTAAGTTTTTTTACTATATCCCACCACTGCCTTCGGGCTTGGAGGGTGTCTTCTGAGAAGTCTGCTGAAAGTAGAATGGTTGCTCCTTTGTATACAATTTCCTTCTTTGATCTTGCTGCCTGAAGAATTATGTCTCTGTCTATGGCATCCATTACTTTGACTAGGATGTGTCTTGGGGTCTTTCTATTGGGGTCTCTTCTTGCTGGTACACATCGGGCTTCTTGGATCTGGATGCCTTCATCCTTTAACTCGGGAAACTTTTCAGCCAGGATGTTTTTAACTGTTTTAATTTCCTTGGGGTTACTTTCCTGTCCCTCTGGGATGCCGATAATTCTTATGTTGTTCCGCCTGGCTTCATCCCATTGTTCTCTGTTCCGTTGCTGATCCATTTTCTGGTCTTTTTCCATTTTATGTAGTTCTCTGAGTGCTTTCTGCAGCTCATCTTCAGTCTCACTGATTCTCTCTTCCACTGCTGTCATCCTACTGTTGAGAGCCCCTATTGTGTTTTTCATTTCATCTACTGAGTTCTTAAGCAATGATATTTCTGTTTGCATGGTTCTCATTTCTGCTCTCATTTCCTCCTGTAATTTATTGGCTGCCCTTTCAACTGTTTCATTTGTGTTCTCCTGTATTTTATTGGACATCTGCTCCATTTTTTCGTTGAGCTCCTTAAGCATCCTACCAATTTCTTCTCTAAATTCATTGTCAGAGAGATCATGAACATCTGCTTTCTTTTTTGAGTCTTCAGAGTTGATTCCCTTCATCTGTTCTTCGAACTGGGGATCTGCGTTGTTTCCCCATGGTGTTGCGGTGCTCAGGGATAGATTCCTCTAGTGTACTGTTTCTTTTTCTTGAGGGTATTACCTTCCCTTAGTGTTGAATTTCCTAGTATTTGTATTAATAAGTGGCCGCGTGAGCGGCCCCCCGCCCAGCCAGCCGCACACCCCAGGGAGAGTACCTGAGGGGACACAGGCCGATGTGAGAATTCAAAATGTCCGTTTACTTCTGCTTCCGCTCGGACTTCTGGGGGGTTGTAGTTCCACCTTCTGCCGAGGCCTGGGGCTCTACCACGACCCCAGGCGCCTGCCTGGCCAGCTGCACACCCCAGGGGAATACGTGAGGCGGACACAGGCCCAACCATATATTCTTTATCCATCAATTCTTCTGTGAATGGGCACCTAGATTGTGTTTATGTATTAAATATTATAGAAAATGTTGCTATACATATGAGGATATAGAGATAGAGATAGAGAGAGAGTTGTTTTGGGGGGGCTTTACCCTGTAGTGCTCAGGATTTATTCCTGGTTCTGCACTCAAGAATCACTCCTAGTGGAGCTCCAGAGACCATATGGGATTCCAGGGATCAAACCTAGGTTGACCACATACAAGGCAAGTGCAAATACCTCCAGCCCCAGATACAGATCTACAGATATTCTTTGATATAGTATTTTCAAGTTTTACATTGAAAAGGGATTGCTGATCATATACAGTCCTATTTCTTAGTTTCTTTGAGTAACTTTCTTACTATTTTCCATCTTGACTGCATCAGTTTCTAGTCTCACCCATAGTTTACAGGGCTTCCCTTTTCCCCCCACATCCTCAGCAATAGATATTTCTTTTTTAAAGGGTAGCTTAGGTAAAATGGTATTTTGGTGAACAAAGTTACCGCTCTCTCATTATTACCAAGTGCCCAAGAGTCTCTATGCCTCTTCTTGTATCTGCCTCTTTTATTCCCTTTTTTCATCTTCCATAAGCACAATATTTCTTATCTGAAGATGTTCTAAAAGGATTGGAACAAATTTATTTTTCAATCTTATTATACTCTTGTAGTATACTCTTGTCGTGTACTATAAGAGTATCCCAACCACACAGCAGAGCCTGGCAAGTTACCCGTATTGTATTTGATATGCCAAAAACCAGTAACAATTATAGACCTCATTCCCATGACCTGAAGGAATGTTTTGAGGCTCTTCACGTTCCTAGAGCAAGCAGTTGCCCTTAGAAACACTAGCATGTGACAGGACGTATGGAGATGTTACTGGTGCTCGCTCGAGCAAATCCATGAACAACGGGAAGATAAGTGATACAAGTGATTATACCACCTTGAGAGATGCAATTACAAAGCTGCTCAAGAAATACAGTGTGGAACAACTTTTGAGTGCAACTCTGCATCTTATACACACAAGGAACCCAGTCAGCAGGGAAGAGACGGTATGAGGACTATTTCTACTGCTGGAGTCCCTACTTCTTGGCTCTGCTCATCTGAGACTGATGAGGATAAAATTGTAATATTTCACAGTACATATATGCCATACTCTTAAGCACTCTTTTCAGTGGCTTCCTTTTATTTATTCCTTCAGAGCTAAGATGAAACATAGATTAGGGGATAGAAATAGTAGCTAGTTTTTATTCTTAAAAACAGTAATTGTTTTATTCCAACCTATCTATAACAAAAGGATAAAGAAAAATGACACCTAGTTATAAACACAAGACATTGTGACTGGTATAGACAATGTTCTCCACCCCTTGGTACAGGAGTACCTTGGAAGTTGCTCACTGGGCAAGTCAGATGCGGGCACTAGAGTGACAGTCCAGGGGTGCTGTAAGGCCTCCCCTGAAGTTCAGCTCGGATCTGGCACTGGGGAGTTCAGGACGCTCCTGGGGTGGGGTCGGAGTCGGTAGAACCTACTACAAATGTGTGGGGCCAGAAGTTAGGTAAGACAGAGAAAGGAACAGTGTGCTAATAATTATTGTAAATGATAATATCAGCCTAGAACTGAGCATTGAAAGTAGGTAAAAGTATATAAATGATCACCTCTAAATGTATATATTACAAGTCACAATATGCAAGACAAGTAAGAGAGAGAGAGTGAGAGAGAGAAGAAGGAGAGAGAAGTCTGCTATAGACGCAGGCTGGGGGACAGGGGATTCTGGGGACATGGGTACATGGGTGGTAGGAAATGGGCACTGGTGGAAGGATAGGTGCTGGAACACTGTATGACTAAAACTGAAACATGAATATTTTTGTAACTTATATCTTACAGTGGTATAATAAAAATTCTTTTTAAATAGAACAACCACATGAACCAGAAGTTTCACTTCTGAGAATACTTCCAAAGGGAAAGGAGGTGCCCATGAAAAGAGTCCAGGACTCCTGTTTATAGCAGCATCTTTCACAATGGTCTAGGTAAGGAAATGGTCTAAGCCCATTGATAGCTGATGAATAAATAATTTGTGATATCTAAGTTCAGTAGAACATCATGCTGCCACGAGAAACAGGAAATTCTTGGTGTGTGTGGCAACATGGACGAACCAGAGTACATTATGCTAAGTGAAATAAGTCAGCAGGGGAAAACAAATACTGTATGATTTCACTTGTTTGTATAATTTAAATAAATGAAACTCAAGAATAACAAGCCAATGATAAATCAATGAGATTCATGAAAACTAAAAAGTTCATCTCATCACACCTATTTTTAGGCTATTTTGATTTTAAAAAATTGAAATATTGGCATGTTTTCTCAATCTTAATATGGTGGAGAAAGTGAAGATTCTCTAGTTCTCTATATATGACCCTAAAAATAAGAGATCACACATTTGCAGCTGAGGGCAGGACCCAGAGTGGGGAGTAAACAAAACCCCCAGGAAGAGCAGGTGGGAGGGAGACCCCAGAAAGCCAACACCTCTCCAAGCTGTGGAGGATGAGACAGACCCAGACTTGACCCCCTGCCCCCAAGACGACGCTTCTACCAACTAAGGAACTAATTCAACGTTACGTGAGAACTTACCTACATGAATCATTCTGGCATTTTCCCCCTTATTTAGGAAAAAGAATCAAGAAGCAGCTGCAGTACAGGGAAGTCTGTTCCATGAGTTTCTTGGATGGAGGCAAAGCCTGGAAGAATTTGACAGTGAGCAAAAGTAACCACTCCCAGTGACAGCTTGTGGAAGGAAAATTCTAAGGGAATGAGGTCACGTCCTGATCTGACCTGTCGTCGTGGCACAACAGAGAGCAATCAGGTAGGTGCATCCCTTGGGAGTCCTGGGGTCCGCTGTGGACCACACACATGCTTCTGAGAGACATGACAGCTGGTTCCTCTGCCTAGCTTGCAGGCAGTCACAAATCTGTCAGAGCAATAAATACTTAGATGGTCTTCCTAACCAGGGCGGGAAACTCTGAAGCCACAGAGAAAAATCGACACCATTATTAAATTTAAATTATTCCGAAATGACGGCAGAGCCTGGCAAGCTACCCGTGTTGTATATGATATGCCAAATACCAGTAACAATTATAGACCTCATTCCGGAATGGATTGAGGCTCTTTATGTTCCTGGAGCAATCAGATGCCCTTGGGCTCTACTAGCATGAGTCAGGACATATGGAGATGTTACTGGGGCCCGCTCGAGCAAATCGACGATGAACGGGAAGACAGTGATTCCTAAATGAAAAGAATTAAGAATTCTAATCATTCCTTTCATCAAAAACATAACCAATGGAGTTTTGTTCTTTCTTTTTTTCCAGTTAAACTGAAAAATCTTTTTGCCTTTGGAGAGAGAATGCATGTTTGGTGGCAGAAGACATACTTTCCTGCAAATTTCTAAGGAGAGCAAATGCAAATTCACAGATGTGCAAATGACTAATTAACAACTTCAGCACCACATGCAAGTAAGTTTAACCTTGCTTGTGTCCAAGGAAGTTTGAATAAGAACAATAATGGAGCATCAGATTTTGTTCATCAATCTCGCAACACTTTTCAAAAATTTACCAAGCTAGTGAGAGTGTGTAAAGCAAGCCAACTCTGTGGTCATAAATTAGTGCCACTTTCAAAAATGCAAGGGGGAAATTGATGCTAAAATCATATCTCACACTACCACAGCTAGAATTGTTTTTGAGAAATAGAAGTGGCCAATTGTAAGCAAAGAGTGGTCATCATACTGTTTCAGTAGGAAGGCCATCAAAAGGAAATTGGATAAATTATGGTTATTTAAAGTAGGAAAGATTATTTATCACTAAAAATAGAGAAAGGAAGGTTTATGTATTTTGACTTGGAAAAGTTCCAGGATCTATTTGTGTGTGAAAAAGTTTGAGAAGTTTTCATCATAAGCCTCTGTTCTTGGGAAGAAATCAAAGCCTCCAGGGAACGGAGCGATAGCACATCAGGTAGGGCGTTTGCCTTACATGCAGCTAATCCAGCTCCAATCCCCGGCATTCCATAAGGTCCCTGAGCACTGCCAGGAGGAGTTATTCCTGAGCAAAGAGCCAGGAATAACCCCTAAATGCTGCTGGGTGTGACACAAAAAAAGAAAGAAATCAAAGCCTCCATTCTCCTTTCTCTCTATGAAAATGTACACAGAGAATGTGCAAAGACGTAGAAACACTTTCTTAAAGGAGAAGAAAAAATATGGAAGTTCTCAGAAACCTGTGTATTGTCTTTGGCACCATTAGCTGTGCCAATCAGAGGCAAGAAGCCAAAACACATTAATGCCTGCTTCCATGCATGGACCTTACAGGATCACCAGTTCATTTATACTATGACCGATTCAGGGTAGGAGCAATATTACAGAGTTTAGTGTTTTTGCCTTGTTGTAGAGTGTTAGCCTTTGCCCCTCTGACTCGGGTTTCATCCCTGGTTGCCTTGTGGTCTCCTGAGTCTCACTAGAAGTGATGCCTGAACTCAGGAGTAAACCTTGAGCACCTCTGGGTATGACCCAAACACCAAAGCAAACAAACAAGCAACCAAAACAACTAAAAGTAAACTATGAAAGATCCTCCCTCCCAAACAAAAGATGCAACAGAACCAGAGGTTGGATTCCGTCATTGCTATTTGCCTCATTTTTATGCTGAAAAATGAATTGCTGCTGGAAAAATAAAGCTATGGATGTGTACATGTGTGTGAGGGAACCAGAGCACAAGGTGCACCTTCACATCAGAGAGCATATGCTGGCTTCTTCCGTGGGGTAGGAGCCAGGGCACCTCTGGGAACAGAAGGACCTCAGGATACATGACTGTGTGACTGCGTCATGAACAGCTCACAGCTGACAACGTGTGTGTGTGTGTGTGTGTGTGTGTGTGTGTAACTGTCAGAGACTGGAGGGCGGAGGGCTCTTCACTCCACCTCCTTTGCTCAGATGTATTGTGCGCATCCTACCAGCTCACCCTAATCATCTTCAGAGCAACAAAGTTACCACATCCCATACTGCATGGAAAGTCCAGATTATTTGACTGTTTTCACCCCAGGGACACAGTTTCTCACCTGAGACTCCCCCATTCAGGCCTCTAAGGGTGGAGACCCAACAAATATCATGAGTTCCCCAGGCAGAGGGATTGAGTCAGAACAGACAAACACAGCTGACTGTCATAGTGGGCCTCGGACAGAGCCTTCACCAGAACATCATGCCCTTTGCAATGTGAGAAGGTGTGCTCCACTCCATGGGGGAAGCCCAAAGACCACCCACACACACTCCTTTTATACCTGTGTCTGGGAAAAGCAGGGGTTCAGAATGGTAACCCCAAACTTCATATTATGAGCTGTGTGGGGTAAGGCCATTCCGGCTGGAGCATAGCCCACAGTGTTTCCGAGTCTACATGTGGTCTGCCCACCTTGGCCATTTCTCTGAGACAGGTACAAGAGCATTGTCAATAGCTACTTGCAGTTGTCAAACACACCTTCCACACCACACAGTGTGATGAGTAAGTGGCGTGTGCTTTTAGAAATGCTTAACTACAGATCCACAGCCCTCAACACTGGCCGTTGGCGGTCTCAGCTACTTTAACACTATACAACCTGTAACATCCACCAAAGGAATGAATGTGAATGCAAGAGGAGAACTTGAAGACCACTTGAGTATTAATTACCATCATGGGTCACTTTAAAATGAAGATGCATTCTTAGAAACACCTTTAAGTGATCTTTTTCCATTGTGTAAAAGTCTTGATGAGTGATTCTACAGACCTAGAGGGTAGAGTCCACTACACACCTGGCTATGTGGCAGACCTAGGGGACCACTCTCAGATGTGTTGTCAGTTCTGAACTGAACGTTACTAAGTAATGTATAACTGTGTTTGTTAGGACAGGATGTACAGGGGTGGTAGAAAAGGAACAAGGAAAAGAACCCAGAACAATGGGCAGCAAGAGAATAAATACTGTAACTCATGAGATTAAGAAGCAGCTAAACAAACCAGTTCCCTGGGGACTCCTCCCCTCCTCCACTTCCTGATCACAAATACCTTTGGGTATAGAAAATGAGAGGTGGGGGATCAGCTCCGGGTACACATGAGGACAGTCTCCAGCAAGGACAGAACCCGCCTGCCCCAGTAAGTTATCTCCTCTTTTCTAGGGACAGCAATGATGTGCACGACAATATGCTGGGTTAGGCGGGAGTCCCAAGCTCTCTGCTCTTGCTGTGTGGGGTTCCACGGCTCCCCACACACTGGCCTCTGATGACCAGCAGGATCTCTCTTCTGTCACAGTAGAACATAAAGTGAGAATGAGTCAGTCCACTGAGAAAACTTCTTTTCTCTAAAGTTGAACAAGGCAGAGATAAAAATTAAATAGAAGCAAGCAAAAAACCTGGGGTGAGCCCACAGGGAAGTTATTTGGTTGGACAGAAAAGGAGCCAATGTGAAAGGCAGCTGTGATCATCTGAGCCATGTTCAGGTCTGCTGTGACTGGCTTCGGCTCCTGGAAGAGAAGGACTGTGTTCCTGGGACAGGCTTGGCCTGAGCAGTGCCCACAGTGGCCGAGGGATTTCCTAATACAAGGGCTTTTCTGGACCCGGGGAGGACCATTCACTGGTTGTCTTGGCCCCACAGGAAGGAAGACCAAGCTGCCTTTGGGTCGTGTGCCTCATAGTGGCAGGAAGGCTTGGTCAGAGAAGCAACCTCCAATGGCTACAGGTGATTTCCTGCCTCAGGTCCTCCTCGTGGAGTAAATGGGCTCAGGGAAAGATATTCCCTTCACTTTGCTAACACATTTTTAAACCATTTACTTCTCACCAACCACTTGGTTGTCAAAGACACAGTAAGGAGAAACATTGGGAGAGTAGCTGAGGGTAATTCTCAGAAGTCCACACCAGAGAGCTAGAAAACAGGCAGCATGAGGTGGTCAGCTTGACTCAGAACCCTTTCCAGTGACTCACAGTTTAGAACACCAGCACCGGGCTCAAATCTGCATTAGGAAATGGTTTTTAGACACAGTTTTCAGCTTGCCCTTCCAGAATGAGTTTTCAAGACTGTAAATTCCTGCAGACATATTAAATTTCCCAAGCAAATACTGCAATGGATGAGATAGATGTGTTTGAGTTGATTAAAAAGATATTCACTGTGCAATGTTTGTTGGAAAGACATTTGCAGAATAGTCTGAACAGTGCCATCTAATCTTAGGATGGAAGAATGACAGGTATATAGTTGATTGGCAGACCAATAAACAGATTAGACAGTTTCAAGGTTTCATGTGCACATGAAAGGTGTGGAAGATAAAAGCTCCTATTTTTTTCAGGAACATCAGCAAGTATGGGATATCATGTATTTCAACGACCCCATGTCTTTTCAGACAGCTTTCAAAAGCAGTAAAATACTGTTTGACTGCACTTAGAAGATACAAAATACTATAAAGTGAAAGCTAGTATTATCCTTTCCTTCTCAATAAAACTATATAATTTGCTGGTCTTAAAAGTCTTTTTGTAAAACACATATTCAAGGCAACCCTACATACACATTCCTTTAATTCTTTTCGCAATCTAATGAGCAAGCATTTATATGAACTCTATACTATTCAACTTTCTGGTTTGGTTTTGGTTTTGGTTTTGAGTTACACTCAGCAATGCTCAGGGCTTACTCCTGACTCTACAGTCAGGAATTACTCCTAGTGTTTCACAGGGAACCATAAGGGATGCAGGCAATTGAACCCAGGTCAGTCATTGTACTATTACTCCAGGCACTCAACTTTCTGTGTCTTAATGGGTTTGACATTGGTTTGCATAATTGCCTATATTTCAGGAACTCTTTTTCATACCCCTAAGTAAGACATGTAATAATGCATACACTATCAGAATGGGGATAGGTAAAGCCCATCACAGTCCATTTAATGCCCTCATCAGAATAGGGACAGATACAGCCCACCATAATCCATTTAATGCCCTCTTCTAGGTGTAGCTGGCTACACCTTCTTGCTGAGATTTGCTTTGGATTGGTTTTGTCAAAGCACTTAATTTGTACCTTTACACCTGACAATTTGATTCCATACTCTTTCTTCCTAACTTTTTTACTTGACATAACCTTGCACAAGGCAAGATTCCATCTTTTCTAGCAACTGAGTGGTGTTCTATTGTGAATGCATGTAACACCTCCTTCAGTCTCTTACCTGACGTTGAGTACTTGAGTTGTTTCCTGATCTCAGCTATCATTGGGAGCTCTCCAATGAATATGAGTATGCATATATAATTTTGGAAATAATGTTTTGCAAACAATATTAAAAGGTAGTAAACTGCTGTGCACCCCATTATATAGAAAATCTATTTTTAGCATCTCAGGAACCTCCATATTATTATCGATAGAATCCAGAGCAGTTTGCAGTCATACCAATGCTGCATAAGGATTGATTTCTTTCCACATTTTAGCCAACAACTCCTAGCTTTGTGACACTGGTCATTCTTATAGGAGTAATTTTTGAAACTTGGTAGTTTTGACTTTTCATTTTCCTAACAAACTGTTAGTGAGCATTTTTTTCATGTGCTTGTTTGCTATCTGTAATTTTCTTTGGTAAAAATCCCTCACCAGATTTTCTTCCATTTTTGGGGGGGAAGGATTAATTTTTGTTCAATTTTAAGTGTACTATAAATATACATATACTTTATATACTATAGCTATTTGCCATTTGTCAAATATATGTTGTATACCTTTTTCTCCTATTTATTAGTATGACCTTATTAATATGAGTAGAAGCTTTTTATCAACTTTTCATTTAAATTCGTAATGTGTCGCGGAATGCTGCCGGGGTCCCCGACAGTGCCTGGAAGCAAGTTCCCTTTTTACCTCCAAAGCCGGCGGGAATGGATGAAGACTCAGGAATCCGATGCAGTTTTAAAAGGCTTTACTTATCACAGGTTCAGGCATACAAGTCAGCAGTAGAAAAAACCCTATGCTTAGGATTCCCTGCTAAAACCCCAGCCATGTGTAGACCAAGATGGCGGCCACCACATGTTAGGGCCCTGTAAAAGAGGAGACAAAGACAAAACTCCCAAGAAGGGTGTGAGCTCAAAAGGAGAGAGCCCAAAAAGAGAGAGCCCAGAGAGAGAGAGAGAGAGAGAGAGAGAGAGAGAGAGAGAGAGAGAGGAAGCAGGCTGGTTTTATACCCCTGCAACTCAGACCTCCCACTATTATAGGAAGAAGGAAGGGTCAAATGCCCTTAGGTAATTCTCCCTGCACCTCACCTAGGTTCTATTATATGCTAATGTTTTGAGCCAAGATCTACCTGGAAATGCCTTATAGGGTAGAGAAGGGGGTTTCTGAGATGGCATGTCTCTGTACCAAAGACTAATACTAATGCCAGTTAAATATTTCTCCAAGCCTTCACAAGAGTCTCGTCTACTTCACAGTAGTTTTGTATTTTAGTTGCCTTTGAGTTATCAGGGAGCCATCTTGCTTGCTTGGAGGCAAACAGCATTTCTCGCTGGGCTAATTACTTAGAGATCCAACGTGGCCAGGCAAATATGCTGGTAAGATCTAGCTAGTCCCACTATTATTGTGGTAGCATGAGAGAATAGTTATACCAGCCAGTACAGAATACATGGTCAGATAAACTGTCACATTTAGACTACCCCCTTATCTACGAAGTGATTTGCAGGAGGCAATTCAGGGTAGATGCAGAGGTTCTTAGAGGAGTCCTGCAACAGTAATGTATTTCAGTTTTCCCAAATCAATATAAATAAAATCACTTCTATTTTATAAAAGAAACTTATTATTCCATTTTGTGGATATAATAATTTAGTGTGGGGAAGAGGATTGGGGCATATGTATCTGGGTTCTGGGCTTACTCCTGACTCTGCTCAGTGGCCACTCCTAGTGGGGCTCAGGGGATCATATACAGTGCTGGGAATTGAATCCAGATTGTCTTGTGCAAAACAGCACACTAGACAATGTGCTGTCTCTGTATACCGCCCCATAGCATCCCTTTGGAGATGGGCACTTTGATAGCGTCCAGTGTACTTACATTTGTTTTGTGGCCACACCCAGGGCTACTCAGAATTTACTCGACTCTGTGTTCAGAAGTCACTTCAGGCTGGGTTTGAGGAACCATATGTAGTACCATGGATCAAACCTGTGTTGGCTGTATGCAAGGCAGTTGTCCTGCCTACTCTACTGTCCCTCAGACCTCAGTTTCCAGAATTTTATTTCTTCCCACAATGATGAAGGAAATAGCTTTTTCTGAAGCATGAAGTTTCAGGGGAAGAAAATTCATGTAAGTCATATATTTCAAATATGTCTTAACTCAAGAAATCAGTTTGGCAATAGCACGCATCCTTAAATTTGGTAACTATTGAAGGATGCTTTATTGTTATGCTAAATCATTCACCCCACACAATTGGATGTAACTTTGATAGCCAGCGGTTCAGATGTCGATCTGTGTCCTTATAGATCTCCACCTATGGGATGCATTTTTCCAACAATATTTTGTCTCCCCAAAAAGAGGATTGAATGAGATAAAATTTGGTGTTGTCTACAGACCTGTGCCTCTGTGTACCACATGTTTTCTCAAGTTTTAGAGATTGTTCCGCTCTTGTTTGTTGTCATATTTATAACTTTTAGCAATCTACTGGAGATTCTAAATTGATTTGCTAAATGTGAGCATCATGCAACACTGTGAATGGGGTTCCCAACAAGATTCAGTTACAGGTCTTTCTCCTGTTTTTGTGGGGTCAGAGGAAGTGGAAGAGACGCATAGAGGTCCACTCTGTCTTGGTAGGTCTCTTTGTCCATGGGTCACACTCAATGGAGCTCAGGTCTTACTCCTGACACTACGTCCAGGTATCATTCCTGATCATGCTCCAGAGACCATATGTAGTGTTTATGGTGAACCAGGGTTGGCCACAAGCAAGCTAAGCTTGCCTTTACCCCTTTATCTCTTTGACCATCCCCAATTATTCCTAAGGGACCCTGGGCGCTCCTTCTTAAACTCAAGGATGCTTTTGTTTTTCCCACTGGGAAGAACGGACTTGCAATGACTTCAGGTCAACTATCAGCTACAGGCCACTGACAGGAAAACAAACTCCTTTGCCATGATCTGTGTCTAATTTTCTGAACTTCCAGTATGCCTAGATGTTCCCAGATGACTATTTCCCCAGCTCACTCACCCACTCCTGATGGCATGCACAAACCCTTCTCATTCCCTTAGAGTACTTCCTGTTCATACTTTGTACAAAGAACACACTCACATTTATAATAGTCCTGCAAGTGCCAATTTCCTACACCCCTGTGTTGTGAAGTGGACTGGCTTGTCACTTCAAAAGGCCACCTGAGTGCTTCCTAGAGCCCAAGAGCCCGGGGTGGGGAGTGTATCCTCTGTGCCACCTCCTTTCCAGCCATCCTTCTGGCCCATAGCCACCCCCACTGGGAAGATGCCCTTTGTCTCCTCTCATGCTTATCCATATCACCTGGAACCAAGCAAGGGCTCTCGGTGCCCAGGTGGGCAGGAAAAAACATAAAAGTCAGCCTTGCTTGCAAACCCAGCTGCGGTCAGCACTGTCTGATGCTTGCTGAGCGGCATCCATTTCCAGCTTCTGCTCACTTTGCCCTCTCACATTTATTTTAAAGGTTGTAAACATTTCACGAAGAAATAAAAGTGAAAGAGTCGGGATGAGCTGGGAAAGAGGCCAACATCAGAGTGAGGTCATTGCTGGTCAGTAATCATCAGTCATCGGTCTACAGACCTCAGCCCACTTCCAAGAAAACTTTCTCAGGCTGTCAAGTTTCCTTGAACGATGACTGTGGTCATGTGACCCAGATTCTTGAGTGGGACCATATCCTTCCCGAGTCAGAAATGTCACCACATCTCATAAAGCATGTGCAGGATCAAGACCAGCATGGAGAAGTCAAAGAGGCAGGGCCAACTTTGAGTTTCTACTTCCTAAGCCTTTAGAAAGATGAGATGCCAATAGATCATATTTTATGGAAGAATTTTTAAGGAAAGGGGAAAATCTGCAACACAAATTAAATTTTAAACCATGATCAAAGAATTATAAAATTATATAGAACATAGTATGTATAAGACAACAAATATTACTTCAGGGTTTGGGGGGATAGTCAACTGGTTAGTGTTTCATTTCTCTTATGTATTTTTAAATTATTTGTAATATCAAAGAATTATTTCTTTATTTTTAAAGAATATTAAATCCTGCACCAGAGTGCTAATACAGCAGGTAAGACACTTGCCTGACAAACAACCAATGCTGGTTTTGTCCCTGCCAACCCATATGGTCCCTGAGACCTAACAGAAGTGATTCCTGAGCTAGGCTTGAGGTATAAGCCCTGGCTACTACTGGGTATGGCCCATACAAAAGAATATTAAATCCTATTTTATAAAAGCGATAGATGTTTAACTTGGTAGAAACAGAACTTTACTTAAGATTTGGCTTATTACCACAAGAATGTACAACTTTCAAAAGTGCCAGAAGACATGCTGATTTTTTCTAATTTATTGACTTCTTTTTATTTTAAGCACTTCTATTTACAATGATAGGGTTTCGTACATGCACTGTGCCAACACCTCACCCTCCACCAGAGACATTTTTTGTTTGTTCTGAGGCCATACCTGGCAGTGTTCAGGGGTTACTCCAGGATCTGCACTTGGGGATCACTCCTAGTGTGCTCAGGGGACTATATAGGATGCCAGGGATCAAGCCTGAGTTAACCTCATGCCAAGCAAGAGCCCTACCCACTTCACTATTGCTACAGTCTCCAGAAGAAATTTTCCCTTTTTATTTAAACCCCATAGTTTACACAGTTGTTCATGATGATTTGTTACAGGCATTCAATATTTCAACACCAACCTCACCACTGCTGTTATCTTCTCTCCACCATTATCTCCACTCCTCAAGCCTGCCCCCATTGCAGATCCACAGTCAATCATTTTATATTGCTTATTGTGATTAAATGGTTAATTGAATCATCAGAAAATATTTCAGTAAAAGAAATACTTAAGTAAAATATTTCATTATTGTGAAAATTATTGAATCTCACCACGGGGACATTAAGTCCTTGATGGAGAGTTTACTAAGCTTTTGTTGCAAATTAAGCTCAGAAGACATTTTTAACTCAACTTGTCTAACATTAAATTCATAATCATTTCCTCCCAAATCTCTTCAATTCTTTCATATGCAGACATATTCCCTTTGCTTATTAAAATGAATAAAACAATGCACCTCCTTCTCACTACTGTTCTTTATCAACAAAACCCCATCCTGAAGCTGGCTTCTAAAATAATTCCAAACTCTCTCTTCCTCTCACCTGCAGCCACCACACTCCCCTGCTTCCAAGTCCAACCTCCTGCCATTCTTCTGAGCTGAATCATACGAGCACTTCAGATGTACTTTCTCTACCTTCCCGGCGTCAAGTTCATTCCATTCTGCATGCCAACTTGATCTGGCAGCAATGCCTGTTCCCTACTGAACATTCATTTCTAGTGTTCGGATGGAATATACATGTCAAGCACAAAAGAATTGAAACTGAGTTTCTACCCACCAAATTTGTTCCTTCTTTGTCCTTCACCTTCTCAGAAAATAATCATATCATTCAGTTTGCTCTCTCCTAAAGTCCAAGGACGTCCAGTTCAGTCACCTGTGAAAGTCTATTCAACCTCAGCTCAAAATATTTTTAGTTCATCCATATATTTATCTACACTGCAGGCTCAGGAGTCAGGCCAACACAATGTCTCATCTGCCACACTGTAACAACCTCCTCATTGTTCTCCCTGCTTTGACCCTGGAGTCTGTTATTTGTACATAACCCAGAGATATAAAAATCAAAGCCAAACTAAAACTTAATTAGATTCTTACTAATTTAAACTTAATTCGATTAAGTTTAATTAATTATTAGAGCAATCTGATTAATTAGATTAATCTAATAAATCTAAACTTAATTAGATTCTACTGATTTCAATTGCACTTGAAAAGTATCACTTCACTTCACTTGTCTTCCCATTGTTCACCGATGTGCTCCAGTGGGCGTCAGTAACGTCTCCATTCGTTGGGAATGAGGTCCATTATTGTTACTGTTTTTGGCATATCGAATACACCACAGGTAGCTTGCCAGGCTCTGCCGTGGCTCTAGGTTCATCCCAGGGGCCCAGTCTTTTCCTATGTCAGACCATCAACCATCCAGGGCCCACAGAGCAGAACTCTGGGTGTAGACAAGCCTGTCTCCTGTTGCCACCTGCTGACACAGCCAGACACCTCAGCCACACCTGCAACACCTCAAGAGGCAGAATGAAAAAGTAAACAAAAACAAATGACAATCGTCTCCATCAAGGTTCATTGCTGCCCACTTCTTAGAGCTCTTGTCTCATTCACTTTCTCTCAAGACCTTCCTGCACACTGATTAAAAAAACAGGATAAGGCTGATCAGAGCTCAGGCACTTGGTTCTTACATTTACTCTGCCAAAAATTCTTGAGCTTGTAATGGCGTGGCCACGTTTCCTTTGTAAAAGAGACTTGCTGGTAAACCAGTGTGAGACAGTAACTAACATCCTTTCGTTCCTCCCCATCACACATCTACTTCGCTTTCCTTCTTTGCATTGGTCACAATTTGAAGTCATCACCTTTGTTAATAGACTAATGTTGACTACCAGGGTCCAATTATCTGCATTTTGTTTTTTACTATTCTTTTCTCTGGCCTAACAAAGTACCTTGATTATTAAATTGTTGTCAGAGATAGATGAATGAATCCCCAGGATTTTGTCAGAGTTTTTCTTTCATTAGTACATTCCTTTGTATCTCTGAGATTAAACCCCTGCTGTAATCTAAACTTTCACAATTCAAACAGATTAACTCTAGATAAACTGACTCCTTTACCAAGTCTGCTGATGCCAAACTTCTTCAGGGCTGTGGGAATTGGTGAAGAGATTAAGAGCATGACGCAGTCTTCATGAAATCTCAGGAGGTTTCCTAGGCGGAGAACGAGAGTCAGTGTCTCCAAGTGGCACAAGGACGCCGTCTGCCATCTGGCACCCTCTGGTATCTGTGGCATGTTTGAGAGGAAGTAAGAAACTGCCACATGATAGATGGGGCAGAAGAAAAAGCATTTCCTTTCTGCAGAGGGGCACTGTCCTGATCAGAGGGAAAATTCTAAGACATTCAAGAAGAGGAAAAGCATTGACAGGAGTCAGGACACAGATTATCTTTTTCCTGTTTGACCTATCCTCAACAAGTCACCCAGGTATGGATAGCTTTTCTGGCTCTGGATAGTTTCACACAGAGACATGGTAGGCAGTGAGGGAGCAGGGTCTTGGGAACACTCACTCCCCATGTCCACACCCAGAGACCACCAGTCCTTAGAGATGCTCTTGAGAGCAGTGACCCAGTTTTTCTTTAATCACATTTTTGATCATTCATTCTGTATGTTCACATTCTTTGTGCTAAGTTTATGGATTTGCTTATGCAGAATCCTTCTCACATTGCAGGCACAAATCCCACTTGCAGACATTCTGAGCCTTTCAACTCAGTATTGAAGCATGTTTGTTTGTTAGTATTTTGGTTGAAGATTTTTGCATTTAAGTTCATCTGGAGTATTTCTTTGAATGTTCTTTTATTTCCCATGTTTTTATTAAGGCACTGTGATTTAAAAATCATTTATAGTTGAGCTTTAGACATACAATATCACAACACCCATTCCACCACCAGTGTCAACTCCACTCCATTAATATTCTCCTGTTCCTTCTAGTAGGCCCTCACCCTGCACCCTGCACTCTGCCCTCTTCACAGGCACATCTCTTAGTTTGGTTGGTTGCTAAATTTTGCGTCTCTTGATGTCAGTGTTGTGAATCTTTGGTTTGGATGTTTGGCTCTCCGATTCCTCAGCATCACTTTTGTAGGCATCTCTGCTGTCCTCTGCCTTTCTGATTCTCATCTGTCTCTTTCCCAGCCGTCTACTCTTTCTTTTCTTCTCCCTATCCTCAACAAAATGTTTTATGGATTTTGTTTTGTTCTTTGCTTTTTTTGGGTCACACCCATCAATGCCCAGGTGTTATACCTAGCTCTGCATTAGTCCTGGCACTAATTCCTCGAGGGCCATGTGAGATGGTGGGGATTGATCCCAGGTCAGCTGTGTGCAAGACAAATACCCTCCCTGATGTACTATAGCTCTACCCACAACCCTCCTTTTTTATTATTCATTTTAGTGTTATACATTAATAATGTTTCTCTTTGCCATCTTGTCTCTCCCTGGAGCCATTCTTCATATTGCAGTTCCTTTTTAAGACTTTTTTTCAAATTGGGTGCTTCTAATGTTGCAGAATTTAAACTGGCAGACTCAAGGCAGCTGCCATCAAGAGCTTCAGTCCCTCTGTTCTGCTTTATGTGGCCGAGGTGGACACTTATGTTCTACCGCACCTCACCCTATCGTCAGAAAAGCGGGAGGCAGCTCACCAGTTCCCACATTTCCAGCAACCCCAGTTATTGCTCTTTTTAGCAGAATGGAATCAGCAGTTTAACCTTCTTATCCACTAGGCAGAAGCAGGGAGCACTTAATTTCCTTCTCTGGGCCGGTGGGGTTTGGGGGAGAAAGGAAATACTAGCAAGGTTAGTCTCTATCACTCCAGCCTAAACCACCCGAGCAAGGCACGCAGTGCAGTTTACAATCCCTGAGATCTGCAGGGGCAAGTGGCCCATGGTCTGTCCTCAGCCAGCATCAGTGACATGGGATGAGACTGATGGAAGGGGCTGTCATCAGTGCAGTTTACGGAGTCCTCCAAGTAGCTCAGCATTTTGCCCTCAGTGGCCAGCAGCATAGAGGAAAAGGTCAGTCCCAATACCGCTACCTGGTGTTGGCAGAGCCCAGGAAAAGTGGCATATAGCAATAGTCCCACTTGGAGGCGATGAGATGGTATAAGTCATTCCCTCAGTTGAGGCCACACCTGATAGTGCTCAGGACTCACTCCTGGCTGTGCACTCAGGAGTCACTCCAAGAGTGCTCACGGTGTAGCGGATAAAAGCAGGGTCAGCCACCTGCAGGACAAGTGCCTTACCAGCAGTGCTATTTCTTTGGTCCCTGCTCCATTTTTTTGAACAAAGATATTACTGGATCCAGAGAAAATTTGACCCTCCATCCAGTCTTTCCATCAAGTGCTATATTATTAGAAATCAGTTAAATTTTTCCAGAGTACTTCTAGCTAAACTCCATAAGACTAGGAAAAAGCTGGTCTTGCACACCCTCCCAAGGGCTGCCTCCATATTACAAATGTAAGGAGAATGTGTAGATTTGTACAAAGTGATAAAAACATCAATGCCAGCAAGTGAGGAGTATTATCAGACAGTATCCAGAATGACCAGAGTAAAATTGAAATTATTCAGTTTATCAAGAATCAGGGCAAGTGCTACTTGAATGGGCTTGACATCAGCACTGAGATGAATCAAAGTTGAAATGATTTGACCAAGAGTTTAAGCAACAGTTTCAAGAAGTTGAACAACCCCCAAAGAGCATAATTCTGAAACCTCATTCACTATTAGTGAGAAAAGCATCTGGTTCAGCCTTTACAGAAAATATTATGGAAACTTCTCTAAAAATTAAGATGAGAACTGTTGCAACAGACAGCACATCTAAGCATCTGTCCCTATGAAATAAGAGTGCAAAGAGACAAATGCATACCTAGGTTAAGTATAATAATACAGAGACAAGTGCATACCTATGTTTAATATAATAGCCAGGAAAAGAGCAACCCAAATGTCCGATAACAGATGAATGTGAAAGAAGTTAGACGAGAGAGTAAGTGGTATACAATGGAATAGTATGCAGCTGTAAGAAAAGGATGAAATCTTGCATTTTGCTGCAATTTAGATGGATATCACGATCACGATCTTCCCGTTGATCATCTATTTGCTAGAGCGGGCACCAGTAATATCTCCATATGTCCTGTCTCATGCCAGTAGAGCCAGGAGAATCGGCTTACTACAGGAACATAAAGAGCCTCAAACCATTATATTAGGTCATAGGAATGACCTAATATAATTGTTACTGGAATTTGGCATATCAAATACAACACGAGAAGCTTGCCAGGCTTGCCAAGCGGGAGGCAAACTCTTTTAAACACCTCCAAATAAAGCATTTATTGATGAGCCGGGCTATGATGAGCTGGTCTGCTGGGTGGAGTTCTGATGAGAGGGAAGTCCAAATGTGGAAAATGGCGGCGCCCGTGGAGTGAGGGTGGGGTGGTCTGGCTTGTTGTGAGGCTCTGCCGAGGTGGTGGGCCAGGGCTAGAACCTGCCATGCCTCCCGACTGCCTCATGAACGGCTGTGCATAGGGAGAGCAAGGAACAGCTCTGCCCATGTTGGAGAGTCTCTGGACCAGCATACCTGGGCGGATTGAGGAAAAAGCTGCTGCAGGGTGGGTGTCGATGATCCGGGCTGTGATGGGCTGGTCTGCTGGGTGGAGTTCTGACGAGAGGGAAGTCCAAATGTGGAAAATGGCGGCGCCTGTGGAGTGAGGGTGGGGTGGTCTGGCTTGTTGTGAGGCTCTGCCGAGGTGGTGGGCCAGGGCTAGAACCCGCCATGCCTCCCGACTGCCTCATGAGCGGCTGTGCACAGGGAGAGCAAGGAACAGCTCTGCCCATGTTGGAGAGTCTCTGGACCAGCATACCTGGGCGGATTGAGGAAAAAAAGCTGCTGCAGGGTGGGTGTCGATGATCCGGGCTGTGATGGGCTGGTCTGCTGGGTGGAGTTCTGACGAGAGGGAAGTCCAAATGTGGAAAATGGCGGCGCCTGTGGAGTGAGGGGTGGGATGGTCTGGCTTGTTGTGAGGCTCTGCCGAGGTGGTGGCCAGGGCTAGAACCCGCCATATCATAGTAGGAAGTATAATAAATCCATAAGTATCCTACTCATCTGTGGTATACAGAGAAGCAGAACAAGGATATAGAAAACACATAATAAGCCCTTGGCCTTCAAAGGCAAAACTGAGATTACCAAGTAGTGAGGGTAGATATGAGAGATTTTTAATTCCAGACGGAGGTAATGGTCTTGGCGTGAGAGTGTATGTATATATGTGCGTATGTGCCAGAGTGTAGTGTGTGCATTATGTGTGAGTGTTGTGAGTGTGTGAGCATGTGTGCAAGAGTGTGCATAAGTGTGTGCATGTTGTGAGTGTGTGTGAGGTCGTAAGAGTTTGTATGTATGAATGTGTGCATGTGTGTATGTGTGCATGTGTGAGTGTGTATGTGTGTGCAAGAGAATATGCTAGTGTTTGTGTGCACTGTGTATGAGAGTGTATAAGAGTATGTGAGTGTGTAAGAATGTGTATGAAAGTTTTTGTGCATGGGCGTGTGCTGGAAGGTGCAGAGTGGGCGAACCTCCTGTTGACAGCAACAAGGCATCGTCAGGGATCGCATAGGTTGAGGCCCCGCTCCAGAAACATGAGACAGAACCATAGAGGGCTCCTGAAAGACCAGATAGAACCAGTGAGAACTTGTGAAAGACCAGATAGAACCAGTGAGGGCTCATGATGGTCAGGGTAGAACCACTAAGGGTTGGTACAAGTCCGGGCAGAACCAACCAATAAGGTCTCCTGCTGGCCAGGTAAATTAACAAAGGGAAGATAAAGGAGTCCTCTGCAGTGTGGGAGGCTCCTAGAAGTGGCCTGAAGTGGGGGCAGGCCCTTAGTTAGAGGAGCAAAATTTCAAACCAGTAAAGGTCTCAGCCAGCACACTAGGAAATGATAATTCCTAAACATGAATTAGTGAGACATAACACTGTTGGGTGGTGGAAGGAAGGAAACCAGAGATATTTCTAAGAGGAAGTCTCAGGCAGAAGCAAGTGGGAGAGTTGCAAAGTCCTGGTCTCATTTCAACTTCCTTCCTTCCTTCCTTCCTTCCTTCCTTCCTTCCTTCCTTCCTTCCTTCCTTCCTTCCTTCCTTCCTTCCTTCCTTCCTTCCTTCCTTCCTTCCTTCCTTCCTTCCTTCCTTCCTTCCTTCCTTCCTTCCTTCCTTCCTTCCTTCCTTCCTTCCTTCCTTCCTTCCTTCCTTCCTTCCTTCCTTCTTCCTTCCATCCGTCTGTCCTTCCTTCCTTCCTTCCTTCCTTCTTTTCTTCCTTCCTTCCTTCCTTCCTTTCTTCGTCCCTCCCCTCTTCCTTCATTTCTTCCTCCTTCCCTCCTCCTTCCTTCCTCTTTTCTTCTTTCCTTCCTTCCTCCCTCCTTCTTTCCTTCCTTCCTCCTTCCATCCTTCCTTCCTCCCCCTCTTCCTTCCTCCTTCCTTCTTTTCTCCCTTTTTCCCTTGCCCATTCTTTTTTCCTCTCCTTTTCTCTGAACAACGAGCACATGTTACTCTCATACAAATAGAAAAACCATCTCTGTGTCTGCTTCTGCCTTGCCTTGCTCTCTTTTCTCAAGCCACAATTTCTCAGCCAGCTGTTGAGACTGACAGCATGCCCAGGGTGAGTGGGAAGGGCCCCCACACCCTGACTCCCTACCTCTCTCCTAATGCTGCTCTTTCTTTGGGCCAGTCGCCAAGGAAGGAGGCAAGGCTCAGCAGCACAGACCCTGCAGGGCGCTCCAAGGAGTCGCCCTGCCTCGCACTGGTGGCATTTTCCTCCTTACCCACAGGGTGCTGGAGATGAGCCCAGCATACTGCCAGGGTATGGGCATATCTAGCCGCCCTGGGCAGCCCTGCCGGAGCAGAGCTGCACAGAGCCCCAGGGTACTTTCCACAGAAAAGGTGGCCATTGTTTCTACATGAAACAGGTCACTGACCTTCTCCAAACCTTTCCAGAGAAACTAATTTCTTACTCCTAGCTTCATCTTTCCACATAAAACCTAGGCCCAGTACAATGAGACATCTTAGCCTGGTGACTCAGGGAACTAGGTGGAGGGGCAGAGGGAGGACTGTACCAGGACTAACAAAAATGCCCACTAAATCCTTCTCTGGTTTCTATAGTGACCCCTAGCATAAAGAACCAAATCCTGGCAGCCCATTGTCTCTGAGTTCATTTGCCTGAAGAATCAGAATTACACACGGTGAGGTTGGTGGGTCCCTTATGCGCTCAGCAACCTTTGCTCTTTTTAAAGATGACCAGGATCTCCCAACTTCCACTAATGTCCTTCTTGTCCCCACTTCCAGAATGGACTAAGCAGAACTCAGCCCTCCACCAAACCATCAGGAGGCAGGAAGAGGGGCCTAGGATTACACCTGGATCCTTGATTACATCACACACTAGGGTAGGGTCTCCTCACTTTTATCATAATAGCTAAGCTTGGCTGCTTCTTGGGCTCTGTACATCCCTATGGGCTGTATGAAAGGCTTCTAGCTTTTCATACATTTGAGCCCCAGGAGTTGCTGCTGGGTCAGGTGGTGGAATGTGGGTCCTTGGTCCTCGTTTTCACTAGGGGAACTCACCTCTGCTTTGCAAGTGTGCTGCTATAATGCAGACAAATTGCATCTGTCCTGCGAGCTCTTGTGGCAATGACACCACAAAGTCATGCTCTGTAGCTCTGTCCTCAAAGCCAGTCCTGTGCCAGGGAGTTCTGGCAAGACTCGCAGTCACTGAGCACTGTGCCAGGATCCAGGAGTTAATAAACACCAAAAGCTGCCTATTCTCCCCATGAGCCAAGGAAGTGAAACCGTGACAGAATTCAAAAACACTCAGTCTAAGTTTCCCCAAGTTCACAATCCCTGCTAGAAGATGTTCTAGCACTTTCTCTCTGGGCCACGCAAAGCCTTGGCCAGGGTGGGAAGAAGTTTGGGGGATCCAAGAGAGCCAGCTCACTCTTTGTTACCCCCAGAGTCAGTTAGGAAAACCAAGGCACCCAGAGGGGCCATACCTCAACTGGCCAAGCACCCCACTGGGGTACAGCGGAACGCTAGGCTGGGGCCTGGGGGCTGATGCCTCAAAGGGATTCCCAGGCTTGGGAATGGAGTTACTGATGTGGGTGTTGGGGCTTTGCTTGTCCAGTTACCACGTCTTCTGCCTCTTCACCCCCTGGACCCACTATCTGGAGTTGGTTCCCAAAAGCCACACTACTCACTGTTTTTTCTAATAATTTGTGAGTTTGGGTGACCAGGTTCTCTGGTGCTGTAGCCCAGATCCTCTCAGTCTCCCCCCAGGACCCCAGCAGTGGTGGCTTTGGCTGAGCCGGAATCATCCATGCCTTGCTGCAAAGCCCTGACCAGGTCAAAGTTCCGTGGTGCCTGGAGTTTTGAAGTATAGTGACTGCTGTCACAGCGAGGCCAGACTCATGATCTCACAGGCCCCCAACCAGGAATTGTCAATGTCCCCATCCCACATAGGGTGTGATATTTCTCTTTCTTCTCTCCACATCCCAGATGTATGATACCCATAGGACTGTTCATTATCCTAAAGAAACCCAGAATGGTACCCTGCCTACAGTCACAGATGTGAGTGGGGTGGATCTCCCTAGATCCCAAAGTGAGCTCAGCACTCCCAAGGATGCTCTTGTATTTCTCAGGATCCCTGGACAACAGCAAAGTCCCCCTGCCAGGTCAGGCTCAGAAATGTAGGTGGACAGCAAAATCCAGGATGAGGCTCAAGTGCCCCAGAAACCCCATGTTGAGTTGCAAAATAAACTCTCCTGCTCCTGGTGCCCAGAGACACCGGACATGAACCTGAAGATGGGAGGTAAAAGAAAGAGGCCAGAGGGGCAGCAAAAGCTGTGTCGAAATGCTGTCCATATTCTTGGCCCAGAAGTGGAATGTGGCGTTGGATTCCACTTGGATCCTCGAAGACCTTTACCCTGATTGGCTAGATGGTCCCGCAGAGGCGGGACTTCCGGTGTGCGACGGAGGTGGGGACACGCTCACATACACCGCTGGGACCCACTGGGATGACTCACTATCTAGTGGCAAGAGTGCCTGGCAAGTAGCAGATCAGTGAATACCAAATGTTTGTACCTGCATAATAGGGTAAGAGAGACCAACTAAGAACCAATTTTAGAATTCACAAGGGTAGGGCTGATAGCTCCAAGGGCTAAAGCCAAGGCACAGCCTTGTATGTGCAAGGTGATTTTGAGACCGGTGGTGCTGGCAGGGAAGATTTGATGGGGGTCAGCACCGGTGTCCCCTGAGCTGCTGGACTTACATAGCACCCAAGCTCAGCTGACTATGACCAACAGTGGCCTCTGGGTCCCTTGAATATTGTTTGAAAGGCCCAAACAAGAACAAGGGAAAAAGAAATTGGGAAGGAAAGACATTGATTTTCTGAATGTATTGGGAACCTTTTTGCAAAACTTTTAGCAGAGCAAAGTGGAAGCAAAACAGCTGAGTTTTGTCCCTGATGACAAACACACACACGCACACAGACACGTGTGTGCATGTGCACACACATAAAATACTCAAATATGTGCATACATGCAAAACTGTGTGTGGATCTATGTTCTAGATGAAAGGACAGATGGGTATTGCTGACTTTGGTGTCTGTCCCAAAGCCCTGGCCATCATATTTATGCAAGAGATAAACTGTTTTCTGCTTTAAAAGCTTAAGTTGGCCCTGTCTTAGAAAAGAAAACTTTAAGACATGTTTTGGCCCAATGACAAGTAGTGCCATTGATAGGCACTGCTCCAGAGTACAGGGACACCTCAGATACATTCCTGGGATTCCTTAATTTCTACCCAGCTCCTTCCCAGGTACAACACCTCATCTCCCAAGACTGAGCTGTGACCGCATGGGTAAATTTAGCACTAATGCATGAATGAGAAGTGCTTCTATTATTAAACTGACACCAGAGATACATATTTCTCTAGTGACACAGAGAAGCTCCTGGCACTCGGGACTCCTGCCTAAATCCTTTCCAAATAGGGAACCAGTAGCACTCTGAAAATGAACCACAGAGACCCCAAAGAATCTATGGATTTGCAAATATTCAACACATACTCCAAATACCTTTGGCTTTAGGTATTCAGAAAAAAGTGTGGGCACAAAACTAGAAAACTCTTGTGACCACAGAAAGTGCAGAAAGTGCAAAAACACTGGCAGCACTGAAATTCCTCTCAGGGTCCTGTGTCCACGCTTGAGAGTAGCCGCCTAAGCACCATCAGGCAGCGCGTGATCTCTGGGTACTGTCAGTTCCAGTTCAAGCTTCTGAAAGTATCACGAGTTTGTATCAGAATCCAGCGCATGGGAGAAAAACAGACTGATTGGTTTCCTAAGAAGGGGCATTTATCATCATTTCCAAAAGTAAGAATTGGTCTTAAATTTTATTTATTTATTTACCTATCTATTTATTTATGTATTTATTTATTTATTTTGCTTTTTTGGGTCATACCCGGCAATGCTCAGGGGTTACTCCTGGCTTTTTACTCAGGGATTACTCCTGGCGATGTTCGGGGACCATATGGGATGCCGAGGATCAAGCAAGGCAAACACCCTCCCCACTGTGCTATTACTCCAGCCACCGATCTAAAAATTTAAAGATTCCATAAAACAACTTGTTTATGGGCATGCGGCTACAGTTTGAAGCTGGGTTTGAAATACTTTATTTGATTCTATCTCAGTTCTTGGACAGTTATCAGTTTTGTTCTTCCCTCAGTCTTCAACAAAAACACTGTTTGGGCTGGAGCAATAATACAGTGAGTAGGGGCCCTTATCTTGCACACATCAGACCTGCGTTCGAGGCCCAACATCTGCGATTCCCTGAGCACTTTCAGGAGTGATTCCTGAGTTCAGAGCCAGGAGTAATCCCTGAGCATCACTACATGTGACTAAAAAACATTTTTTTAAAAAGTCAATAACAAATGTTAACTCAATATTTTAACTTGCCGTTGTACCATCCCAGTCGCCAAGCAGATGGCAGAGAACTATCAGGGTGGAAAGGGAGGGAGAGGTGGAGAGAGACACACGTGGCTGTCAGGCCACAGCAGGCACCTGTCAGTGTCCCCAAAGAAAGACACAGCAGGATTGAAGGTCCCTAACGGTGCAGGGTCGAGGAGTTCTAAGAGGAAATCGCAGAGGGGCAGGCCCCTGAGGAAGAAAGGTGAGTCCACTTGCAGGAGACAAGGGATAAGGGGGCAGAGGGTAGAGGGCAAAGGACAAGGGGCACAGCTGACATCAGAGTAGAAAGTAAGACTTGAGCACCAAGTCCCAGAGGAATGCTCGGTAGTTAGGGACTTATCTTGAGTTGTAGTGAACAAGAAAGCGTAGAGATTCTAGGATCTCTCCCTCCATTCTAGTTTGATTTAACAAAAGCAGTCAATTATTAGAGTCTGGGATATAATACAGGGATTAATGAGCTTGCTGACCCAGGTTTGATCCCCTGAACTGAATATGGTTCCCGATTCTTGACAAGAGTGATCCCTGAGCACAGAGCCAGGACTAAGCCCAGAGCACCACCAGAAAGACTGTCCTCCCAAATCTTCTGCAAAATGTTTCCGGATCTATGAATACAGCTGCAAGTGACAGTTTGGGAGCCACACTCAGCCTTTGTAATTATCTCAGCAGAATAGAAATATCAAAGTAAAGCAGCAGGTCTGAAGACACCCACTACATGCAACAAGGCGCTGCCAAAGGCGTCCCTGGGCAGGAGCGAGTAATCCCAGAGTTTACCTTTTATGTGTGTCCTCTTACAAGTAAGAAGCCAGTGTCCCAAATGCCTGGGCATGACAGCTGGACATCTGCCAACCCCCAGATCTCGTGAACGCCCACAAGCCCCTTCCCTGGAAGGCAGCTGACCATGGAATGACCACCACCACCTCGCTTCCGGCCCTCCTCACAGTGCCCCAGCCACAATGCCCGGCATTTGTTGGCTTCAGCCCACAACCAGGGCCAAGGAATTCGGCTCTCCAGCTGTTGAGATAGGAGGCTGCCTTCCTGGAGTCCCTCTGCTCCAATTCCGGCTGCGACTGTGCTGTGCCTCTTATCTCAAGCTGGCATTCCTGTGTAATCACACACCCCTGGGTATGATCACAGAGTGAGGAGTCCCAGGGCCCCACGTGGCACCAGGCCTGACTCCCTAGGGACAAGGAAAGAGAGACACAGACTCCTCCAACAGGCTTCCACCAAGACATTTCTCAGCAATGGCCACTTGTTGAGACCCTGGACATGGGCTCTGTCCCCTCCTCCCAGCTCCATTTTCCCTTTACCCCTCCCCCATTGAACACCCAGTGTCTACTGCCACTACCTGAATTGCCACCCAGCAGCTACTAGTCTTCTCAATGACCAAACCCAACTTTTTGCCGTGATACAGTTCTGAAGTGTCTACACTTCAGAACCCAGCCAGAAGCTTCTGTGGACTTGAAGCCCTATACCATGGGGTTCCTCCTCCAGGCCTAGTGCCCCTGGAGTCTGCTTTAAGTCGGCATCAGCACTCGCCCTGTCCTGTGCTTGGGACTAGGGCAGCTGGCAGAACAATCTCTTCTTTGACTTCTTCAGCCATGACTGCATCATGGCTCACCATGATTTGGGGAACAGGGTGTCCATTTGGGTGGTGTCAGTCTGGACCCCATAGGGAACAGCCCAGCCTGACTGCTCAGCTTTGAGCCTCCATCCTGGTAAACCCCTCTGTGGATTTAGGCCACTCCCTATGTCTGTGTCATCCAGACCACACTCGGACCTCCAAGGGGGCTGCCCACGCTCCCCCTGGGAGCAGGAGTCAATGTCTTAATAAGTGATTAAAAACAAAGAGCACAGAACAAAAGGTCCTGCTTGTCTCTAGAGCTGCCCCACTTGAGCAAACTCAGCATATCTCCAGGGCCCTGGGTGCCAGTGGCTGCGGGAGGGACCCTGAACTTGGGTTGTGGAGTCGACTGAGCTTCTGAGCTGTGCCACGCTGCACTATGTTTTTCTGCAACCTGGAAAGAGTGTGCATGAACTTAGCAACGATGACAGCATGGTAGTTACCAAGCCGTGATGGGTTTTCCATCTGCTGAGGAAATGCATCTCCTCAGCATTTCCTGAAAAAAGGGGAGGTGACTGTGTCTGCAGATTTGAAATGTGGGTGTCCACAGGTGTCCCTCTCATTGCCTTGTCGTTGTCACTTAGGACACATGTTTAGTTTCCATAGGTACATGTGCACACAGAACACAGGAATCTGTGCTCTGTGCCCTCCCATGCACCATACTCCAGTAAAGACGCCAGCAGGCCTGGAGGGTGGAGTATGTGCACATGTGTGTGCACATTTGAGTGAGTGTGTATGTGTGTGTTAATCAGTGAATCACTGGGTCTCTTTACTGACCACACTGTGCAACTCAGTGCTTGAGCCAGAAATAAAGACATTTCTGGAGCTTGCTGTGCTGTGCCCTTCCGTAGACCACTGTTCCCTCTCTGTCTGGCCCAAAGCGGGGCCTGGGCTGCTCAAGCTGAGCTTGCCTTGGTTTCCCTTTTGCTAAAGCTCCATTTACAGACTCCCCAGTCATTCCTCCAGACTCCCAGCTTTCATCTCCACAGCGAAGAATGTTGAGGATTTGGCATGACAAAGACTTCGACTGTGAGACTGATGACCTCTATTCAAAATGATACCTTGCAGTTATACCATGAGACAGACATGGGGTAGAGCTGCTACTGGCTCTCACTGTGCCCAGCCACTCATGAGGTGCCCGGGAGGGATGGCAGGTTCTAGCCCTGGCCCGCCACCCCAGCAGAGCCTCACAACAAGCCAGGCGACCCCCCACTCCATGAGGACCTCCATTTTCCACATCTGGACTTCCTCCTCTTCAGAACTCCACCCAGCAGACCAGCCTATCACAGCCCAGCTCATCGATATCCACCCTGCTGCAGTCTTTTTAATTTGGCCCAGGTATGCTGATCCAGAGACAGACATGGGGCAGAGCTGCTACTGGCTCTCACTGTGCCCAGCCACTCATGAGGTGCCCGGGAGGGATGGCGGGTTCTAGCCCTGGCCCGCCACCCCAGCAGAGCCTCACAACAAGCCAGACGACCCCCCCACTCCATGAGGACCTCCATTTTCCACATCTGGACTTCCTTCTCTTCAGAACTCCACCCAGCAGACCAGCCTATCACAGCCCAGCTCGCGCGGCTTGCGGACACGTGGTTCATCAATAAATGTTGGATTTTGAGAAGACTACAAGAGTATGCTACCCACACGGCAGAGCCTGGCAAGCTAACCGTGTCGTATTCAATATGCCAGATACCAGTAAAAATTATAGACCTCATTCCCATGACCTGATGGAATGGTTTGAGGCTCTTTATGTTCCTGGAGCAAGCAGGTGCCCTTGGGCTCTACCTGCATGAGACAGGTCATATGGAGATGTTACTGGTGCCCACTCGAGCAAATCGAAGATGAACGGGAAGACAGTGATACAGTGATACCTTGCAGCTATACTTTTAAAAAAATTTATTAATTGAATCACAGTGAGATGTACCGTTACAAGGTTGTTTATGATTGGGTTTCAGTTATACAATGTTCCAACACCCATTCCTTCACCACTGTGCACTGACCACCACCAATGTCCCCAGTTTCCCTCCACCCGTCATGGCAGCACTTTCTCTCTCTCTCTCTCTCTCTCTCTCTCTCTCTCTCTTTCCTTTCAGGCATTATGTTTGCAATACAGATGCTGAAAGGCTATCAGATACATCCCTTTACATACTTTCAACACTCAGTTCCTGTCCAGAGTGATCATTTCCAACTGTTATTGTCATACTAGTCCCTTCTCTGTTCTAACTGCCCTTTGCCCCTTACACACTTGTGGCAAGATTCCAATCACTGTCCAGTGCACTGATCCCTGTTTTTCCTTGTCTTAGATATTAGTTTCATGCTACCTTTTTTAATATACTTTAAACCCACTCTTCAGCCAGTCTTTCAATCCATTTTATATGTGATTATCCAGGGTGATGACACGGTAACTTCATATATAGATAGAGGCTGCATTAATATATCACCACAGCACATATCATTACATGGAGCAATAGATCATATATGAATTTTATATATAGTTCTATATACATGTGCTTATATACATGTGAATATTATACGCACAGACATATGCACACTGACACACATAGGCACACAGAGACACATGGACACACTCAGACACAGGTACAAATAGACACACTCACACATACACACTGATACACTCATGTTGGATGACAGGCCTAGATAGCTTGGGAGCTTTGCTATTTAATCTATCCACTCACAGTTTAATCTATTTACATGTTCTTAAACCATCGTTCATGCTAATGAGATCTCTCTTCTGTGCAAACACTGATGGAGGGTGTGGCAGTTACAAAGTCGCCTTGACTTTGAATGAGTAACTTCTGAATTATTATTATATATCTACTATGACTTCTATGTTATCTAGAGTGTATCTAGGTGGTATCTAGATTGAGCACAGCTCCTCTTTATACCCACTGTATCCAGCGTGGGACAGTTAGAATTTACCAGAAGACTACCACCCTGGCTATGTTGAGACTATCATTTAAGATTATAGGAAGGCTCATATTAGCTTGCCATAAAGCCAGGCAAGCATGACCCTTTGAGTGTAAGAGAACAAGATACTCAGAATCACCCTGGTGCAGATAATAAATAAGAAGGACCTTATGGGTACCATCTAGATTACATGAAGCCCATGAAATTAAGATGTATTACTTTATACCAGCCCCTCCACCCCTCTCTCCAGTGTTTCAATGTAAGAAATAATCTCTGAAGAAGGTATTAGTCCTTGGCATAATCGTTTGTTTATATCTATTGTGGCACTACCCTACTACACTCTTCTACTCTCTAGGAGCTCTTTAATTGATCTTTGTTAACAGGATCTTCCCTGAAGTTAGTGTTACTTTTGTGTATATAAAGGGGACTGACTTGAGGTACTGTCTCTCTCTCTCTGGTGGGATCCACTTTGGTGGGACTCTCTCTAGTGGGATCCTCTTTGGTGGGAGACTTGGGCCCTCATGTATGTTTTGACCAAAGCTAAAGGTCTTCCATTATATTGGATTGTGGTGGTAGAGTTTGTTCTACTATTAAAAGCCTTTTTGAACTGCTCCAGATTCATGAGTTTTCATCCTTTCCCAGGCAGCCTCAGAGCCTGTCCTGATACTGTTGGAGACCTCATCGGCTCCCCAACATACACACATACACACATACACACACACACACACACACACACACACCACGAGCCCATCTCATGACTGCAGAGAGACTCTGCCATGAACAACTGCATGCTCCCAACCCCCTTAGAAACCTGTGTTCTAAACCTGAGTCTGACTGACAGGGAATTGTGTGACTAGAGGCAGACCAGAAAGGGAGTTGAGATGATCACATGACCGTAGTCATGTCTCTCTGTCTCTCTCTTTTCTGTCTGTCTGACTCTCTCTGTGACAGTGACCCACCACGACCTCATTCCTAGAAGTCCATGCTGTCCCACTGAGCCACATTCTCAGTCCCACTGTGCTTCTTTCAGTTCAGAGGCTTGAGGGGGCTTCTTTAAGATCAGAGGTAGCCGTAGGAGTGAGCTTGGTGCAGGCATGTCCTGCAGGGCTCTGTCCATCATGTACTGGCTTCCAGAACTAAGAGCAACCGCTTCCCTCTTCTCTCGGGTCCCTGACTCATGAGCCTTTGTTCTGGGCAGAGCCAGGGTAAGTGTGACTAGATCTGTCCTTTCCAGGGTGCCTCCCAGACCCCAGCAGCAGTTCCAATGGCCACAGAATTGGGATGAGCCATTTCTCTTGGAGCAAGTCTAGTTGGTTCTGGAGCATCTGGGAGCACAAGGCTTGAGTAGCAGAGGAGTCAGAGAGCTGAGAAGGGGACAGGCATAGCTCTCCTGGTGTCCCCCAAATGGTCGTCTAGG
The DNA here is from genome assembly GCA_021461705.1 of Cryptotis parvus. Lineage (NCBI taxonomy): Eukaryota > Metazoa > Chordata > Mammalia > Eulipotyphla > Soricidae > Cryptotis > Cryptotis parvus. The sequence goes on along the minus strand of JAJIBD010021853.1, from coordinate 29,865 downwards.
GGCTCACCACCTCTCTCACACATCGTATGTGGCCCATAATGTCTTCAAGCCCAGGGCGGGAAATCCTAGTGTGTGGGCACATCTCAGGGCCTAAGGCTCCATCTGTGGAACCTGCTCAGTGGCTTGAGTACCTGTGGGACCAAGGCCCTGAGGAGGGGGGAGAATCGGTCAGTATCAGGAGCCAGAGGCTGTCCCTGCGCTCCCCAGAGCTCCCATATCCTGGGTGGCTGGAGGAGCAGAACCAGCACCCATCATGGTGACTTGTCATCTGTCCTCTGAGGCCCTGTCTTGAGCTCCGGCTCTCACCCGCCCCCTGGCTCCAGAATTGTCTCCAGCATGTGGCCCCTAATTGACCCTGGACACTCTGACTCCCTCCCAGGTCAGTTTGTCCTCCACAAAGGCTGCATCCCCTCCTGAACCACAGCTCCACAGGCCATTAAGCAGGGGCCAATGCCTAGCAGAGAGGAAGATGACATTTCCCCCTTCCAATCTAAGCCTCAATTCCCTGTCAGTCAGACTCAGGTTTAGAACACAGGTTTCTAAGGAGGGTTGGGAGCATGCAGTTGTTCGCGGCAGAGTCTCTCTGCAGTCATGAGATGGGCTCGTGGGTGCGTGGGTGTGTGTGTGTGTGTGTGTGTGTGTGTGTGTGTGTGAGTATGTTGGGGAGCCGATGAGGTCTCCTGTAACAGTATCAGGACAGGCTCCGAGGCTGCCTGGGAAAGGATGAAAACTCATCTAAGCCTTTTTTTTTTTCTTTTCAATCCGGCCCAGGTATGCTGAACCAGAGACTCTCAGACATGGGGCAGAGCTGCTCCTTGCTCTCCCTGTGCCCAGCTGCTCGTGAGGAACCCAGGAGGCATGGCGGGTCTAGCCCTGGCCTGCCACCTCAGCAGAACCTCACAACAAGCCAGACCACTCTCCACTACTCCATGGGGCCCGCCATTTTCCACATCCAGACTTCCCTCTCCTCACAACTCAACCCAGCAGACCAGACTATCACAGCCCGTTCGTGCGGCCGCTGGCTGCCGTGGTTCATCTGTAAATGCTTTATTTAGAGGTGACTACAACAGTATGGCAGACATGGGGCAGACCTGCTACTGGCTCTCCCTGTGACCAGCCGCTCACGAGGCGCCCGGCAGGGATGGTGGGTTCTAGCCCTGGCCCACTACCCCAGCACAGCCTCAAAACAAGCCAGATGACCCCACACTCCATGAGGGCCTCCATTTTCCACATCCGGACTTCTCTCTCGTCAGACCTCCATCCAGCAGACCAGCCTATCAGCGCCCGGCTCAACGAGTTCCACCCTGCAGCAGTCTTAAATCCGGCTCAGGTATGCTGGTCCAGAGACTTGCAGACATGGAACAGAGCTACTACTGGCTCTCCCTGTGACCAGCCGCTCACGAGGTGCCCGGGAGGGATGGTGGGTTCTAGCCCTGGCCCACCACCCCACCAGAGCCTCGCAACAAGCCAGAGCGACCCCCCCACTCCATGAGGGCCTCCATTTTCCACATTTGGACTTCTCTCTCGTCATACCTCCACCCAGCAGACCAGCCTATCAGCTCCCAGCTCATCGAGTTCCACCCTGCAGCAGTCTTTCTTAAATCCGGCTCAGGTATGCTGGTCCAGAGACTCACAGACATGGGGCAGAGCTGCTACTGGCTCTCCCTGTGACCAGCCGCTCACGAGGCGCCCGGCAGGGATGGTGGGTTCTAGCCCTGGCCCACCACCCCAGCAGAGCCTCACAACAAGCCAGACGACCCCCAAACTCCATGAGGGCCTCCATTTTCCACATCCGGACTTCTCTCTCGTCAGACCTCCACCCAGCAGACCAGCCTATCAGCGCCCGGCTCGCGCGGCCACTTGCGGCCGTGTGGTTCATCAATAAATGCTGGACTTAGAGATGCCTACAAGAGTATGCTACCTACACGGCAGAGCCTGGCAAGCTACCCATGTTGTATTTGATATTTGATATATATGCCAAATACCAGTAACAATTATAGACCTCATTCCGTAATGGATTGAGGTTCTTTATGTTCCTGGAGCAGCAGATGCCTTGGGCTCTACTAGCATGAGACAGGACATATTGAGATGTTACTGGGGCCCGCTCGAGCAAATCGATGATGAACGGGAAGATAGTGATAGTGATAGTGATACAACAGTATGCCACCCACACGGCCAGCCTGGCAAGCTGCTTGTGTAGTATTTGATATGCCAAATACCAGTAACATTTATATTAGGTCATTCCGTGACCTAATATAATGGTTTGAGGCTCTTTATGTTCCTGGAGCAAGCGGATACCTTTGGGTTCTACTAGCATGAGACAGGACATATGGAGATAGTACTGGTGCCCGCTCTAGCAAATAGATGATTAACGGGAAAATAGTGATAGTGATAGTGATAATCTAAGCCTGGCCGTTCCCCACGATAATAATCCCAGCAAGGGTCTGGGTGAGCACAACAGGCTGAACACATGCCAGTTTGCCCCCAGAAGCACCTACTTTCCTGCCCACAGAGCCAGGAGCACCCCTGAGGTGCCAGGGGTGCCCCAAACACATCCCCAGAGCTCTTCACACCCGCTTCATGTCCCTGTGGACAGGATATTCTCTCATAGAGCTTGTACTGTGGCCGTATATGCTCTTTCTTGTGGCACAGACATTTGTGGAAAAGCTGCTCCCAGACCCACCTTGGCCGTGGCTGGCCAAGGAAGGCAGTCCGCCCCTTCCTGTCTGCACTTTCATGCACTAGGAACTTCCTGGCTCCAAACTAATTGTTGAGAACTGCAGAAGGATGCAGAGGGAGCCCTCCAGGGGGAATGCTGAGATACTGATCAGGGTAGGCTCAGGAGGGCGCCCTGCTCCCCACCAAGGGATCTGCAGACAGCATCCTGCACCTCAATGCACCTGGTCCTGTGGGGCAGGAGAACAAGGAGGCAACCCCGGGAAGACCAGCAGGGGCAGTTTCCTCTGAATGTCTTCACAGAGCAAACAGCAGGTTCTCAGTCCGTGCTCTGTTCCGAACCTTCCTGTCCCTCCTTCCCTTGGAGTTGCCCATGCACACGGTGCCTGATTTTGTGTTTTGGATTTTTGGGGTTTTTTTAAAGAGAAAAAAAAGTTGTTTGGAAACTAAAAGAGAAATAAACACTCCAGCCAGGGAAGACATTAGTCTAGTAGTAAGTGGCACGACCAGTGACTGGTTCTACCTTACTTACTGGGACCCGGAAGGCTGCAGACCACAGAGTCTGTCCAGCAGCAGCCCGGTAGGGTCCTGCCATGATTCATGGACTTGTCCAGAGGATATTCCCCAAATTTCTGCTGGTCTGACCCCGAGGGACAGGCGTTAGGCCTCCTAGGCCCTGTTCCAGGCAGAGTTTGGGCCAGTGACAAAGGCCCCTCTGGCTTCTTCCTGCTCTGGGCAGCCTCCATAGCTGCAGTCCCTGGGAATATCCCCCTTGTCATTGCTCACCACTGCCCTCACATACGCACTTTACTCCCAGGAAACAAGGCAGCGCGTGTCTTCAAAGGCTCCATGATGAGTCTGGAGGAAGACGGGACCTTGCTGGGACACGGCGCAGGGGTTTCTTAGCTCCTTTGGGGACAGATGACAGCAGCACAGAGCCAAGAGCTTCCGGCCCAGGATGGCTGGACACTGTCATGGACCACAGCACCTTGGAGTTGGCTGTCATCCGTGTGTGACATAGATATGCTGTGCCCTTCTGGAGGCCCTCCAGGACCCTCTCCCCCTCTCCCCAGCCACCAGGACAGACAGAGGAATGGGGTCAAGGCATCAAGGAAGAGAAATAGCTCAGCGGGGTCCTGACCTGGAGCCCTGAATTGAGGTTTCTTGACTTTTCTAATCATGTTTATTCTGATTCCATTTTTATCTCTTGCTTCTTAGAGTTGTTTTGAGTGCTTTAGGACCCTCGATCCCTGGCAATCCCCATCTCACTTCTCTGCTATTACCCTGCCCATGCTCTGGGTCCACCGAGCCCAACACGCCGACTAAGCCAGGCTGTGGTCTGCAACCACAAACCCACAGAGAGAGAGAGACTCAGGCACAGATGCCCCAACTTCATCGCCCTGAGCATGGGTACAGCAGAAAAGGGCAGAAGAGAGAAGAAAACAAATGTGAGGCAGAGAGAACTGGTGGAGACGAGGGAAGTTACTCCGTGCGCAGAGCAGGGGACAGAAAAGTGTTTTCTTGGGAAGCAGGACAGTGAGCCACGGCCCATGGCAGGGTTTCTGCCTCCTGAAAACACAGCTGGGGCTATGTGAGGGCCTTGGGAAGCAGTGCATGGTGGGGCACTGGCCCATGCTCACCCTTCAGGTCTGAGGGCAACAGGGGTCTCTTGAGGCCCCCAGCTGTGACAGTCTTGGCCTCCTGCTCGAAGCAACTAAATAAACCTGCATGGTTGACAGAGCCTCATTCCAGATCTCACAGAAGTTTGACAGCAGAAGCCAGAACCAGGCCAGGGACTTCACCCAGGATTTTAGCCTCATGTGGGCACTTGAACTTAGTTGTTAGCTGTGTCCTTTGGCAAAGGGCGAACTCAGCCCAAAGGGTCCCAACTCCCCATTCTTCTTCCTGAAAGGGAGACCCTACTCCATTCCAGGGTTTGCTTTTCTTCCAACATGGATTCTCGCAACACTGCCCCCAACACCTTGCACTGATTCTGCCCAGGGATGGGTGAGTCTTGGAGTGGCATCCCAGGAAGCACCTCCTGGATCCCTCTGCCAGTAGTTTCCTGGAGACAAGTGCCCTGGGAAACCCTCACAAGGGCGGGACACTCCAGGCATGCACCTTGCCCTGTGTGCACACACAGGGACATCTGGTCTCCCGCTAATCACCATTGCCGAGCCAAGGTGCTGTGCTGTGGAGCTCACCAGAACCGAGGCCTCTGCAGCATGCCTGGGAGAGAAAGAAGTTCAGCAGTGCCAAAGGGTGTTCCCTGTTGGGAGGAAATGGGGGTCTGTCAGCCAGGAGTCCAGAGGAGGCAGAGCAAATGCATGATGGAGCTTATGCCATTGCCAGAGAGACCTGGACACTTGCTCGGACCTAAGAAGTGGCATGAGACCACATGGGATCTTGTAGGAGTGGAAGGCAGGGGGTGCCCAGAGATAGCCCATCCCTGGTAATCACCTCTCAAGGACCCACTCAGCTGCCTGTGCCTGAGGGGGTCTCTCTTGTTCCCTAGGAGCAACTAGGTCAGGGGGCACAGGAAAAACTGTGTCCAGAGCCCAGGGGTACTCTGGAGGAGGATATACATCGGTCCAGAGGAGTCTTCCTCAGTGGGGCAGGATGGGATCCAAATCACCTATTTAACACATTAGGAGAGTGAGGCTTCATGGCAATAAGTGGCCAGCTGTCATCACGCCGGGAATGAGGGCCAAGATCCTGGACCTCAGGCCTCTGGCGTGCAGAGTCTAGCTACAACCCCTCCCATGCGCAGGACACACAGGAGCTGCAGAAACCTGTCTTTTTCCTGTGTGCTCTGAAACCCCAAGGCACAAAGCAACTCAAATCCGAGCCCTACAAGGAGGCAGCAGTCAATGTGATTACAGATCCTCAGAGACAGTGACACACCTCCAGAGTAGAGATCGGAGTCAGGCCCAAGAGACAGCACAGCAGGTAAGGCACTTGCTTTTGCACGCAGCTAAGTAGGATTTGAATTTGATTTCCAGCATCCTATAAGATACGCCCCTGAGCCCCGCCAGGACTGATTCCTGAGCATAGAGCCAGGAGTGAGCTCTGAGGACAACCCAAGTATGGCCCCCAAACCAGCAAAACAAACAAAAAAGGCTGGAGCTCCAGGGACAAGAGACCCAGGGCCAGCATAGAGCATTCCAGAACAGGGAGTAAGTGTCCATGGGGCCCCCAGAACTGCTCCTCAGCAGCACGTGTCATGGACAGAGTCCCAGATCCCGCCCCACCCTGGGGCTCCATGTCTGCCTACTGTGATGGATGGTTCCGGGACTCTAGGCTGCCTGAAGCTGGAGGAGTGGGCTTCCAGGACCCCAGCTGAGGAGTGGTTGGTAGTGTGTGAGACAGACACCCCAGGGAGGTGGCCCAGCTGGAGGAGTGAGGTACTGGGACCCGACTAAGGGGTGGCTGGCAATGTGTGAGACACACGCCCCTTGGAGGAGCCACTCCCTAGGCAGTGAAGTCAGGGAAAGCTTCAAACAGGCCAAAAAATAGGATTCTAAAAATAGCCCACACAAACTGTGGGAAACTCCAGGAGGTGTGTCGGGAAAGTTCTGGTAACGCCTACAGGGCACTTCCTCAACAGCCTTCATAGTCTGCAGGAAAGAGCCTGAGCCCAGCAGCCCTGGGGGCAGTGCAGGGGTGAGGGCAAGGTGTGATGGGAAGGTGCAGGCTGGCTGCCTTCATTTCCTGCGGGAGCACTCTAATATGCTGCTACTGGTGTGTACCACCAGTGGCTCACATGTGGATGTGACCTCAGCAACATCAGTGCACAGTGCCAGTGTTGCTTGTTTAATTTTGCGTCTAGGGCGGCTCCAGGAGTAGAAACTCACTGTGTGTGTGTGTGTGTGTGTGTGTGTGTGTGTGTGTGAACTCTCCCAGCTCCCTCCAGAGCAGCCAACAGACACCCACCCTCGGTATCCTCCACCCAGACCTCTGAGGCCCAACGTTTGTTTTCACAGAGATACCCTCCACCCTGCACTGACCCTAAATCCAGAGTGGATTTTGGGTTGCTGTGTCAGGAGTGAGTCCAGGTCTCATCACAGCTGCTGCAGGTGGGGACTTTTGGGGCACAAAGGGGCCCAGGAGGAGCCAAGAAGAGCTGGACGGCAGCCCCGCCCCAGGAGCCAGTGCTAGAAACCCCCTCAGCAGTGGTCACTGCCTGCAGTCACAAAAGGGGCACCAGAGGACATCAGGACACTAGATCCAGACATAGCCCTGACGCTGCATGGTCAGGGACCTACCTCTCCCTCACAAAGCCCGTATTGATGGGCAGGGAGTCCATGCTGCCCTACAGGGCTGGCCAACTAAGAGGACAGATGTATGGCAGAGAAAATGGAGTCAGGCAGAGACCTGAGCTGACTCAGGTATGGCCAGCAGCAGGGAGCAGGAGCCAGCGGGAACGTGCAGCCCCCCACTACCCCCCCCCCTACCACCACCACCCTCCCCCAGCAGCTCCGCACAGGGATCTGAGCTTGTTGGGCGCTGAAGTTCCACTGTCCCTTCCGGGAACTGCTGTTCCCCAGCACAGCTGACAAAGGGCTCAGGGCAGACCTCCAGGCTGCAGTTTGTTTGACTCATCCTGAGATGGTCCGCACCTGGCCATTGCCCCCACTCTGCACAGGGAAACTTGTGAAAGCTCCTAACATAAGCAGCCACAGTTCTGGCATGCTGCCATGGGCTGGTCCTTCCTGTTCTGGACCAGCTCATGCGAGTACACTGTGGCCCAGCCCAGGTTTGCCCAGACTCCCCATGGAAACACAGACACCTCTCATCCTCGCTGTCAGACAGCAAGAGGATAAAGTGTGAGAGAGCCAACGGCTGCATGGTTCCAGCGTGGGGTCACTAGGAATAACCCCTGCTGGGGCTTTTTGTTTGTTTGGGTTTTTGCTTTTAAACAGTTGTTTATTAAGGTGAAATTCACACACTGGAAAAGTATCCTTTCATGGGGAACCTACGGGAGCCACAGAACTCAGCAGAGCTGTGCAACCATCACACCAGCATTAAGACCATTCCCTGTGCACTTTCTGTCCCCAGAACTCCCACCTTCACCACTAACCTGCCTTAGCCTTGGCCACCATGGATCAGTGACTTATGCCCTTCCAAATTCTTGTCATGAAGGGAGTTGCAGCTGAGACTTTGAGTGTGTGAGTCTGCCACTGTGAATGCCCAGAGCCCAGCTCAGGGGAGCGAGTGAGCACTTCACTCCTGTTTGGAGACAGCATGATTCCAAGGCACCCCTGGGGGCCATAGGGTAACAATTCCTGTACCCTGTGAGCAGCCACTCCCTCTGGGCAGGATTCTCCACCTCTGTGAGACCCCCCCCCAAGACCACCACTGTGTCCACATTCTTCAGGAAGGACCAACCCAGTACTACAGCATGACAGCCTGTGACTTATTTGTCAAGGACAAGATGTGGGGGGGCCCGGGGCGGGGACTTGAAAATAGAAAATCCAGCCGTTGCCATAGGATTCAGGTAGAAGAGTCCTGAGCACATGGTCTCTTAACAAGTCAGACACTTAGGAACATTCCACAGCCCACTGGGTGGAGGCCCCCTGGAAACCCATGGGACCTGATTTGGGTTTTAAGGCCCTTCCAGGAGCTGCTTGGTGCTGATGTCAGATGTTCGCACTCCACACACCCAGTAAACTACAAGGGTACACACGGTCCCAGGGGCTGGCCTGTCACCTTGAGGAAGGCCAGATGTTGCCCAGATGTGAATGAGCACTCACAGACACCACCAGTCTCTTCTCCATGAGAGAGAGAGCTGTGTCCATGTAGAGAAAAGATGCTTCAGCCCGTTGCCCCAGCACCACCAGGGAAGAGTCCAGAGCATTTGTCTGTGTGTAGCTGATCAGGGCTCAATCCCAGCACCACATTATATGGTCCCCTAAGCACCACCAGGAGTAATCCTTGAGCACAGAGTCAGTAGTAAGCCCTAAGCACTGCTAGGTGTGGTCTCAAAAGATAGATAGATAGATAGATAAATAGATAGATAGATAGATAGATAGATAGATAGATAGATAGATAGATAGATAGATAGATAGATAGATAGATAGATAGATAGATAGATAGATAGATAGATAGATAGATAGATAGATAGATAGATAGATGATAGATAGATAGATAGATAGATAGATAGATAGATAGATAGATAGATAGATAGATAGATAGATAGATAGATAGATAGATAGATAGATAGATAGATAGATAGATAGATAGATAGATAGATAGATAGATAGATAAGATAAGCCACTCTTTGCCAAAGAAGGACCCCAATGTTACTTCCAGCCTCCTCCTCTCACTGCCCCTTCATTTCCTTCCTTCCTGGCATCATGTTTCTCTGATCTAGAGCCAGTGCCTCGGCCACTGTTTTGCTACCAACCATTCCCTAGATATGTCATTCTACATATACCCCTGTTAGTGACAACATCCCAAGTTTCCTGGCCTTTGTAAACAGATATGTAATAGATATTGTCACTTGTCACTTGTGTTCCCGTTGTTCAACGATTTGCTCGAGCAACTGCCAGTAATGTCTCCATTCATTGGGAATGAGTAGATAGCATACAAATTCATAAAGGATTAAGGAGATTCCCAGCTTTGTCCCTAGAAAGAAAAGCTCTTCCAGAGAGAAAGCAGAACTGGTGCCACTTAAGCCCGGCTTCCTTGGCTTTCCCTTCTGACAGACTCGAGGAGCAACAATTAAAAGAGCATTTATCAGGGAATCGGGATGGGGAAAGGGCTGTGTGGAAAGGAACCTGGTCAGTGTGAAGGGATGGGGACCCAGAGTGGTGGAATTGAAGGTGGGAACATTATATCAGACTTATAATGTTTCTGAACAGTTATCAGAAACAACTATATAAATTGTGAGGTCCATTTTTTTTATTATTTAAAAACTTAAACTCCTGGGGTTAGGGAAAGAAAAGAGAGAAAACAGAGGCTAGGAGTACATTCAAAGCATGTAGCCAACCTACTTGAATCCCCAGGCCCAAACAGCAGACCTCAGAGTATCTCTGGGTGTAGCTTTAATGGCCTAAGCCCAGAGCTGGAGGCACCACAGAGTGAGGTTGCAGGGTCACAGCTCCTCAGGACCCAAACATTGAACCACCTGGTTCCAGCTCCCTGTGAACAACTTGGGAAGCCTCCACCCACTAACACAGAAACTAAACTATTGAGCTCCTGTGGAAGTTATTCTATGATGCAGTCATCAAAGGAAATGGGTCATTTTTTCATAGTGAAAATCTATCAAGTATTTCCTGATGTGGGTGGCACTAGAAGTGCTTCACCCGTCATCATATTTGAAAGAACTTCTGGGCGGATGTTACTCCCAACTCTCCCTACATGTTCTAGCAGCCCCTAAACCTGTTCGTGATTCTGAAGCTGTGGCCTGTGCCCCCCCTCCGGGCACCCTCACAGCTTTGTCCCTCTTCCCTGGACCTGCATTCTCCCAGAGAGTGGTGCTCTTGGCCGCTAGTAGCAATAAGTTCAGGGACTAGAAAGAGGTTACACCAAGAGCATCAATAGTGAGTGCAATTCATGCAGGAGTGAGCAAAGACAACATAGAGCGCAGGGGCTGGGGCGAGGAACTGAACCACCATCCATGTCCTAGTCTGGGAGATCCAGTAGGACCCCTGCTCCTCTCCAAGAGCTGTCCACACACTTCCAACTCTGCTGTGTACATTCAACACACATGTGAGACAGGGAAACTACACTTATCCCAACACTACCATGGTGACATGGTCCAATCCCTTGCCCCTGATTTTCCTCTTGAGTCCATTACAATGTCCCCTCGTTGTCCTGTTGCTTGGGAGGATGCCTCCTCCTACGAAAGTGATTCTAGCAGTCGTTTAATATTACACAGCAGCTCCTTCCCTTCTGAGAGGGCAAGACAGGAAGCCTGGGTATCCAGGGAAGAGCTAAGAGTCTGGGATAAGGGATGCGTGGGTGTGTGCAGAAGTGCCTCCCCCCCCAACTCCCCCCAACCCCATACACAAACACTTAAGTAACCTTAGTTCTGTTATCAATGTCCTCTATTTATTGGTCTGGGATTTTAGGAGGAGTCTCTTAATTTTTTATCCGTATATCACACACATGGATGGAATCATGCAACATTTGTCTTTCCTTCTGGCTTATTTTGTTTCACAAAATTCCCTGGAGCTCCTTCTGATTTTTTTAAGGAACAAGAAACTGTCATTAATTTTAATAACTGCGGAGTATTCCATTGTATACAGGAGCCACATCTTCTTGATCCTCTCATCTATCAACAGTCACTTCGGTTGCTTCCATATTTTTGACTGTTACAAATAATGATGCAATAAACATCAGCTGGACGTCACTTTGCATGCATGTGTTTGTAATCTTTGAAGAAATACCCTGCAGTGGGATTGCCCGCCCCTGGGACAGCTTGATCTTTACCAACTGAACACACCATCTACACACCCTCAGCCATGAACCAGGCCTTCTTTTGCTCCAACATTTGTTTCTTTGCATATGAGTCATTTTCACCCTAGCAAGGTGACTGTCATGAGAGACAGGCATGGGCTCAACAAGCACCAACATTCTCAGTGACAACACATCTTTGCTAAAAAACATGAAAATAATTTACCATGGCTGTTTGTACAATGTGGGTTACATTCCCCTAAAACAAATGCCTCTTTTATGCCCTCAGCGATTAAGTATAGTATATTTCTAAGTTACACATTCACTGGAAATACCTATCTAAACCTATACAACCCCCCACACACACCACTTGCCACCTGACAGGTGTTAAAGTCTGGTTGTTGTAGTTTGAATCTCATGTTTCCACTGTTGCTGACCCCATGGTTTGGATATGAAGCTATACGACTCCCCCACATTACTGATGTACCCAAGTCCCTGATCCCTCCTCCCTATTATTTCCCTTCTTCATCTTCTACTTCCCACTCAATTTCTATCCTTCGCTGCCCTTCTCTTCCATGTACTCTGGGTCCAGGAGAAGCCAATCATACCCCCTACATTACATTGAACTTTCTCATGCAGTCTTTCTGCATCCCAGAAAGAAGTGAGATCATCTGGGTGTGTCCTTCTCACTCACTGCACTTATATGGTATCTTCCAGTTCCATCGAGGCTACAGCAAATAGCAATCAACATGATATTTTATTTATTTATCTGCTTAATTAATTAATTAATTATGCCACCATGAGATATACAATTACAAAGATGTTCATAATTGGGTCTCAATCATACAGTGTTCCAGTACCCATCCCTCCACCAGTGCCCCATTCCCACCACCAATGTCCCCACATTCCTCCCACCCCCAGCCTGCCTCTATAGCAGGCAGCTTTTTCTTTTCCCCCTCCCTCCCTCCCTCCCTCTCTCTCTCTCTCTCTCTGCATCTCTCGCTTCTTTTTTACACATTGTGGCTTACCCTAAAGACATTTAGGGTTTATCATGTAAGTCTTTTGTGTATATTCAATGAGTTCTATTCTGACATTACCATTTCCCACAATTAGTAGAACACTGGTATATATTTATATCCCATTAATGAATGCAGTCATTCTGTATCTGTCTTTTCCCTTCTGACTAATTTTACTCCACATCAACATGATATTTTAAATGCAGATCTTAGCATCTAACTTACAGGCCCTCTCCAGGGCGTTGGAGAGCACTCAGCACTCCCAGAGGAAAATGCTGTCCAGAGGGGCTGCATCAGCTCTCCCAGGAGAGCCTGAGTTCACTCACAGCCCACTTCAGCCAGAGCTCTAACCCTCAACATCCACTCACTGTTTTGCTGTCACCTTCAACAGGCAGGTAATACATAAGTCCCATCTGTCCAGTCAAGAACAGTCCAACATAAATAGGAAAAAGCCTTTCTATTCATGTCACCAGGGAGAGACACCATGGAATATATGGAAACCCAGGGCAGGGCAGGAGAGCAAGAACAATACCAGGGAAGAGGAGCCTTTGGGCTCCAGAAGACCAAAAGACACCTGCTAGCTGGAGTCAGGACATATTTTCTTTGGCACTTTGGATGCTCTCAAGTCCCCAGTGGGCTTTGGATATGGGGATCTTTGGGGGGTGGGTTATAGCTGCAAGTGCCTACAGCTCTAGGCCAAAGAGTCCAGCTACAGACACACTATGAGGCTCGTTTGGCAGCCCCAGAAGACAACGGTATCTTCCACTCTCACAGCACATCTCCAAACAAAGTGGGACTGGACTTCAACGCCAGCCTCCCTAGCAGGCCAGAGTATGCTTTAGGGGTGCTGCAGGCTGTACTCTCTGAGCAGCTGTGCAGATCTGGAGAATCCCAAAGTGTTTTCAGGATCGGAAAGAAGGAAGCAGCACTTGCCCGCCTCTCCCGGAAACCCTGCCAAGGGCCAGGTGTCACGCAGATTTCCCAAAGTGAAGTCAACTCTCCCTGGCTGCACAGCACAACTTCCTGCTTAGAGAATGATTAACTGTGGGTTCTTAGAAGCAGCCGTTTGCCCTCAGCCCTAAAAAAAGCATCAAAGCGTGGCACCTACAGAGTGCTGACCACTATCTATCCGGGCTCACGTGATGGACGAGAAGGCAGTGCCAGTGAGGTCAGTGCCCAAAGTCAGTGGCCCATAAAAATGGTCATAAAGTAGAAGGCAGCCTTTTGCCCTGAGGCCAGGTGGTTTCAGCTTTGCTGAACCTGGGGCAGGCAGGAGGGATAGCAGGAAATGGGTGCTCTGGGCCTGTTTACATGCTGATGTTGTGCTGGTGAGCAGGAGTAAATCATGTTTATAAACCATGCGGTGCCTGTGTAAACAGAGCACACCCGGTGTCAGATCTTGGGATGGTCATCACAGCACCCTGCCAGCTGAGCCTCAGTGCTCCTACTACCCCCTTGTTCCTCTTTGCAGTAGCGGCTCTCAAATCAACGTCCAGGAGCTACCACAATAGCGTCACCTGTGAGTAGGTTGGAAGCGTAGATATTCAGGTGTTTTCCATTACCACTGATTGGTTTCCCCAGAGACAGTCTGCTACACTCCCAATGCTCATGGGCAATCTGAGACCCTGGACATCAAGAAACTAGCTCCAAAATTCACTCGGGTCTGGTCTCGGACGTGGGCACTCCCTCCAAATCATGCTTTGCAGGTATGAAGACCTGTCACCCCCAACCTCAGTGTCAATTTGCCCTTTCACTTGCCTTCTGGAAGTCCCTTAATTATCTCCCTGAAAAATTCTCTAGCCCGTTGTTTTCAAGGCCCTTCATTCTTTTTCTAAGTGTTAAAGAATGGGCATGTTGAGGTGTGCAGTTCAGTCAAATTAAATGCACCAATTGCTGCGACAATAGCCAATCTCTACCACCAGCACTCTTCATCTTGCAAAGCTAAAATTCTCAGAGAACAACCCCTCACTTCCTTTCCATCCATCCCCTGGCTGTTACCATCGTGTCAGTGGAATTATTAAGGTGTTTGTCTAACTGGCTTATTTCACTTAGCATACTATTACCAGGGTTCATCCATGTTGCCATATGTGCCAGCATTTCCTTTATAAAGCCATATATTATTCTACTGCATGTACATATCATATTATTTCATCCATTGGTTTAGTAATAGACACTTGGGTTGCTTCTACCTCCTGGTTACTGTAAATAATGCTACAATGAATGTGTGTACAAAACTCTTTCACTTTAACTAGAAGTGAAATAGGACATTAGGGAGTATCTTGAGCAATGTGGTGGTGGTGAGGTTCAGTATCTTTGCACATGAACATTATCAATTGTAACCATGCTGCCAAAGCTATAATAAAAATATGTAACAATGCAATGACAATATTTTTTGGTTTTTTTGACTTAAAACTTTGTTGAACTAATTTATTGGTTCTAACAGTTGTATAGTAGAACATTTATGTGCTCATGAGAGAACAGAGAACTTTACTTTTCCCTTTTCAATTTGAATGCCTTATATTTCTTTTTCTTGCTTAATTGCTCTGGCTAAGATTTCAAATACTATTGTTGAATAGAGTGGTGAAAGAAGACACCTTTGCCTTTCTTCTGACCTTAAAAGAAATATGTTCAATCTTTCATCATTGCATATCATGTTAGCAAAAAGCTTTTTATGTGTGGCCTTTATTATATAGAAGAACTTTCCTTAAGTTCCTGGGGTGTTGAGAGGTTTTATTTATTTTTTTCATGAAAGGGTGCTGAATTTTTCAAAAGCTATTTATCAACAGAGATCATCATGAGCTCTTCCCAACCTCCCCACCTCGCCATCATTCAACCAATGCATTCTAGGAATAAATCCTACCTGATCGTGGTGTGTAATCCTTTTAATGTTGCATTGAATTTTTGTTTTTTAGTGGTTTATTGAGGATTTGTAATATATTTGAAATCAAGGAAATTTTTGTCTCATAGAATTAATTTGAAGATGTTTCTTTCCCTTAATGTTTTTTGTTAACATTTGGGAACAATCGGTATTAATTTTCCTTAAATGTATAGAATTCAGCAGTGAAGTCATCTTATCCTGGGATATTCTTTTCTGGGACAAATATTAATTACTGATTTATTCTCTCTATTAGTTACACATCTGTTCACATTTTCTACTTATTTATAATTCAGTCTTAATAGGTTGTATATTTTTAGAATGTACTCTAGTTTTCCTAGATTATGAAGGTTGTTATATAATTATTTATATTTTTCTCTTATAATTTTTTTCTATAAAATAGTTTCAATATTTCTGGTTTTATATCCCTTTTTACCTTTTTAATATTTTTCTCTTTTTTTCCTAATTCAACTGAACTAACAGTTTGCCAATTTTATTGACTTTCTCTGTGGTGTTTGGGTGTTTTGATGGATGCTAAAGTTGGGAGCATTTATTTAATTGACATGCAGTTGTTGATTTCTCATTTTCCTTTCTGCCATTGATACTCAGTCTCATTACCCAGCATTTAAAAATTACATCTTATAAGATTTCTTTTTTAATTCATTTACACTTCTTTTGAGATCTTAGAACCAATGTATTCTAATAATATTCCATATTCAATAAAATATGTAAATTTCAGTATTTACTCATCTCTTTATGTTTTGCGAGTTCCATGGTTTTATAGTGTTGAACATTTATAGTGTTGAACATTTATTGACTTTTCTCTGCTTGGTTTATTCATTATTAAAAGTGAGATATTAAAGTTTTCTATTTAAGAGAAACCATTCCTTTCAAATTTGTCAGTGATTTTTATCATATGTGAGGAGCTTTGATGTATGGGGCATATATGTTTACAACTGTTATATCTTTTGAGTGGATTAACTCTTTTATCATTACATAATGTCTTCTTTCGACCTAGAGACAGGCTGCAGGAGGAGGAGGGAATCAGGGGACATTGGTAGTGGAAATGGCCACTGGTGGAGGGATGGATGCCAGAACACAGTATGACTGAAACCCAATCATGAACAGTTTTTTTAGTTGTTTATCTCATAGTGGTATAATAAAATTTAAAAATAAATAAATAAAATAAAACATAAAAGGAAATTAAATAATTAAAAGCATTAAAACTTATTTATTTATTTACTTATTTATTTTTGCTTTTTTGGATCACACCTGGCAATGCTCAGGGGTTACTCCTGGCTCCTCACTCAGGAATTACTCCTAGTAGTGCTCAGGGGACCATAAAGGATGCTGGGGACTGAACCCAGGTCAGTCATGTGCAAGGCAAACACCCTACCCATTGTTCTATTGCTCTGGCCCTGCATTGTAAAATTTATACACATAATTTGAAAAACAAAAGTACATAACTAAAATTCTAAAAAATATTTTAAAAATAAAATAAATAAAGCCCACTTTATTTCTAACACACCATGTCATGTGGCATGCACTGCTTTTAGCAGTCTCAATTTGCTATCAAACTAAGCCATGATTTCCAATAATGCTTAAAGCACAATGAGAAAAAATATATATTGGGGTTCGGAGCGATGGTCCAGCGGGTAGGGCGTTTGCCTTGCATGCGGCCGGCCTGTGCCGGCCTGGGTTCTATCCCCAGCATCCCATATGGTGCCACGAGCACCGCCAGGAGTAATTCTTGAGTGCAGAGCCAGGACAAACCCCTGAGCATTGTTGGGTGTGACCCAAAAAAAAAAAACGTGCAAAAAAATATAACCAGAACTTGTGCATAAAACTCAGTCCCTGTCTCCTGAGAGAAGAACCAGAATTGAGCCGTTGACTTTCATTCACTCTGTTGGTAACAGGGAGGATGTGGCAGAGATGGGAGGGAAGAACTGCAGTACATCTCCTAATGTTTGGAATTTTTTTTTTTCTTCAATGTGGGGATTTGGTTGGGTTTTGCAGATGCCTCGCTGGTCTAGAGAACTAAACCAGTTCTGGAGCGTCTGGGGTTTGTACAAACTTGCTGTCAGTGTTTCAGTAGAAGAGGTAGGGCACCTCTGTAGTCTGCCACGTTGGTGATTTCTCCTGCAAGTCCTCCACTTTCACAAAATCAAATATTGCCTTATTCACTCCCCTCACAGATTTAAACTACTCGTTTCAATCCTTAGTGCGTAAGTGTCTTTTTTCAGCACACATGTTCCATTGTTGTCATTACTATTATTACTTTAGAAGGTGTTTTTCTTCTTCATCTGATCCTAAGAATTTCCTGTAAGAAACAGATTCCCAAGAGTATCTACTTAGGATTCTGAGTCAAGAAATTTGAGACTGAGCTGAGGAATTTCTCTCTTTAGTAAGTACCTCGATATGATACGATACGATCACGATACGATACGATACGATGCGATACGATCACGATACGATACGATACCATACCATACCATACCATACCATACCATACCATACCATACCATACCATACCATACGGTGCGGTGCGGTGCGGTGCGGTGCGATGCGGTATGGTACGATACGATATATGACATGATATGATTGATATATTGTCACTGTTGGCAAATTAGTTTTTTATTAGGTCCTTGTTAAAAGGATATTAATTTTTCCCATACATAATAATTTTGATATTTACATTTTTTCAAAAGTAGTTTCTTTCTTCTCTCTTTATTTTGGGAGTGGGTTAGCAGGGGTACATCTGGTTGTGCTCAGGAGTTACTCTTGCCTCTACACTCAGGAGTCATTCCTGGCAGTGCTCAGAGGACCATATAGATGCTGAAGATCTAACCTTGGTCAGCCACAGGCAAAGCAAGTTCCTTACCAGCTATACTCTCTCAGGCCCTCAAAAGAGTATTTTCTAACATAGTTCCCCATTTACTGTGTGCCAGACACTGATCACTAAGATATATACCAAGTCATTCAATGCTTTAATGATTTTGATCTTCTGATTGTATTGTTATATTTTACAAATAAAGAAACTGAGACATTAAAAGCATAAGTAATTTCCAAAAGTTGCTCACCTGCTGAATGGTGGAGCTTGTTTGAGCTCAGGTCACCCGGCTCTTTGTTCTACCTGTAGGAGTCCAAGTGGATGTCAATCCTCACAGCTAAGTTCTTAACCTTTAATTATTTGAAGATGGGTCTTCAGAGACTTTATTACAGGCAAACTGGCATCAGCCAACCCAAATCTCTTTCTAACTCTGTTCTGACTGTTCCACAAGATATCCCATGACCCTTGTCCACATGTAAAACAGGGACCAATGCTAAATCCTTTTCTCTTCTCCTAGTTTGGTGCTGCTGACAACAGAATTACCCAGAGTTCCGCCTACTTCCTGCTTATGTTCTCTAGACTCTCTTTATCTCTGATTTTTTGATTCTTCTCTGTCCATTTATACATCAAATGCCCTTGGACTTGTTTCAAAGACTTCTCATAAGCAACCTCAGTACTAACTTAACTAACTCAATTTCAGATAACTCAACCATACTACCAACTCAAAACAACCAGTGCTGGTGCAGATGTGGGGGGAAAAGGAACTTTCCCTCATTGTTGGTCATAATGTTGACTGTTCCAGCCATTTTTGAAAACAATATGGAGATTCCTCAAAAAACTAGAAATTGAGCTCCTGTTTGACACAGCAATACCACTTCTGGGAATATACCCTGGAGACCCTAAAACATACAGGAGAAACACCATCTGTCGTCTATAGTCGTGCATCACTATTCACACTAGAAAGATTCTGGAAATAACCGGAGTGCCCAAGAACAGATGACTAGATAAAGAAACTATGGTACATCTACACAATGGAATACTATGCAGCTGTTAGGAAAAAATGAAATCATGAAATTAGCCTATAAATGGATGAATATGGAGAGTATCATGCTGAGTAAAATGAGTCAAAGGAGAAAGATATACAGAATGACTACATTCATAAAATCACTTCACTTCACTCGATCACTTGATATCCCATTATTCATCGATTTGCTCGAGTAATATTTCCATTTGACCCTATCACATGCCAGTATACCCCAATGGCATTTGGTTGTTTCAGGAACACTGAGAGCCTCGAACCGTTTATTCAGGTTCTTGATAAAGAACTCTGATCATCTTGTAGGTGGGTGGCCACATGATCTTTTGACATCCCGTGGTATCCCATTGATAACAGCTCTAGTCCAGCGGCAGTCTCCAGATCGCATTATATGACCAGCCCATCTGAGTTTTGATGCCCTGGCAAATGAGACAGTGTCCTTGATTTTCGAACAGTGACGGAGGTCAGAACTCCAGATTCCTTCTCTCACTTGAGTGAGGTGTGATATTCCAAGCATGGCTCTTTTGATTCCTCTTTGGGAGACCCGAATAGCATTTTCATCCTGCTTTGGTAGGGCCCAGGTCTCTGAGGCATATGTTAATGCAGGGAGGATGGTAGAGTCCAAGAGATGTGCCTGGAGCTGGAGGTTCTTTATCCTTTTTGGCTATTTCTTCGATGTTTTTGAAGGCAGTCCATGCTGCTCTTTTCCTCCTGCACAGCTCAGGTTTTAGGTCGTTCATCATGTTGACTTCTCGACCTAGGTACACATAGCTGCTGCATTCAGAGATGTTTGTTCCATTGAGAGTAAATGGGGCCTCTGGAACTAGTTCATTTTCATGAACATAATTTTGTTGAGATTCAGCTGTAGATCTATCTTTCCAGATTCTCGGTCAAAGTCATCCAGCATTTGTACTGCTTGGCTGATGTTTGGTGTTATTAGAACGATGTCTTCAGTATGTGTATATATATACATATATATACATATATAAAACAGTAGCAACAATGGACCTCATCCCAATGAATGGAGACGTTACTTGGCTTCCACTAGAGCAAATTGATGAACAATGGGAAGACAAATGACAAGTGATATATATATATATATATATATATATATATATATATAATATATCATATGTATAATATATATATATTAACATGCAATCAAGACCAGGGAAAACAGGGGCCATGAGGACATATCAATGGCTGGAATCTACCACATGTGTGCATGAGAAGGAGGAAAGGTGAGATAGAGAGAGACCAGTATAACAATAATAGTTGTAAATGTTCATGTTGGACTAGAACTTTACCTATTATTAGGTAAAGGGATATAACCAATAACCAATAAGTATTTGTGTTGAAAACCACAATTTGCAAAAGGAGAGAGAGAGAGAGAGGTAGGGAGAAATGTGGGTAAGGTAAATTGGGGACATTGGTGCTGGGAAATGTGCACTGGTGGAGGGATGGGTGTTTGAACACTATATGACTGAAACCAAATCATGAGCAACATTGGTCTATCTCATGGTGATTCAATCTAAAAAAAAATTTAAGAAAAAAACATGTTTCTCCAGCATCTGCTTCATCCTTACAACTTGCTTCTCCCAGCTTCTCTATTACTCATCTTCTATAAGTATCACTTGTATCACTTGTTTTCCGTTGTTCATTGATTTACTCGAGCGGGCACCAGTAACATCTCCATTGGTTCCTGTCGCGAGGCTAGTGTAGCCTAAGGACATCTTCTCACTCAGGAACACAAAGAGCTTCAAACCATTCATTCAGGTCATGGGAATGAGGTCTATTATTGTTACTGTTCTTGGCATATCGAACATGACACAGGTAGCTTGCCAGGCTCTGCCATGGCAAGCTACTTAACTTCTATAAGTATCTTGCTTATTATATGGTATCCACATGAATAATCCAGAATATTTCCATCTCAAGATTTTGCATAAATCCATCCTTATGGGAATTTGTACTACCTCATGCTACATATTCACAGTCTACTAAAATGTGGGCATGTTTTAAGAGTATGATTCAACTTAATGTGATAGATAACTATGAAACAAAATAGTGGTCTAGATCTGCACATTTATTGGGGAATCAATAGTTTCCTTAAAACCCTCTCAAGTCCCCTGCTAGAGTTTAAAATGTGTACTTTTATCTCCTTCTAATTTAATATTCTACACGGAGGGTAATGAGCAAGAATGGTTTGGAAAAAAAGGGCTAAAAAAGAAAAAAAAGTGCTGAGAGAGTCTTAGGACCATCACCTTCTGGATGAGAACTAAGCAGCTAGGAATGCACTGTGGAAATATTTTCTCTTTACAGCCATTTGGCAGGCACTTGCTTGGTGGATTAAGGAATGACAAAATTACACTGGAAGTGGAAGCCTCTCAAATTTTTCTTAAAATAGACGTTTCTAGAAAAGTTGAATAGAAAAAATGTGCATTTATTAATATTTTATACTGAATCACTGAGTCCATGCAGAATGACCAGATAAAACACCATAGAGATGGAATCAAAACTAAGAAACCATTTAGGTATTTCCCTTGGCCCTCCCACATCCCCTCACACTCCACGCCAGAGAATTAAAGCATTGCTAGGCTTCCAGACACCACGAGCAGCAGAGAACATCCTTACGATCATGATGGCGGGACACTGATGACTTCTTCAAATACCTACTCGGAGATGATGTGACCCTGACTACCCTAAATACTTTCAAATCAAATATGAAAAAAATTTCACCTCTGGCCTTCTCTGGCTTCCAGCTTTCCCTTCTCTGCTTGCAAAGTGGATTAGTTCAACCTGCCAGGTCCTCTCTCGCCTGTACCCCCAAAGCTTCTCTCTAATCTCCACCACCCACATGCCAGCCCTTTCCTAGATCAGTTGATGGTGACGTCTAGCTGCCCCTCTGGCCTGCCCCATCTTGATGTCTTCCCAAAAAGCTCCACACAGTGACCAAGCCCTCAGTCTCCAGCTTCTTCCCCACACTCTTTCTCCTTTGTGTTCTATAACCTCTACTTTATTCCTGCTCCTTACAGTTGGTCACTCTTTACCCCAAGCCCCTTCTGGGGCCCCACCCAGCTCCTGAGCACCATCTCCTGGATCTTAGCAGTGGTGTCTGATACATCAGCATCAATCTGCAGAGAAACCTGTAGCTGCCTGGGGTGGCCCCTCCCTCCCTGACCATCATTTGCTTCATGCTACTGATGACATCTATAATCACCTTCACTGCTTATTCCTTCACTTCCATGTCCTTACTCAGACAGCACGGGGAAGGCCTGGTTGCTTCTTCATCATGATGTCATCTCCTAAATGACAGGAGCTGATCTCAGACTATGCTCCCAGCTGTTTCTTCCCTCCCAACTTACACCTTTGCTCCCAACTTCTGGAAGAAGGATCTTCCTTCTGGAAGAAGGATCTTGGCTGATCAAGGAACCAGAGCGAGGAGCCAGGAGTCCCTCCCTGCCCCCACACCCCTACCCTTGGGGATCTACTCTGCATTCCTTTCACACACATCCCTAGACAACTCATTTGCAGAAAGTTGGTCACAGGATTGACATGTCAGCCACCTGGGTGTCCTATCTGCATATAGGGCCCCATGCCCTACTTAACCTTGGCACTTGCAGTGTCCAAATAGCACATGCGCTTTTCTCTCACTTTTTCTCTCCTCAGCTAGTTATGAGTTGATCTCCCATTTGATGCTGTCCCAACTCACCAGTTCTAATGAACACTCAGGAGCACAACATTACCTCACACACACACTGCACACAACACGCTCACGGATGCACATGCATGCGAACACACACACACACACACACACACACACATAGGTCCAAGCCCCTCTTGAACATCTGGATCTCTTGAGTGAAGCAAAGCAGGTGAGAGAGTGAATGAACATGGAAGTGCTTCCCTGCGCACGTGAAGCTGTGAGAGCAGAGAGCGCAGAGAGGACACACACACGCATGCTTGACAGCCTGCAGTGACACTTCACTGCCTTAACTCTTCATTCCCGAGTGCCAGGGAGGGGTGTTGGGCACACAGAGGGCCAGCAGGCACTGAGTGTCCAGCCAGACAGTCTGGGATGGAGCCGTTGAGGCCTCAGGCATTGCCTCTTTACCATGCCTTTCAGTTCAGTTCTATGGTGACATTTGACTCCACACTCTTAGCACTCTCAGTGCTGCTGTGACAGCAACAGTGAATGGGCATCTTACAAAGGAAGCTTTTTCTTCTTTCACACCCAGAGTCTGAAAATCTGAGCTCAGGGTGTGGCAGGGCCAGAACTGGTGTGAGTCCTTCCCTAGCTTTGCTTACAGCCTCCTCCTGGTCATCCCCTGAACTTTCCTGGTACAAGGGCAGGAGGAAGCAGGGCTAGCGGCCTCAGGGTCTCTTCTAACTATGCCATGAGCCTGCAGGACAGAGAGTGAGCACGAGGACCTCATTTATCCCTATCCACATTGTTTGGACTTCTTTGGTCATGCCCAGCTGTACTGGGGGTTACTTCCTGGCTCTGCACTCAGGAATTACTCCTGGCAGTGCTTGGGGGACAAGATGGGATGGGGAGTGAACCGGGTCAGCCACATACAAGGCAAATGCCCTTCCCACTATACTATCACTCTGGCCCCCTCACCCACTTTCAAGAGGTCCCATCTCCCACCCAGGCAGGAGGGACTGAGACTTCTACATCTGGCTTTGGAGACAAGCGCACACGCACACCCCATGAAAATCCCAGCTTGCCCTCCCTGATCCAATCCACGGCAGCACAGCCGTGAGTGTTCCACTCAGCCCCAAGACTTCTGATCTTCCTCAACAGGGAGGAGCACTTGCCATAGAAATCCAGCCATGTCTATAGGCCATGCCATCTTATATGACTTTTAAATGCCCTTGTCATTTTCCTTGTGATTCGCCTACACTCAGTTGGAAAATGTACCCATCTGCTTCTCCCTTAGTTTCTTTGTCTTGTTTAATTTCACTGCAGATCCCAGGAGTTGTCAGAGGTAACTTCATGGGTGATGAGTCATTCTTGAATACTACAACCTCGATGAAAAGCCAATTTCAAGGCTAGGAAAAACAGGGGCAAGTATAACTAACTGGTCAATGGTTGGAAACTTGCCACAAGTGTGTCAGTGAAGATAGAAAAGGGATCAGCGTGATGGTGATTGTTGGAAATTATCACCCTGAACAAGAACAGAGTGTTGAAAGTAGGTAAAGTGATATACATGATAACCTTTCATTATCTGTATTGCAAGCCATAATGCCCAGAAGGAAAGAGAGAGACAGAGAAAGAGAGGGAGAGAGAGAGAGAGAACTTGCCAGAGAGTAGGGGAGGGAGGGGGACAGAAGAAAACTGGGCCATTAGTGGTGAAAGCGTACAATGGGGAAGGGACGGGTATCGAACATTATATGACTGAAACCTAATCACGAACAACCTTGTAACTGTATATCTCACTGTGATTCAATTATAAATAAATAAATAAAATTTTAAGCGGACTTCTAGTGGAGAGCAGCAAACAGAAGCCAACCATTGATTCCTGGTGAGTGGCTCACACACACACACACACACACACACACACACACACACACACACACACACAAGCTATTCTTTTGCTTTTCCTGTGGTCCCCTGAGGGAATAATGCAATGATGGGTCCTTCTCTTGCAAAAAGAAGCAGGAGGTTCCCACATCCAAGAGCCAAGCATTTCGGGGCCAGAAGCAACAACCGCCCAGCACCAGATTGCTCTAGGGTCTGCTACTTCCCCAGGAGGGTCCACAACCCAGCAAAAATACTTTTCCCTCTCCAGACGTATTTTCTTAAGGAAAACCATTCCAAGACATCAAAAAAGTTGAAACATTTAACACCTGTGCGAAGCAGGAAGGCAGGTGCCTGGGTGCACTAGGAATGCTGAAACTGTGTTAAAGATCTGAGAAGAGGAAGATTGTTGTGTTGCTTCCACAAAGAGCCTCTTCCTTCAACTTTGCCCAGTACTCCACTGATGTCAACAGTGCAAACACCTCTGAGGTTCTGCTGAAGCCTTTTTCCCTGAATGCATGCTGCAATCTCCTCAGTAACTGTTTGTCACAGCTCTCATCACAGAATAGATGGGGTTATGCCATCTCAGTACACGTTGCACATATTGTAGGCTGAGCTCCCACCATCATGAGAAAGCACAAGTCACACAAAATTAAGTTGTATAGAGATTTGATTCCCAAGGCATGGAGAAGTTTCTTTACCCTAGTGTGTTCCATACACAGATACAAGGAGCAAAGTCGCTACCTGCTCTCCCTGTACCCAGGTGATCATGAGGCACCCAGGAGGGAAGGCTGGTTCTAGCCCTGGCCCACCATCCCAGCAGAGTCTCGTAAGAAGCCAGAGGAACACCCACACCATGAGGGCTGCCATTTTCAACATCCGCACTTCACAGCTCATCAGAGCTCCACCCAAGAGAAAAGCTGATCTGTCCCGTTGCGGTTCATCAATAAATGCACAAGATGAGGAGGCTACTACAAGAATATCCCACCCACACAGCAAGCCTGGCAAGCCCCCCGTGTCATATTTGATATGCCAAAAACCAGTAACAATTACAGACC
Source organism: Cryptotis parvus (assembly GCA_021461705.1). Classification (NCBI taxonomy): domain Eukaryota; kingdom Metazoa; phylum Chordata; class Mammalia; order Eulipotyphla; family Soricidae; genus Cryptotis; species Cryptotis parvus. The sequence goes on along the minus strand of JAJIBD010021853.1, from coordinate 4,453 downwards.
TCATTCCCATGACCTGAAGGAATAGTTCGAGGTTCTTTGTGTTCCTGGAGTGAGCAGATGCCCTTGGGCTACACTTGTTTGTAACAGGACATATGGAGATGTTACTAGTGCCTGCTCGAGCAAATCAATGAACAATGGGAAGACAAGTGATACAAGTGAGTGTGTTCCATGTGCAGAAGCAGAATGTCCTTAAGTGTATGTATGTTAATTTAAAATGCTTCATTGCTGAGAGGTGATAATCATGTGTACGTCAATGAGCCACAATCATTTTGCTGCTGGAGGGTCTGATCTCAGCGTTGATGGTTGCTGACTTTCCAGAGTAGGGGGCCACAGGAGAGGAGCATGGCAGTGCACAGACAACAATGAAGCTGTTGTCTGACCGGCTCCTCCTTCACCAAAGGTGTCTCTATGGCTGGAGAGAATTTTTGATAGCAATTGACCCACAAGGGAACTTATTTCAATATTGGAACCAGTCCTCTCCCACCCTGCCCCTTCTTGACCAATAATGCTAATCCTTTCAACAAAGTTCATAGCCCCTTCATCAGTAGATTTCCATCTCAAAACAAAAAACTCACTTTGTTGATCCTTCAGTAGCAGTTCATGAAATAAAAAAATTGAACCCGATCCACTGTGTTCAATCCACTGACAATGTCGGGCTCTACTTCTAATGTGAGTTTTCTTCTCTTTACACCACATCTGTAGTTACTTCCTCCACTGAAGTCTCAAATCCTCAAAGTCATTCAAGAGTATGGAAAGAAGTGCTTCAAATGCCTGCTAATTTCTTTAATGTTGAGTCTCCGATGAACCATGAATGCTCTTAAAGGCATGTGGAATAGTGAATCCTTTCCAAAAGATTTTTAATTTACTTTACCCAGAGGAATTATCTGGCAACTCTATTGTCATCAAATGTATTTCTGCAAAACTTGAAAATTCAAATCACTCTTTGATCCAGAGCTGCAGCAAGGACATTGTGTTTGTGGCCATGAAAACAATGTTCATCACTTTGTACATCTCCAACAGAGCTCTAGAAGGTACGTTGTCAGTGAGCAGTAATGTTTTGAAAGGAATCTATTTTCTGAACAGCAGGGCTCAACAGCCAGTTTAAATTATTCAGTAAACTATGCTGTAAACAGAGGTGCTGTGATCCAGGCTTTGTTCTTCTTACATAGCCTCATTCTGAAGGGCCTTGGATTTTTAGAATGGCAATGAATACTGGCTTTAGCTAAAGTCAGCTGCATTAGTTCTAACAAAGGAGACAAACTAACCTCTGAAACTTTGAAGTCAGATACTGACTTGTCTCCAGCTATACCAGTGCAAGATGGCATCTTCTTCCCTTTGAAGATGGTTTCATCTACATTAAAAGTCTTATTAAGAGGCAGAGTGATAGTCCAAGAGGGAAAGTACTTGCCTTGCATGATGCCGACCCTGCCTGATCTCCTGCACCATAATTGGTCCCTCAAGACCCACCGGGAGTGACTCCTGAGCACAGAGTCAGGAGGAAGTCTTGAGACAGTCATATGTGGCACAAAAACAAACTAAGATCTGTTATTGCTGTGGTTTCTTTCATCAGTGAACTTACTTATGTCTTCTGGAATTCAGCTGCCACATCAGCCCCTATCACTTCACCTGGCACTTAGATGTCACAGAAACAGCTTCTTTCCCTATGATCCAATCTCTGTGATTTTACAACTGATTTTCTTCTGAAGCTTCCTCACCTCTTATAGACCTTGTAGAGCTGAAAACGTTAGAGACTTGTTCTGAATTAGACTTTCATTTAAGGGGATGAATGGCTGGTTTCACTTCCAATGCTAAGACGTTCTCTGTATCAGCAATAAGGCTATTTATCTATCTGATCATTCATGAATTCATAGAAATAGCACTTCTAGGACTGAGGGATAATACAGGGATTAGGGTCCTTGCTACGCATATTATCAACCCAGTTCAATCCCCTGAGTACTGCCACCAGTGATTTATGAGCACAGACACAGAAGCAAGTCCTGACGACAGCCATGTGTGCCACCTCAAAGGTGAAAAACAGAAACAAATGGCATAGTACTTTTAATTTCCTACAAGAATTTTTTTCTGTGCATTCACAAATTGGCTTAAAGGTGTAGAAGACCCATATTTTGGTCTAGCCTCACTCTCTTGATCATTGCTAGCTCTTGATTCAAAGTGAGAGACATGCAATTCTTTTTATTGAAAATTTGAAAAATTGTAGGCCGTGCTGGGTTATCTATTTGTTTATTTTTAATAATTTCAATATTGTTGTATCTTAGAAAGTCATAAAACCCAATGAGAGGGGCAGAGATGAAAGTCAAGGGTCACTGATGGGAATCAGAACACACACACAAAAAGTTTGTCAACCAAGTTCCCCCCATCTTCCTTTACTTTTATCTTCTTCCTGTTCTCTTCCTTTTGTGTCTTCTGTGGTGACCTATGGCTGCATCTGTTGATTTTGATGCTGCAGAGATTGCTCGCTGCTTTTATTGTGTTTCCTTTTGTGCCTCCAGGAACCCCCAAAGGCATAGCTGCTGGCCTAACACTCAAGGCTTTAGATTCAGAACAATCTAGCCAGGCAATGCCAGGACAAACCTCCCTGAAGGTGACAGAGTGACCCAGTATATTTCTAAGGAACTTGGCTAGGGCTTTGATGACTGCTTCGGTTTCAACAGAATCAAAGGCTTTCTTTAAATCAATGAATGTTAGTTAGACAGAGCGGTATCTTGAACTCCCTACAAACCTCACTGAGCTTGGTCACCATGTGGACATGGTCATTGTGCTGAATCCTTTTTGGAAGCCAGCTTGCTTGCATGGTTGTCCTTCATCTAATGCTCTGCCAATCCTGTTCAGGATGACTCAAGTGAACAGCTTGTAGATGACAGACAATAGCAGATGGGGCGATAGTTGCCAATGTTGTGGATGTCTTCCTTCTTGAACAGTAGAACTGTCCTGCTAGTTTTCCATTGGGAGGGCACCTTGCATTCAGACAGGTAGCATGTGAAGAGCCGAGCCAGTCTATTGATGACTACTGACAGCAGTTTCTTCAGGTGTTTGGGTCTGACTTTGTCTGGGCCAGATGCTGTTCACTTCTTTACCAACGAAATGGCATGTCATATTTCAGAAGGGAGAACGTTGGGAACAACATATCCATCCTACGGAATTTGGTGTGTGGGCAGGTGGGCGTGGCTGTCAAAGAGATCCGAGTAGAAGTCGTGAATAATCTTCTCCATTCCTTTCTGGAAGATGTGATAGATCCATCAGTGCGCTGGAGGGCAGTCATCTTGATCTTATAGTTTGTGAAGGACAGGCAGGCATTGTGAATGCTTTTCCTGGCTTCTGCCTGCTGCTCTTCTCTCTTTGAGGTCTTCTTTTCAAGTCTTCCTGATCCCATGGGACATCAAAAGATCACGTGGCCGCCCACTTACAAGATGGTCAGACTTCTGTCAAGACCCTGAACAAATGGTTTGAGGCTCTTCATATTCCTGGAGCAAGCAGATGCCATTGGGCTACACTGGCACGTGATAGGTCAAATGGAAATGTTACTGGCCCACTCAAGTAAATCAATGAATAATGGGATATCAAGTGATAAAGTGATCAAGTCCTGCAAAGCTCTACAAAGCCACTTTAACATAGGAGCTGGGAGGCCATTACAGATAAACTGCTACTGGTTCTGCTTGAATGAAGTCAGAATCCTTGAACTGGGCTAAAAGCTATGGTATTAATAAATTATTAGTCAGGTCCAGCAGTTTTGGAAAACAATATTGACATTTATCAAAAAACTGGAAATTGAGCTCCCATTCAATAATCCTGCAATCCTGGGAATATGCCCTGAGGGTCCAAAACACACAGCATAAACACCATCTGCACTTCTATGTTTAGGACGCACTAGTCACAATAGCCAGAATCTGGAATTACGTGAGTGCCTGAGAATAGGTGACTGAATAAAGGAAGTATGGTACATCTACACAATGGAATACTATGTAGCTATTAGAAGAAATAAAGTTATGAAATTTGTCTATAAATTACTGGAAATGGAGCATATCATGCTGAGTGAAATGAGTCAGAAGAAAAAGGACAGATACAGAATGAGTGTATTCATTTGTGGGATATAGAAAGTAGTATGATATTAATATCCATGGTCAGGCAAAACTTGGACCAGGAGGACTTTTCAGTGGCGGAAATCTAGCACAAGTGTGTGGTGGCTCAGAAGTTGGTAAGATAAAGAAGGGACCAGTGGGCTAATAATTGTTGAAAACTGGTAATGCCAGACTAGGACTAGCATTGAACATAGGCAAAGGATATCCATGATTACCCCTAAATGTATGTATTGCAAGTCACAATGTGTAAGAGAAGGGAGAGAGATAGAGAGAGGAAGAAGAAGGAGGAAGAAAAGGAGAAGGAAGAAAGGGATGAGGGAGGAAGAAGATGGCGACAAGGAAGAGAAGGAAGAAGA
>JAJIBD010021852.1:0-152742 GCA_021461705.1 Cryptotis parvus | reverse complement strand
ATAGTCGGTGATTTTAATGCCAAGATAAGACTGAGAAGATCGGCTAAAGAACTCCACATCGGGACCTATGGCCTAGAATGGAACGAACAGGGTGAGAGATTATCTGAGTTCATCATGTCCACCAAGACCATTCATGGGAACTCACAGTTCCAGAAGGCTGAAGCGAAACGTTGGACATGGGAATCTCCTGGCGGACAGTTCCACAATGAAATTGACCACATCATCTTCAATCGACGGTTTTGTCTGACCGATGTTGCTGTCGTCCCCAAATTCCAAAACAGATCGGACCACCATCTCCTTCATGCAAAATTCTACTTCCCCTAGCGGGGAGAAAAGGCTGCAAAGTTTAAGAAGAGAACTCCCAGAACGACCACCAACTGGGAACTCTTTGGCACCATTGCAGCAACATGGGAAGATACAACAATTGACAACATCAATGAAGAATACAACCCACTGGTTCAGCACCTCCATGATTGTGCGAAGAATGCCGAGAGAGAGAGAGAAAGACACAAAAGGATGCCTGTCTTCAGAAACTCTCAAGCTCATTGGCCAACGTGGCAAGGCGCCGAGCCTCAGGAGACCAAATGCTAACGTCCAAGCTTGCTAAATGGTGCAGAGAAGCTATAAAAGAAGACCTCAAAGACAGAAGAGCAGAAATACTGGAAGATGCAGCAGAAACAGGGAAAAGCATTCGCACCGCCCTCCCCGTCCTTCGCTAACTATAAGACCAAGATGACTGCCCTCCGATGCCCTGATGGATCTATCACATCTTCCAGAAAGGCAATGGAGAAGATTATCCAGGACTTCTACTCAAATCTCTTTGATAGCCACATCCACCTGCCCACATACCAAATTCCACAGGATGAACATGTCATTCCCAACGTTCTCCCTTCTGAAATCCGACATGCCATCTCGTTGGTAAAGAAGGGAACAGCACCAGGCCCAGACAAAAGTCAGACCCCAACACCTGAAGAATCTGCCATCGGTACTTATCAATACACTGGCTCAGCTCTTCACACGCTACCTGTCTGAATGCAAGGTGCCCTCCCAATGGAAAACCAGCAGGACAGTTCTACTGTTCAAGAAGGGAGACATTCACGACATCAGCAACTATCGCCCCATCTGCCTGTTGTCCGTCATCTACAAGCTGTTTACATGAGTCACCCTGAACAGGATTAGCAGAACACTAGATGAAGGACAACCATGCGAGCAAGCTGACTTCCAGAAAGGATTCAGCACAATTGACCATATCCACACAGTAACCAAGCTCATTGAGGTTTGTAGGGAGTACAAGATGCCGCTCTGTCTCACGTTCATTGATTGAAAGAAAGCCTTTGATTCTGTGGAGACTGAAGCAGTCATCGAAGCCCTAGCCAAACAGGGAGTTCAAACCCAATACATCAAGATCCTTCATGAGCTGTATTACGGATTCACCACCAGGATCTCACCATTCTACAAGGAAGTGATCATTGATGTCAAAAGAGGGGTTCGACAGGGTGATACCATTTCACCAAAACTCTTCAGCTCCACCCTCGAGAACATGATGCGACAATTAGAATGGGAAGGAATGGGAGTGAAGATAGATGGTCAGCAACTACACCACCTCCGCTTCGCTGATGACATCGTTCTAATAACACCAAACATTAGCCAAGTGGCACAAATGCTGGCTGACTTCGACCGAGAATGTGGAAAGATAGGCCTACAGCTGAATCTAAAAGAAAACTATGTTTATGAAAAATGAACTAGTTCCAGAGGCCCCATTCACTCTCAATGGAACAAACATCTCTGAATGCAGCAGTTATGTGTACGTAGGTGTCGAGAAGTCAACATGATGAACAACCTAAAACCTGAGCTGTGCAGGAGGAAGAGAGTGGCATGGAATGCCTTCAAAGGGCATCAAGAAGAAATAGCTAAAAAGGACAAAGAACTTCCGGCCCGGGGAACATTTCTTTGACTCCACCGTTTTCCCTACATTAACATATGCCTCAGAGACCTGGGCCCTAGGAAAGCAGGATGAGAATGCTATTCGGTTCTCCCAGAGAGGAATCAAAATTAGCTATGCTTGGAATATCAACCTCACTCAAGTGAGAGAAGGAATCCGGAGTTCTGACCTCTGTCGCTATTCCAGAATCAGGGATGCTGTCTCATTTGCCAAGGCATCGAAAATCAGATGGGCTGGACATGTAATGCGATTTGGAGACAACCACTGGACTAGAGCTGTTACTGACTGGATCCCACGGGATGTCAAAAGATCACGTGGCCGCCCACCTACAAGATGGTCAGACTTCCTTGTCAAGACCCATGAAGGAACAGTTTGAGACTCTTCATATTCCTGAATCAACCAGATGCCATTGGGCTACATTGGCACATGATAGGGTCCAATGGAAATGTTACTGGTGCCCGCTCAAGCAAATCGATGAATAGTGGGATTCAAGTGATCAAGTCAAGTGATGGCTAGGAAAAAATTAATGCACTTCAGGATACTTTTTTTGCTGTTTTAATTCTATAGAGGAAAGAAAGTAATGTTGTTGGAGGCAAGAGCTCAGGTAACAGAGGCACAAGGCCTTCAGCGTGTGGGAAGCCCTAACTGGATCCTCCAGCATAACCGTAGAGAGCACCACCAAGTGCGGCTGTCATGATCCCTGAGCACTAAACTGGAATATTTTACACCACTAAGGTGAGCATCTTATTGATTCAGGAGATTCAAGAGAGACTCTGGCACTTCTCCGCCTTGGCACCCCTGGGTGTGGCTCCTATAAATAATTAAGAGAAAATTATTTACTATCATAGAATATACAATTGGAACAGAACACTAAGGAGTGAATACTACCGTATAATCAGCACTAGGTCATCTCCAGCACCTTCAAAGGCCTAGTTCTGTTGTTTATCTGACCCGATTCCCAGCACCATTCACCAGTTTCAGATATTTCTGAAACACACACATAAACACACACACACACACACACACACACACACACACACACACAGTCTTGTGTTTGGCTTCTTTTGTTCATTTTATTTTTCTGAAAGTGGTTTGTGCTGTAAATTGCAGTTTGTTCATTCTCATTGCTGTATTTTAGAAATGTTAATTTTAATATGTTATTTTAATTGAATCACCATGAGATACACAGTTACAAAGTTGTTCATGGTCAGTCATGTTCCATCACCTCTCTGTTTCCCAGTGCACATTTCCTGTCAGTAATATCCCTCCTTCCCTGCCCTGCCCACACAGTCTGCCTCTATCTATCACAATTTTTTGTATTTGAAGTAATATTGATTTATGACATTCAGGTTTTACGTATATGGCTATATTAAGTTGCATATACTACATTGACGCTCATCACCAGAAGTCTAATTTCCATCCTTCACTACATAATTGACCCTTTTTACCTGATTTACCCACTTCTCACTTTCTTCTTCTCTTATGATAACCAATATTTTGGTCTTAAAGTCCTTAAAGAATTTTTTGTTTAGTTTCATTTACTTTTTCTGTTTCTTACATATTACATATAAGTGTAATCATAACATGTTCATCTTTTTATATCTGACATTTCATTAAGTATAATACCCTCCAAGTTCATCTTAGTTTCATTTTGTTCCTAGTGACAGGATTTTTTCTTCTTTATAGGTGAGTAGTATTTCACTGTGTGCATTTGTGTGTGTGTGTGTGTGTGTGTGTATTTTCCTTACTTTATCATCCACAGATGGGTACTTAGGTTGTTCCCATCTCGTGATCATCAGAAATCAGGCAATGAACATGAAGAATATATTTTTTCTTTATGATTTCTCTGCCTCTCCTGACTTTCATGTTCTAGTAATCACCGTAGTTTTCACCAATCCAGTTTTTATGTTTTTTTTTTAATTTTATTACATATGAGTGGAAACCATCAGCTTGTTGTCTTTCAGTCCTTTCTTGTTATTCTATTTTATCTGAAAAGGTATGATTTCTTTAATCTATTCTTTATATATACATATTTATGTATCAGAGAAGTATTACAGTCTTCTCTGAAGTATTAAAATTTTACCAATTTTTAATCTATTGAACATGATGAGTTGGTTCTGACCCACTCTGACAACTCTGAATAGTGCTGGCATGAGCTTCATGTATATCTTTCTTCTGTACTCATGTAAACCTATTTCTGTGGAGTAAATGAGTGGTCACACTATGTACAGCTACATTCATTTCATAAAGTGATTATACTAATATCAGGTGTTTGGTTTTGTACAAAGCTAAATGCAGAGGTGTTCAGAGGGGATAAAGTGTAGAAGTGGAGAAATTATTCCTAAGCCTTTGTTCTAGAACCTAAGGGGATTCATAGGAAAGAAGACAAAAATATCATCCTCCAAAATAAAGATACAGTCCCCATCAGTCATCAGCTCATTACTGGAATGTTAGAAAACCCATAGCCTAAGGACAAGAAAGGAAGGACAAATAACGCCAAAGGCATAGGAATAGAAGAAAAAAGTAGACCATAATTAATGCTAATTCCAAGTCAAGCAATTTTGCCTTCATAAGTAGGGCATAGTGTGTTCAGTATTGTGACTCCACCAGGGGAGATTAGAAACAGGATTCAGTAAAATGTAGTCTGTAGTTTTACATTTTCATGTGGGGTGATTTGTTTCTTGAGGGGTGTATCTGCCACAGCCAGTGGTGCTCAGGAGTTAGCCCTGTTCTCTGCTCAGAGGTCACTCCCGCAGTGCTTTAAGAAACATAGGCTTAGGGGATCAAACAGGGATGGCCACATGCAATACAAGTGCATTATCTCCTCTACTGTCTCTCTGTATTATAACTTCCCCTAGACATTTGTATTGATCACAAATTATTTGAACTTATTTAGGCTTCATGAGTACTTAGCTCTATTAATCAGAATCAATCTTCTTTACTCATTTCAGGAGTTCTTCCACAGTTGGATAAGCACAGAAAAAAAACTTAAGTAATTATTTTAAAAAAACTTAAAAAAAACTTAAGTAATTATTGAGCTTCTCGATATGATTTTTTGCAGAAAGTTTGATTTTCACATAAGTTAGCCAAAGGTAACAACACCAGATGCTATCAGGAAGGAAGATCTAATTTTCCATAAAAATGTGCTTGTCCTTCTTTCAGCTGGATTCAGGGATTTCCTCTGAAAGTCTCAGAATCTTCCTTTACAAGAGTAACTCAGAATTAACCCACAGTGTGAGCATTAGTTATCCAAAGGCATTTAGAACATTAGAGAGAGATGTAATGTTCTCTTTACAATAGGGATTTGATTGCTAATTATAAGTCCCTATAAAATATATGCATGTCATAGTTGTCTCTTCGCGAATTCAAAAAATGAATCCTATACTAGATGTGGTCTCCCAGCGACTGGGTTTACTCTCTGGCGTTTTGCTGTGACAGTGAACCTTAGTACTGACCCCCTATGTATCTGCCTTTTCTCAAATGGCTTTGCAGTTCCAGGACTGTCTCCTCTGCAGCAGATGTCCTCATGGAAGAGATAGGGACTGCCTCTCCTCACAGAGAGCAGCTGGTTTACACTTATATTCATTGCCTTAGGGCTGTTTTTGTGAATTAAACTTGGCAGAGCCCAGCCTGTTTGCTTTTGATCTGACGTGATGGACAAGGAGTTCAGTTCATTTGCTGCCTCTTCAGCAACCATGTCCAAGAGCATTATGCAGTAGGAGGTCTAAGAAAGCTGCCACTATCAGCAGCCAGCAGGCACACTTGGAAATTCATGAGCAATTTATAAAAAGGCAAGAGTTCTTCCCCTCAGTGCTTTAATAGCCCCAGCATGCAGAAACTGACGGAGCCCCTGCAAATAGGGGGAAAATCAATCCAGACAAAGAATTCAGTAGTAGCACCAAGGTACCCTAAAGATCTAGAAGCTTTTGATTTTCCTCTGAATAATATCCCAATATGAATAAAGAATTGGCATGGTTAAAAAAACACTATTCCAGAAGATATGCAAGGAATTTGTTCTCATACTCATGAGCACCATCTTCTGTGTTAACTTGTGTACAAATGGACATTTGTAGAATGCCTGCCTCCCAGCTTCCTGCTACTTGAGTTGTCCCTCGATCAGGAAGTGATATAACTCTAAGCAAACACCATCTAAGAAATGAAATGTCATTCAATCAAATTTCCTTTGTTTTCTTACGTAAATTGTTTCAGGGGCCTGCCCATGCTATACTCCTCTTTTACTAATTCTAGTAGACTATTTCCACATTAAGATATACACACATAAACGCATGTGCAAGTGCACACATGCATACAAGCTCATAACCTTGATCCAATCTATAACCTTGTTCCTCCTGCTCTTTCAGCTCGGACTCGCTTACCTCAGGGAAACATGTTTCTTCTCTAAATTTGTAGATCACTTGGGCTACACTAGCATGTGACAGGACATATGGAGATGTTACTGGTGCCTGCTCGAGCAAATCGATGAACAACGGGAAGACAAGAGATACAAGAGAAGAGATACCTCAAAAAAAGGGTGGAAACAAATTATTTTAAATTCCCTAGAAACTTTCCCTAAGTTTTTGTGTCATTGAATGCTAGAACACGTAGAAGGATAAGGAAATCCTGTCAAAATTTTATTAAAAGTATTCATTCATCCCTAAAATATCCCAAGTACGAAACAGGCTTTAAAATTTATTTTATCCTTTGTTTAGCTGAAGGACTAGTTCATGTTAACACTACTTTTTTAATTACAAATGAATCCCATTTGCAATTGTAAGTGTATTGCCAATGTGCCATTAACTTATGAATTAAATTGATGTTTAGAAAGGGGTCCAAATAATTATACATAAAATAAATGTTGTATTCTAAGTTCTAACTAATTGATGATAAATGAACTTTTGGAACATAATCAGCATTTATCTGCCAACAATAGAACTTGAGTAATTATAACTGATTTTGTTTTCAGGCATCAAGTTTTGACAGAGTTTGCTGCCAATTTTGACCTTTATTAATTTAATTCACTCTGAGTGTGGTCCCCAGTGCTGGGCTAAATTTGTTCAGAACCCTGGTGAAAAATCATGCTCAATTATTTGTACTTCTCAATCCTAAGTGTTAATAACTATAATGTCTCGTTCTGACAAAAATGTTCCCATTATAGAAAAAGTTAGGGGTCAATCCAGTGGAAGAGGACTTGTTGATATCCCAAAGTATCATATTTATCATCCTCGCTGTGGTTGCGTTTACCTCTGAACTCCAGCAATTAATTTTAGAATGTGGCACAATTTTGTTAAAATAATAAATATGCAGAATTTATTTATTTAAAATATAAATATGCAGAATTTATTTATTTTAATCTGAGAGACCTGGAGGTTAGAAAAAGGAAAGAAAAACTCCAAAGTTAATCACAAAAAACTGTCCCTAGAGAGGAAAGTTACATGCTCACTCTCCTGAAACTTGACTGTTGGGTTGAACTAGCTTTTTATGCTTGCCTCTATCCAATTTTGGATGTGTCTTCTATTTAGGTTTCTCCAAAGTTTGACTGACTCTTAATTATCTGTGACTGAGTGAGTAGTAGTGTATCCAAAATGTATATTCCAGAAAAGAATCCAAAAGTTGACAAGAAATGCTTTTTGAAAGCCTGAGACAACATAATGAACTCATTTTAGTCTTAACTTCTTCCTGTTCTTGACTCATTACTGATAAGGAGATCCAAGCTAAAAGTGAGTGATGTCTATCTCCTTGACTCTGTTTCAGTTAATAAATTCATGTTGGTGGAGCTGAAGCTGGTATGCTCTGACTGCACTCAAGCAACAGACACTAATAACGACTTGCTCTGTGTTTCCCTTTTCTCACCACCGCCAAAACCTCCACAGAGCCAAGTGCTAGTCAGGCTCAAACATCCTAAAGTGGTCTAATTTGAGGATTTATGTGTTCCACAACTCCCTGCTAAATTAGGTTTGAAGGTACCAAATAAATACTATCCTACTTTGCTGCCAAGTTCAGAACCAACTGAGAAATGAGCATAAGCATCATCCTCCACCCCTCCAATGATCTCTAAAGTCAACACCTTCTCCCACAAAACACCACCCACAGGTGCTGTTCTCTATCATCATATTTTAAACTCATTCAGAGTTTTATATAATAAACCATATAGCATATAATATTGTAGGTTTGACTTCAGTTACCTACTATACGATTTTGAAATCCATTCATGCAGTTGCCTGTATCAATAGTAGTTCATTTTTTGTAATCTGCGTAATACTTAATCATTAATAACTCAGCTCCTGAAAAATTGACTTGAGTTGAGTGGCAAGAGCACTATGACTTGCCTTAAGCTTTCCAGGATCCGCGAGTCTGTCTGTTTGGGCTAGTGTCTGGCCTTCAGGGAATAATAGACCAAAACAGCATATTGTCCACAGGTAAATGGAAGAAACTGGAGGAAAACTGGAAAGAAACTGGAAGAACCTAGAAAAGGAAACTGGAAAAATGAAAGAAACTTGCTTTTTCCCAAAGAAAGAAACTGGAAGGGTCTAAAGAAAATAAAGTGGACACTGTATGACCGAAAACCCAATCATGAATAGCTTTGTAATAGTCCATCGCGGGGTGATTCAATAAAATAACAAATAAAAGCTAAAGAAATAAAATAAGGTGGAATAAATGACTGCCTCACTTCCCCAATTTCTTCTCTCAAATCCATTGATTTGATAGGTGACATCCATCTCTACCCATTCACCAGGAAAAATAAACATGGAGCAAAAGAACAACATTCAAATGTTGAAAGAAGAAATCCGAATGGCCAAAAGGCATATGAAAAAGTGCTCTTCCTCTTTAATCATCAGGGAGATGCAAATCAAAACAACAATGAGGTACCATCTCACACCACAGAAACTGGCACACATCCAAAACAGCAAGAACAACCGGTGCTGGCGTGGATGTGGGGGGAAAAGGGACTCTCATCCAAAGGGACTCTCATCCGCTGTTGGTGGGAGTGCCGACTGGTCCACCCCTTTTGGAAAACAATATGGGCATTCCTCCGAAAACTAGATATTGAACTCCCATTTGATCCAGCAATAGCACTCCTGGGAATATACCCGAGAGACCGAAAAACACACAGCAGAAACACTATCTGTACTTCTTTATTCATCTCTGTGCTATTCACAATAGCTAGAATCTGGAAACAACCTAAATGCCCAAGAACAGAGGACTGGCTAAAGAAACTGTGGTTCATCTACACTATGGAATACTATGTAGGCTGTCAGAAAAGATGAAATTATGAAATTTACCTGCAAATGGGTGGACTTGGAGACTATCATGCTGAGTGAAATTAGTCAGAAGGAAAAGGACAGATATAGAATGACTGCATTCATTAATAGGATATAAATAGATACCAGTGTTTTACTAAGTGTGTGAAATGGTAATGGCAGATTAAAACTCACCATTGAATATACACAAAGAGACTTAAGTGATAAACTCTAAATATCTGCAGGGTTAGCCACAATGAAAGAGGGAGAGAGATGCAGAGACAGAGAGAGAGAGAAAGAGAGGAAAATGGGGCTACCTGCTATTGAGGCAGCCTGGGGGTGGGGTGGGAGGGGTGGGGGTGCATTGGTGGTGGAAATGGGGCACTGGTGGAGGGATGGGTGCTGGAATACTGTATTACCAAGAACCAATTATGAACACCTTTGTAATTGTATGTCTCACGGTGGTATAATAAAAAAATTTTTAAAAAAAACAGTTATGCCTCTGAATTACACCGGCACTTTGTCAAGAAAAATCAATAGCTCTATTATGCATGAGTTTATTTTAAAATCTCTAGCTTTTCTGATTTGTATCCACTTATATGTAGGTCAGTTCTTATACCACGACTGTCATTATTGCATGCAGCTTTATGGAAGTCTTAATACTACACTAAGTCTTCCAACTTTTTTTTCCAAAAATTATTTTTTTCTAGTCTAGGCCTTTGCTTTATGATATGAATTTTGGAGTGACTATACCAACGTCTATAAAATTGGAATTACTTGGGATCAATTTAAACTGATTGATTAAAATTGATCAGTAATTGATCAATTACTAGATCAATTTTAAAAAATATAAATAGCAAATCTTACAATCTATAAACACAGTATAACTCACTATTTTTTTCAGGCTTTTTGAAATATTTTATTTTTTTTTTTTTTGAGTTTCGATCACAAACAGTGGTACTCAGGGGTTATTTCTGGCTCTATATTCAGGAATCACTCCTGGCGATGTGGGGGGATTATATGGGATGCCTGGAATGGAACCCAGTCATGTGCAAGGCAAGCGCCCTACCCACTGTACTATCTCTCTGCTGCATACTTAGTATTTTTTAACTATTCCTATATTTATTTTTTATTATTATTTTATTACACCACCTTTAGACATACAATTAGAAGATGTTCATGTTTGAGTTTGGTTCTACAGCGTTCCAACACCCATCCCTCCACCTGTGTACATCTCCCATCAACAATGTCCCCACCTCCCTCCCCCTCCCCAGCCCACCTCCATGGCGGGTTCTGTATCTCCTTTCTCTCTTTCTCTCTATCTTTCCCTCCTGCCTACCTTTCCTACACATCACACATCGTGGAATGTAGTATATTCTAGGACATGATTGGTTCCACTAGTTTGATGGACTGCGCGCGACTTAGGAAGCTTCATGGTCAGCTGAGCTAGGGGGGAGCTGAGTGTCAGCTCTCCCTGTTGCGTCTGAGGCTCTGCATGCTATGGCTGGTCGCTCTGGGGCAGTTCCTGGGCAGGGCCACAGGACTCTGGGACATGATAGAGAGAGGAAGAGTTGGCTCCAGCTCCATATGATGAATGCCGGTGACTTCTGCTTCTGGGAGTTGTCTACCTGGGCTCGAACTCGGCTACTCTGTTAATCTGGTCTTGAGATCAAGATTTCTCCTAGGCAGGTTCTGATGTGCTGCAGCGTCCGGACAGTGAAAATGGCGGCTATTGTGATGAGCAAGTCTCATCTGGCTGCTTACGGGGCTCCCCAGAGGTGATGGGCCCACTCCCAAAACCCATCTGTCCTCTGGGAGCCTCATGGTCAGCTGGCTAGGGGAGAGCTGAGTGCCAGCTCTTCCCGTTGTGTCTAACTCACTATTTATTTGACTTTTCCCCCTTTGCATTATTTTGCAGCTTTTGCTCATGTCTCTCCCACAAAATTTGTCAAAGTTATTTTAATTTAATTTACATAGATTGATTTTAAATGCTATTGTCAGTGGTATTTTATTTTTATTTTTTTTGTTGTTGCTGTTGTTGCTTTTTTTTGGGCCACACCCAGCAATGTTCAGGGGTTACTCCTGGCTCTTCGCTTACAAATTACTCCCTGGAGGTGCTTAGGGGGGACCATATGGGATGCCAGAGATCAAACCCTGGTTGGCCACGTGCAAGGCAAATGACCTACTCACTATACTATCATTCCGGCCCCTGTCAGTGGTATTTTAAACTTTTTTCTCAATGGATCATCTATATCTATGGAGACTTTGTTTCTCTTTTTTCTTTTTTTTTTCTCACTTGCTTTCCTGTTAAGTTTGACTAGAGGTTTGTCTAGTCATTGATCTTTCAAAGGTTTATTGTATTAGTTTTTTATTGCTGCTATAATGGATGAACAAGATTAGTAGCTTAAAATATCACAAATTTATCACCTGGGATAGTCACACTGCCATGAATGTAGTGACAGAGTTAATTCTTTTGGGAGTTTCTTGGAAAAAACCATTTTCTTCTTTTTTTTTATCCGTTTCTAGAGGCTATTTCCTTCTTGATCCCATTTAGGCCTATGTGACCCATCCTGCATCTTCCGATCTTTTTGCTTCCGTCCACATCTCTCTCCCTAAGAATGCTCATGATTACTTTGGACCCACCCAGATAATGTGGGATAATCTTTCTAGCTCAAGACCCTTAAGTGATCATAGCAAAGGCTTTTGTTACAAGCAATATATTCAGAGGTCCCTGAGACCAAAACAAGAACATCTTCAAGAACTACTTCATTTCTAGAACTACTAAAACTAAACCATTTCTAGAACTACTACAATCAGCTTTCTATATAATTACTTTTCTCTGTTGCTTATTCATTTCCTATTTAACTGATTTCCAATGCTATTATGTCCTTAGTTTTGCTTGTTCTCTTTTTCTAATTTATTAAGAAATAAATTTAGATTTGTTCAATGGGGGGCGGTCATACCCTGCAGTGTTCAGGGGAGAGAGCCACTCCCACCAATGACTGACCTGGCGGTGAAAGACTGACAGTGCTCAGACCCAGTGGCACTTAAGGGACCACCAGAGAACACTCAGAGGTACTTGGGGGCCACTAAGACTTCACCTGAGCTGCTCGGGACCACATAACTGGTCATAAAACCTGCCGTATGATAGTATAATGGGTCTGGCATTTGCCTATCATGAAATCAATCTGGGTTTGAATCCCTGGCAACAAAAAAAACAAAAACAAACCAATGGTCCAACATAAGCTATACATGTGCTTTACCACTTAATTCATATATGTAAGAAAACAAACTTGGGTCTAACATAAGCTAGACATGTGTTCTACCACTTAAATCATATCCCTGGTCTTCGTGTTTAAAATTTTTAATTGAGTGATTTCATATTTTATGTTAAATTAATTTCAAAGGCTCAACAGTACTTTAGATACATCTCAAAATAAGTTTTTTCAGTGTGTTTTTCTGTGAGAGTGAAATGTTTTCACTTCAAAAACATTGTTTTTATGAGAATTTTTTTGATCCATGTTTTAATTTTTTAAATGTTTTAAATTTTGAACTTCTAAATCACTTGATCACTTGACATCCGTTATTCATCGATTTGCTCGAGCAGGTGACAGTAACATTTCCATTTGACCCTATCACATGCCAGTGTAGCCCAATGGCATCTGCTTGCTTCAGGGATATGAAGAGCCTCAAAATTTTCATTCAGGGCAGCACTAAGAAGGATGAACAAGGAATGGCTGATAAAAATCTCAGGGCCAAACTAGGCTGCCAAAATGAAGAAGGGCTAAAATGACTGTACTTCTAAATATATTCATAATATATTTAAAATTTCAAAATATATTTTTCTTGTTTCTTGTTTCCAATAAATTCCATGTATGAGCTAACTTAATGTTTTTACATGAGATTTCTTTAATGACTCAGAATCTTATGAATACTCCACATTAGAAACATGTGTTTTACTGTTTTGAAAAGAATATGTACTCTGCTGCTTTGGAATGATGCATTCTATAAATATACTTGATGGATAATGTTATTTAAGACTTTTGTCTTCGGGACCAGAGAGATAGTATAGTACATAGGACACATGTCTCAAATGCAGCTGACTCCAGTTCAGTCCCCACACACCCCATGTGGTCCCTGACTACTGCCAGGAGTTAGTTCCTGAGCACAGAATTCCTGAGCGTACCAGGTATGATGCAAACAAACAAACAAAACAAACAAACATAAATAGATTTTTGTTTTAATTTTCTATCACTTATTTACAGAACTTTTAAATTTTATATCTGTAATGTATATCTCACGGTGGTATAATAAAATACTTCTAAAAAAAGAGTATGCCACCCGCGGCAGAGCCTGGCAAGCTACCCGTGTCATATTTGATATGCCAAATACTAGTAACAATTATAGACCTCATTCCCACTGTGGTTGGTTTGAGGCTCTTCATGTTCCTGGAGCAGATGCTTGGGCTCTACTATGAGACAGGACACATGGGAGTACTGGTGCCCGCAGCAAATCGTGATGAACGGGAGACAGGAAGTGATTTACCAGTTACAGGAAGAGATATTTTGAAATATTCCATTATAATTGCATATTTTCCTATTTTTTAATTCTTTTATTTTTGCTTTATGATTTTGAATCTGATGTAAGGGTCATACCCATTTAGGATAGTTATGTCTTCTTGGTGAATTGACCACCCTGTTGTAATATAACAGTATATCTGTGTATATCCTAAGAATGAACAGCTGGGCACAGGGAGAGCAAGTAGCAGCTCTGCCCCATGTCTGAGAGTCTCTGGTTCAGCATACCTGGGCCGGATTGAAAAAAAAAACTGCTGCAGGGTGGGTGTCCATGGCCCAGGCTGTGATAGCCTGGTCTGCTGGGTGGAGTTGTGGCGAGGGGGAAGTCCGGATGTGGAAAATGGCGGGCCCATGGAGTAGGGGTGGGTCGTCCAGGATTTAGAGGTGACTACAACAGTATGCCACCCGCACGCGGCAAGCCTGGCAAGCTGCTCGTGTAGTATTTGATATGCCAAATACCAGTAACATTTATATCATGTCACTCCCGTGACCTAATATAATGGTTTGAGGCTCTTTATGTTCCTGGAGCAGGCGGATGCCTTTAGGTTCTACTAGCTTGAGACAGGACATATAGAGATATTACTGGTGCCCGCTCTAGCAAATAGATGATTAATGGGAAGATAGTGATAGTGATAGTGATCCTAAGAATATATACAGATATCCCTGGTAATATCCCTGGTAATAGTCCTTGAGGAGCATTCATAATAGTATGAAAGAGGAACAGAAGCTGTGTGACTGTTTTCCACCCTGTCTAGTTATGCCAGAACTACACACATAAATGATTCCTGGTTCACATGAAACATAGCTTTCTTTTGCTTTTAAAGTATTACTCTGTAACAGTCAAGTTAACAACAGCAAAACTGTTTCACCCACACTCTTAAAAGCTAATTGAGGAAACATTCTCCTTTGCCTCTAATCAAAGCCTGGCCTCAGCTCCCTGTTTGCGGATATCAATGCAGCTCTTGCCTAATTTTAAGGCTGACACTTATTTCAGTTGATAGTTTTATCAAGATAAAACAGTCATTTTCCTGTGGATAAAGTTGCCATTATCTGTGAGGGCAAAATCCTGTGGTCTATGCTTATGGTAAATCTAAGGTCTTTGGGCCAGATAAATAATACAAGGGTTGAGGCACATGACTTACACATGACTAAACCTCAGTTAGATCCATGACACTACATATACCTGAGCCCTGCAGGAGTGAGTCCCTGAGCACAGAGCCAGGAGTAAGCCCTAAACTTGGTTTAGAAGCCACCGGTGTGGCTAAACCAAGACTAAAAGCAAATAAAACCCCAAAGCCCAAAATTGCCAACCATATCACCAGTCGATAGGCAATACACAATGTGCAAACCAATCATAAAGCCCAATGAATTCCCAAAGTAAGGAAGTTTTGTGACCCATGCATAGTCCACAAAAAGTCTCAATCAACAAGCTCAAAGCTTCATCTTTGGAGAAACCTCAGTCAAACTGTTATTTCAGTACTCATAATTGTGCTCCAATTGTAGGGAGAAAGGGTCTTATATATAAAACTGGTGCTGATGTCAATCATCATAACTGATCACATGAAGAGATCCTATTGCCTCTTTTTCCCACTATTAAGCAACATACAAGTCTCATTTTTTACACCACTGACCCCTCTGTAAATATAGGTCTGTTAATCCAATTACCCTAAAGTTTTATTCATCATTATACTAATATCATTTTCAACTTCATCCATAAACAAACCTAAACCATAACCAAAACCAAACATAAACCCTAACAATGACACTCAGCCTAATACTAAACATTATCCTAGCATAAACCTTACCTAACTCTAAATTTAACATTCACACTAACACTAACTCTGATTTTCAACTTCAATCAAAGTCAAACAACCCAAATTCTGACCTAATATAAACACCTACCATAGTATACACCTAGCCTTACCAATTTTACCCTAAATTTAACGTTCACCCTAATACTTAATTTCGTTTCCAACATTACATAGTCACACTTAAGCCATAACACTATACTGAACCCTAACCATAACATAATCCCAAACATCACCCTAACTATAATCTAACCCTAATATTAATTATAATCCCTTCTTAGTTTATTCCTACCAATTATCATAAATTTAACATTTTTATAGTACTAAAATTCATTTTTTAACGTCAACCAGAGTCAAACCTAAGTTTTAACTCTCATCTGAATCATAACTCTGACCCTAAGCCTAAGTATAAACATAATCCAAATTCTAAACTTAATCTAACATAGAAAGAACCTTACCAATTAACCCTAAATTAAACATTCAGCCTAATACTTTTATTTTTCAACATAGACCACAATTACACCTAAATTCTAAACCTAACTCTAACCAAAAATGTAACCACAATCATACCTCTAATACTAACTCTTACCTAGTTGGGGATTTTAGTTGGGTTTTTGTCATAGAATATAGAAGTTAGGATATATGGGGGGTGTACGTGTTTGTGGGATTTATCTCAACGTGGGAGTTATCAGGAGATCAACGGGCATAGAAGTGAAGGATTAGTTGCTAGGAGGTCGCAGATACTAGGTAGTAATATAAGAGGATTGTGGGTCTAGTTAGGTGGTAAGATTTATTCAGAGCCTTATTTTCAGAGATATCGATTGTCTTGGTTAACTTTATACCTGCAAAGGGTGTGGCATATTGTTTAGGGTCTGTGGTGAACCTGTGATTATGTATTAAGGGGCTGATGAGCCTACTTTACCTTTTGCCTTGGTTCCCACTCATTTTGCTTGCTTGGCCTTTTGTTTTGGCTTGCTCCTTCTCGGGTAGGACTGGTGAGATCCTTCTGTGGGAGACTGGCTTTGTGTCTAATAGAGCAGAGTTTTTATTGGTCTGTGAGAGTTTTTCTATTAAAGCATTTGGAACGATGGACTGTAGTTCTGTTCGGCGTCGGAGGGAAGCTGCGGGCCCCAGCGCCCCCTAGTATAGGCATAACCCTACATATTATCTTAAATTTAACATTCACCCTAATACTTTCATTTTCAATGTCGACCCTACCCAAACCTGAATTCTAATTCAACCCTGAACCCTAATCCAAGCTGTAACTTTCTAAATTTAACCCTATAATTAATCCTCATTTTTATATAGGCCTAACCCTACAAATTTCTCTAAATTTTATATTGACCCTACTTTTAATTTCACTTTCAACTTCAATACTGAAACCTAAACCCTAACCCTAAACTGAAACTAAACCTGACCCTAACTGTAACCATTATCTTAGCATTTACTCTAACTCTAGCAAAGGTAGAGCACTACAAATTATCCTAAATTTAGCATTCACCCCTAATACTCCATTTTCACTTCATCCAGAAGCAAAAGCTAAACCCTAACCCTAACCATAAATTATAAACCTAAATATAAAGCTAATACTAGTCCTTGCCTTTGCATAGGCCTAACTCTACCGATCACCCTAAATGTAACATTCACTCTAATATTACATTTTGTTTTCAACTTCAACCTAAACCAAACCTAAAACATACCTAAACCTGTCGGAGAGTTGGGATTCCCCTGACAAAATCCAGGAGCAGGGTCTAGGGATTCCCTTCTTTCCCAAGGAATTGGCAGCTTGTGGACAGGAAAAGACTCGCGAATCCAGTAGTTTCAAAAGGCTTTCCTCACACTTGTTCTGACAATCAATCCAATAACAGGAAAACCCTGGACTTTAGGTTCTTAGCTGGGGCCCAGCCACGTGTAGGTTTAGAATCCTTGGTCAAGATGGCCAATACCATATGCTAAGGCCCAACAGGGAAGAGAACGGAGAGAAGGAGAGAGGAGGCAGAGGGCAAAGAAGAGCTAAAATGGCCAACATGCCCTTTCTCCTTTCTCCTAGCTTAAAAAATAAAAAAGTTAGTCACTTAATAATAAAAGTTACTTGAAAATCATACATCAGACAAAGGGTAACATCCCAAAATTAAGCTCAACGATAAAAGAAAAACAAGCAGCCTAATGAAAAATGGGCAGAAGAGCTGGAAAGATAGCTCAAGTGGCAGAGCACATGCTTTTCTTGCAATAAGCCTGAGTTTGATCCCCTGTACTGCCACGATAACTTAAGTACAACCAGAAATGACTCCTGAGCACAGCTAGAGGTAATCTGTGGGCACTCCTGGATGTGAGCACCCTCCTCAGTCCAAAAATAGGCAGATGATGTGAATACACTTTCCAGTGACAGATGATCACAGCCATGTGAAAGTAATATTCAGCATTTCATTATTAAGGAAAGGCAAATAAAAACAATGTTATGACTGTTATCAATAAATAAAATAAGCAAGTATTGGCAAGAACGCAGTGAAAAGGGATCCCTGGACACTGCTGTTGAAAATAAATTGGGGGACCAGAGTGATAGTACAGCTGATAAGGTTCTTGCCTTTGCACATAGCTGATCTGGGTTCAATCACTGCCACCCCATAGAGTCCCCCAAGCCTGCCAGGAGTGATCCCTGAGTATAGAGCTAGGAGTAAGCCCTGACATAAAACCGGTTGTGCCAAAAGAGAGAGAGAAAGAAAATGTAAATTAATGCAGTCATTATGAAAAACAGTCTGAACGTTCCTAAAATATGTAGAAGAGAAATACATGTGATCAGTTATTCTACTGCTGGGTATTTATCTAAAAGAGTACGAAACCACTAATCCAACAAAATAGATGCAGCCCATATTCACTGCAGCACTTATTATTCACAACAGTAAAAGTGGACATTTGTAATATTGATAAAATACAAAAAACACTTCCGATCCTCAAACTTGTTCTTTTCAGTTTGTGTTTTTAATTTATTTTACCATACCACTGTGAGATATACAATTACAAAGATGTTCATAATTGGGCTTCAGTCATACAGCATTCCAGCACCCGTCCCTCCACCAGTGCCCTATTCCCAACACCAGTGTCCCCCAAATTCCCTGCCACCTCCCCAGCCTGCCTCTATAGTAGGCACTTTTCCTTTTCTTCGCTCTCTCTTCTCTCTCTCTTTCTCTCTCTTTCCTTCTCTTTTACATGTGGCTTGCCCTACAGACATTTAGGGTTTATCATGTAAATCTCTTAAATGCTAAATTCTAGTCTGGCATTACCATTTGCCACAATTAGTAGAACATGGTTATATATTCATATCCCACTAATGAATGCAGTCATTCTATATCTGTCCTTTTCCTTCTGACTAGTTTCACTCAGCATGATAATCTCCATGTCTACCCATTTACCCATGCAGGTAAATTTCATGACTTCGTCTTTAATGACAGCTGTAAAGTATTCCACTGTGTAGGTGTACACAGTTTCTTTATCCAGTCTTCTGTACTCAGGCATTTAGATTGTTTCCAGATTCTGGCTATTGTGAATAGGGTGGCAATGAATATAGATAGTGCAGATAGTGTTTCTGCTGTGTGTGTTTGAGTCTCTAGGCTCTATTCCCAGGAGTGGTGTTGCTGGATCAAATGGGAGCTCAATATATAGTTTTGAGGAATGTCCATATTGTTTTCCAAAAAGGGCTGTACCAGTTGACAATCCCACCAATAGAGGATGAGAGTCCCTTTCTCCCCGACAACCACACCAGCACTGGTTGTTCTTTCTCTTTCGGATATTGTTCTGTGGTGTGAGATGATACCTCATTGTTGTTTTGATTGCATTTCCCTGATGATTAATGATGAGGAACACTTTTTATATGCCTTTTGGCCATTCGAATTTCTTCCTTTTGGAAGTTTCTGTTTATTTCTTCTCCCCATTTCTTCTCTTCTTTTTTTGATGGGGTTGACTGTTTTCTTCATGGCAAGCTTGATTATTTTTCACTATTTTCATGTTTTTGCAGGAACTTTGTACACCCATACTAGAAATGTTAACACCTTTGTAACCTTATTATATAAACTATAATTTGAAAAACTTAATAAAAATATTTGACAATAGGGCTGGAAATACAGTACAGCAGGTAGGGTGCTTGCATACATACAACCTGCATTCACTCCTTGCCACCTGATATGACTCCCAAATAACCACAAGGATTGGACCCACAAGCCATATATCTGAGCACAGAGCTCAGGAGTATCACCTGAGTACTGCTTGATGTGGTCCAAAAACAAAACAAAAAATATCTTTGATAGAGTTTAGGGGTAATTGAACTAATGTCTGAGATTTGAAATATATTAAAAAATAAGATGAATGGATAAATGGGTACACAGATAGATAGATATTGAATAAAAAGGACACTAAGATATCAACAGTAGACTTAAGGAAAGATATGTAGATTCTCATTTACAACATTAAATTTTCTATATGTTTGAAAATCATAGTAAAACACTGAAGGGAAAGCTCCAATTAACTATTCATCAAATGTAGGTCTTTGAATTTATTTTGAAATGCCAACTCAACAATTATCATAAATCAAACCCAGAAGTCATACAGATTTTAAATGTGATGAGACATGTGTTTATAAAGTTAAACTGAGAAACTTCAGATAGAATTTCATTAATTTCAAAACTTGCAGGATATTAGAAAAATTTGTGAGGAGATAAAAATTTCCAGGGTCTTGGCCATGGTGGCAGTTGTATGACTGTATTATTGTCACTAAAAACTAAAAATACTAAACTTAAAATGGTGAATTTTGATGCATGCAAGGCATTCTGTAAATGCAATGAATATATAAATAAAACTAAATGCAAGAAATATAAAATAAGATGTCTAATTCCATGCATATTTCACTTGTATCACTTGTCTTCCCATTGTTCATCAATTTGCTCGAGCAGACACCAGTAACATCTACATACATCCTGTCGCAAGCAAGTGTAACCCAAGGGCATCTGCTCACTACAGGAACACGAAAATCCTCAAACAATTCCTTCAGGTCATGGGAATGAGATCTATAATTGTTACTGGTCTTTGGCATATCAAATACAACACGGGTAGCTTGCCAGGCTCTGCCATGTAGGTGGTACAATCTCAGTAGTAGGCTCTCATATTGAGCTTTACTGGTGAAACTCAACCGGGGAAAGATCTGCTTTTCTCTTAGGTGGAGCTCTGAGGAGCTGTGGTGTCTGGATGTTGAGAATGACTGATCTCATGGTGTGGGGTTCCCCTGGCTTCTTGCTAGGCTCATAGGGAGAGTCCTGTCGACAAAGAACCCTAAACAGCTTCTAGATAGTATAAGAGTATAGAAGGGTGGTGCCACCCACTATTACAGGTATAAACAGGTATAAACAGGTATACCCATGAAACCATTGTGACAGCTGGTTACTCAATATACCAACCTCTTCCATTATTCTTATTATTCCCCTTTATAATTCCACTAACTTCTAAGCAACCACAAATATCTTTCTATCATTACAGGGTTGTCGGGGAAGCCGCGGGGGTCCCCAACAGTGCTGGGAAGCGAGTTCCCTTGTACCTCCGAAGCGGCGGGAAATGGATGAAAAATCAGGAATCCAATGCAGTTTTAAAAGGGCTTTATTATCACAGGTTCTGATATACAATCCAAGAGCAGGGAAAACCTCCAGACTCTGGGTTCCCAGCTAGGCCCCAGCCACGTGTAGGTCAAGATGGCTGCCACCACGTGTTGAGGCCCAACAGAGTAGAGAGGATGGAGAAGCAAAACACCAAGGGAAGCCAAAATGGCAAAAGGCCCTTCTTTCTTCTTGCAGCTTATTTTATAACTAGAAATCCACCAAAACTTCCCAGCCCGGCCCATTGTGGGCTAGGCTATCTAGAGATGAAAACAGGAAAACAGCTCTATAGAAATGTAGCACTTCAGGAGGCCTTCTGGCTATTTACAAGGACCCAGAGCTGATTCAAAGCCTCCTAGCAGAGCTGGGAGGAGCTATAAGCTAAATGTAACTTCCCTGGCAGGGAGGGTCAAGTGCCCTCAGGTAATTTCTCCCAGCACCCCACCTAGGCCCTTTTAGATGCTGTGTTTTAAGCCAAGATCTGCCTGGAAATGCCTTTATAGGGTAGAGAAGGGGGTTTCTGAGATGGCATGCCTCTGTACCAAAGACTATACCATAATGCCAGTTAAATATTTCTCCAAGCCTTCACAAGAGTCTCCTCTACTTCACGGTAGTTTTGTATTTTAGTTGCCTTTGAGTTATCATTGAGCCATGCTTGCTTGCTTGGAGGCAAATAGCATTTCTCTCTGGTCTAATTACTTAGAGATCCAACTTGGCCAGGCAAATATGCTGTTAAGATCTAGCTAGTCCCACGATGATTGTGGTAGCATGAGAGAATATTTATACCAGCCAGTATAGAATACATGGTCAGATAAACTGCCACATTTAAACTACCCCCCTATCTACAAAGTGATCTGCAGGAGGCAATCCAGGGCAGATGCAGAGGCTCTTCGGTGTCCTACAACACAGAGTGAGTTATATTTTCTAACATTCATCTAAAGGAAATGATATAGTATGTACTTTGGCAGGGATGGGTAGATTATTTTTCTTCATTCAACATAATTATTCTGAAATTCATGCATAGAGCTTAACATTTTTCACACATCTTTATTCCTTAAAATGTGGTGTAACAACAGCAAAAGTCACTTGGGAGTTTATACAGAAAACCTTGGTCCCAGTTCATACCTGAATCAGATCTTAAACAATTCTAGGTGATTTGTATGCAGAAAAATGCTTGAGATGCACTACTTTAAACCATGACCTTATATTTGAAGTAACTGAAAAATACTCCTTTCCCCCAGGTATCATTAACGCTAATTAACTTCAAAATAGTAAGCCTTATATATTCAAGAAGCTTTCACAGATGTTTAGTCACCGAAACCTGTAGAGAAAATTAAGAGTGAACAGTAAACTTCAAACCTCAGGCAAATACCCATAACACAGAAATAAACAAATGGTACTGGAAGGGCTAAACAAAGAGAAGAAAAGAAATTAACTTAAAATTAAATCTTGATAAATTTCATTTCTTTAAAAATATTTTCCAAATGCTATAAGGCATGCGTATATAATCCAAAAAATATTTAAAGATCAGATAATGAAAGATTTTAACTACCATGTTTTGTCAACATGTCGTATTTGACATGCCAAATACCAGTAACAATTATAGACCTCATTCCCTGACTGGATGGAATGTTTTGAGGCTGTTCATGTTCCTGGAGTGGGCAGATGCCCTTGGGCTATCTCACATGTTATAGGACATATTGAGATGTTACTGGTGCCCGCTCTGGTAATCGATGATCTACGGAACTCAAGTGATCAAGTGATGTTTTGTCAAATGAAAAAACAGGCGTTTCAGAATTTATCTCAATTAAACTTTATAAGAGTTTTCAAGCTGGCTAGCTGAAGATTATTGTGAGCAGAATTTAGTAGAAGAGAGCTACAATTTGTATATTCTTAAAATAAATAGACAAAATATCAACATAGCCACACCTTTCATGAATTATAGACATTCAAGAAAACTGTGGCATGATTAAGTTTGGCAATGATTAAGAATGGCAATCAAAACTTAACTTTTGGGGGGTTTATTTTTTTGTGGGGAGAGAAAATGATGAGAAAAATATAGTTTAAGCTGTTTTCTTACATTTATAGTAAGAACAAACCAGTTCTAGGAAAGGGTCCAAAAACAGAGCTATTAGGGAAAGAGAAGTCAGCTGAAAAATAAATAATTCCTGCTGAGGGGAAAGGAAACTAAAATAATTTAAGATTTCAAAAATCATTCCCCCACCTGCTACTTACTCTACTGGTTACTCTCTGTTGGGTATGTATGCATTCTATTTACAGATTCAGAGTCTTTTTTAAGTTTTCCTCATACATAAGACACGAGTTTTTCTGATTTCCAAACGACGAACCTGGCTGCAAACGAGAAACACCAATACATATACTTTCAATGCCATTTGAAATAGCAGCTCCTATATTAAGACTACAGAGTAGACACTCACATAGAACATATGTAGAAATTGAAAAATAAAGCAACCTGAGTAAAAATTGTATTTGTCATCTTAAAACTGGGGAGATAAGATTCTGTCACTTTCTAATCCTTATTTGCAAATGTTTTCTTAGACATAAGTTTGAGAGGAAGCAATAGCTCCTTATAATCTATATATAATTTTTTTTTTTTGCTTTATGGGTCCACCCAGCCATGCTCAGGGGTAAGTCCTGGCTCTTCACTCAGGAACTACTCCTGGCAGTACTTGGGGACCAAATGGGATGCCAGGGATCGAACCCAGGTCGGCCACGTGCAAGCAAATGCCCTACCCACTGGACTATCACTCCGGCCCCTATATATAAAAATTTTAAGGTCATGATTTCTCACATTCCAAAGTGGCATTTGGAAAAGAGAAGATAACAAAAGTACAATGATATATTGGTATCATTTCTAATTTTTTAAATTTACCACATCATCACTGAGTAAAAAAATAGTAATTTTGTTGTTCCTAGTGGGCTAGAAATTGTTAACTTATAGTATACCATGCAACACCTCAAACTCTGAAAATTTAAAATAGGAAAAAAGATATTTGTTTTATTTCACCTCTCTAAAATAGCCCAAAAGAGGCATCTTTGGCTATCAGCATTCAAACAGCTTTTAGGCTGCCTAAATATTCATCCATTCTTGCCTCACTGACTTCTGGCCACAGCACTTTTTTTCAGCCCTTATTCATTGTGCACACAGAGAGAAAGGAACACAAGTGTAGCAAGAAGAAAACAAGGGGTACAGGTAGGAATGGCTAGCAGTAACAAGAGCTTACCTATGCATGTATCTGGGAAATAGTCCAAAGTCTAGCCATGAAAAGGCACTTGGCATTCAGTGCAGCAAAACCTTGGCACTTCTCAGGAATGAGAGAAGCGAAGAACTGTCTTCCCAGGTCAAATCAGAAACCTGTGATAATAAGACACAAAGCCGATGCTCCTAGCACTTGAGAACTGGGCTAGAGGAAGAGATAGGAGGGAGGAGGTTCTTGTAGAGCTACCTCTTAAGGGGAGAGTGGGATTAAGCCAATCAGACTAAGGTTGAGAGAACCAGGCAAGTGAGTTTGCAACTCAGAGCAACTGCTACATGAGGCAGCAAAGGGACAGCTATAAGGTGTGTTTGATGCATCTTGGTACACACCACATTACTTTAAGATCTCTGCTGAATTTTCAGTTACAGACTGCTCAAATTCCCTGCTCCTCCATAGTTTTCATAGAAGTAGAGGAAGGGAATAGAGGAAGGGAATCTGAACCTAATTTATTAGTAAGGTTTTGTATTAAAAATGCCTTAAAAGGGCCAAGTAGATGACTCAAAGGACTTGCGGACAGGTATAGTAGGCAAGCCAAAACTGCTTTGGAGGCCCTGAGTTGGATCCCTGACGCCATTTTGTCCCCTCAGCATTTCTGGACAGGAAGAGCATCACCAGGCCTGAGCAGCAAACTGTCTGGCCCACCCGTAGTATTGCTAGGAGGGGTCCCAGAGTTCCCGAGCACTGCTTGGGTGCTCCCCCAGCAGAAAACTAGGAAATAACAATACATACTCCTTCAGAAGTACAAAATGACAAACAAACTAGAAAGAACATCCTTTGGTGCTTGGTTTATAAGGACAATTCAGACAAAGTGTTATAGAGTAGTCAACTGAATATTTCAGTTATGAGATTTTAAGTATTCTTCTTGCTAAGTTCTCCAAGATAATATGTAACCCCCTATTAGGATCACAGAAACTAGATCCATTAGCCATGGTAGGAGAAACACAGATATAATTCTTGACTAATTTCTTCTAACCACTGCATATCATTAACAAAAGGGGGAAAATGCAGTTTCTTAAAAATTGAAACATGAAATATTCAAACTGAAGCTACATGAAAGGTTTACCTTGTCAACACACTTTCTAATATACTACATTTTATACTCTCTGGCACATTTTATACTCTCTCTCTCTCTCTCTCTCTCTCTCTGGCATTTTATACTCTCTGGCACATTTTATACTCTCTCTCCTACCATGTTTATAGGTGTACATTAGAGACATCTTTCAATATATCATCAGAGTACTTTTCCAGAAAAAACGACTTTGGATTGTAACAATCAATGTAGGCAAAGGGATATTACATGATAATCCCTAAATGTATGTATTGCAAGCCACAATGTGTAAGAGAAGGGAGAGAGAGAGTGTGTGTGTGTGGAGAGAGAGAGAGAGAGAGAGAGAGAGAGAGAGAGAGAGAGAAGAGGCAAAGTGCGTGCCACAGTGACAGGCTGGGGAAGGAGGAGGGAATCAGGGGACATTCACTGTATCACTGTCTTCCCGTTCGTCATCGATTTTATCGAGGCGGGCACCAGTAACATCTCCATATGACCTGTCTCATGCAAGTAGAGCCCAAGGGCACCTGCTTGCTCCAGGAAAATAAAGAGCCTCAAACCATTCCATCAGGTCATGGGAATGAGGTCTATAATTGTTATTGGTATTTGTAATAGCAAATACGACACAAGTAGCTTGTCAGGCTCTGCCGTGCCGGTAGCATAATCTTGTAGTCATCTCAAAATCCAGCATTTATTTATTGATGAACTGCGCGGCGCATGAGGCGGGCTGTGATAGGTTGGTCTGCTGGGTGGAGTTCTGACAAGGGGGAAGTCTGGATGTGGAAAATGGAAGCCCTCATGAAGTGGGGGTTTGTCTGGCTTGTTGTGAGGCTCTGCTGGGGTTGCGGGCCAGGGCTAGAACCTGCCATCCCTCCCAGGCACCTCATGAGCGGCTGGGCACAGTGAGAGCCAGTAGCAGCTCTGCCCCATGTCTGTCTCAGGGGACATTGATGATAGGAAATGTGCACTGATGGAGGGATGGGTGCTGGAACACTATATGACTGAAACCCAAACATGAGCATCTTTGTAATTGTATATCTCACGGTGGTATAACAAAAAAATTTTTAATAAAGCAAAAAAAAAAAAAGAAATGAAAAAGAAAACGTGACAGTGTTCTGTAAAATTCAAAGACAAGTTTCTTTTAATTCCCTATCCAGTACTTTATTTGCTTTTATTTAAATGGCAGGATCCAATTCCTCTATTACTTTAAGTGTTAAACAGACAAAAGTTGGTTTTGGAAAGTTGCAAAATTAAGCTGTTTCTAAAAATGTTTTCCTTGTATTTGTGAATCCAGTAGTGAATGTAATCATGACTGCTCCCTATGAAACCATCAGTAATCAATTTTAAAGATAGGGAATTAAAGCATGGTTGCGGCGGCCTCCCGCGCCCCCCCCAGGGGCCTCCATTTTCCACTCCGACTTCCCCGTCAGACCTCCACCAGCAGTCCGCCTTAGCGCGGCTCCGGTCCACCCGCAGGTCTTTCTAATCCAGTCAGGTTCCGGTCCAGGCCGCGCAGGGGCAGGCTGCTACTGTCTCCCGGCCGCCGCTCCGAGGCCCCGGGGGGAGGTGGGTTCTAGTCCTGGCCCACCATCCCAGCAGAGCTCGCCGACGACCCCCCTCCATGGGCCTCTTCCACATCGGACTTCTCTCGCCAGCCTCCACCCAGCAGCCAGCTAGCGCGCCGAGTTCCCCTGCGTCTTCTTAGCTCGGCGGTCAGGGGGAGCAGTTAGCCGGCGGGAGGGTGGTGGGTTGGGGCCTTTTCATCGACTTCTGTGGTTGTGTTCGGCAGGAAAAAAAGAACTTTGGGTGGGTTTTGGGGGGGGTTTTGGGGGGCTGGGAGTGAGGAGGAGGAGGAGGAGGCTTGAGGGAATGTTCAGGGATTACTCCTGGCTCTGAACTCAGGAATCATTTTTGGGGGCACAATGAGATGCCTGGATTGAACTGATCAGACACATGCAAAGCAAAGCCGTTACCTATTATTCTATCTCTCTGGTCCCACAACACTATTTATTTTTAATTTTTTTTATTGAAACACCATGATGGATAGACCATGACAAAGCTGTTCATGATTGGTTTCAGTAATACAGTGTTCCAACACCCAGTCCTCCACCAGTGCACATTTCCCAGCTCCAATGTCCCCAGTTTCCCTCCCACTACTGCCCATCTCTTCAACCAAACTGCCTCTATGGCGTACTGAGTGGTCCAGCCTTTTTGGAAAACAATATGAACAGTCCTCATAAAACTAGAAATTGAGTTCCCATTTGACACAGCAATACCATTTCTGGAAATAAACCCTGGGGGTCCGAGAACACACCACAAAACACCATCTGCAATTTCTACGTTCATTGCAGCACTATTCACAATAATCAGAATCTTGAGGCAACCTGAGATGAATGGGGGAAGAGAGAGACAGAGACAGAGACAGAGGGAGAGGGAGAGAGTGACAGAGAGAGAGAGAAATACTTTTCAATTACTTTAGTATGACAATTTGAAATTACCTTACCAATATTTTTTTTGTTTTGGAGCCACACCCAGCTGTGCTTAGGGATCATTGCTGGAGGGCTCAGGGGAGCATATGGAGTGCTGGGAAGTAAATCCAGGTTAGCAGCAGGTGACTTCCCTGCTGCTGTCTCTGTCTCCCTTAACCAGTATCTTTTAAAAAAAATTTATTATACCACCATGAGATATACAATTTCAAAGATGTTCATAATTGGTTCTCTGTCATACAGTGTTCCAGCACACATCCCTCCACCAGTGCCCCATTCCCACCACCAATGTCCCCACACTTCCTCCCACCCAACTTCAGCCTGCTCCTATAGCAGGCAATTTTTCTTCTCTCTCTTTCTCTGTCTCTGTCTCTGTATCTCTTTCTCATATCATACACTTTGTGACTTGCCCTACAGATATTTATGGTTTATGATGGAAGTCTCTATGTGTATATTCAATAGTGAGTTCTAATGTGACATTATAATTCCCCATTCCTCATCAACCTCCCCAGTGTGTTTCAACTTGATCACTTAATCACTTGAATCCCGTTATTCATCGATTTGCTCGAGCGGGCGCCAGTAACATTTCCATTGGACCCTATCACGTGCCAGTGTAGCCCAATGGCATCTGGTTGATTCAGGAATATGAAGAGCCTCAAACCGTTCCTTCAGGGTCTTGACAAGGAAGTCTGACCATCTTGTAGGTGGGCGGCCACATGATCTTTTGACATCCTGTGGGATCTAGTCGGTAACGGCTCTAGTCCAGCGGTTGTCTCCAAATCGCATTACATGTCCAGCCCATCTGACTTTCAATGCCTTGGCAAACGAGACAGCATCCCTGATTCTGGAATAGCAACGGAGGTCAGAACTCCGGATTCCTTCTCTCTACTTGAGTGAGGCGTGATATTCCAAGCATAGCTCTTTCAATTCCTCTCTGGGAGACCGAATAGCATTCTCATCCTGCTTTCGTAGGGCCCAGGTCTCTGAGGCGTATGTTAATGTAGGGAGAACAGTGGAGTCAAAGAGATGTGCTCAGAGCCGGAGGTTCTTTGTCCTTTTAGCTATTTCTTCGATGCCTTTGAAGGCATTCCATGCAGCTCTCTTCCTCCTGCACAGCTCAGGTTGTTTTAGGTCGTTGATCATGTTGATTTCTCGACCTAGGTACACATAACTGCTGCATTCAGAGATGTTTGTTCCAGTGAGAGTGATGGGGCCTCTGGAACTAGTTCATTCTTCATAAACATGGTTTTCTTTAGATTCGGCTGTAGGCCTGTCTTTCCACATTCTCAGTCGAAGTCAGCCAGCATTTATGCCGCTTGGCTAATGTTTGGTGTTATTAGAACGATGTCATCAGCGAAGCGGAGGTGGTATAGTTGCTGACCATCTATCTTCACTCCCATTCCTTCCCATTCTAATTGTCGCATCAGTTTCTCGAGGGTGGAGCTGAAGAGTTTTGGTGAAATGGTATCACCCTGTCGAACCCCTCTTTTGACATCAATGATCACTTCTTTGTAGAATGGTGAGATCCTGGTGGTGAATCCGTAATACAGCTCATGAAGGATCTTGATGTATTGGGTTTGAATACCCTGTTTGGCTAGGGTTTCGATGACTGCTTCAGTCTCCACAGAATCAAAGGCTTTCTTTCAATCAATGAACGTGAGACAGAGAGGCATCTTGTACTCCCTACAAATCTCAATGAGCTTGGTTACCTTGTGGATATGGTCAATTGTGCTGAATCCTTTCCAGAAGCCTGCTTGCTCGAATGGTTGTCCTTCATCTAGTGTTCTGCTAATCCTGTTCAGGATGACTCGTGTAAACGTGTTTCAACTACAACGATCATTACAGTGCGTCTTTCATCACATTGAAAGATCCTGGGAAGGACCTGGTTCTAACCTTCATTATTATCTAAGCCTGTCGCACAGCTGTGGGTCTGGTCTGTCTTTTGTCCAGCTTTGCTGGTTGTGGAGACTGGGAGCCCTTAGTCACACCCGCCAACATGGAGGTGGAGGGATGGGGGAGGAGCCCAATACCTGCTCCAAGTCCGACCTGTGCAGCCACCCCCCACGTGTCTGTTAACCCTAGGAGCTATGTTGGACTCAGCCAAGGGCCGAGCCATTTACTACCCTCTGAAACTCCATGGGCTGCTCCACATGGGTCGAGGCTGTACAGCTGTGGGTCTAGTCTATCTCTTGTCCAGCTTTGCTGGTTGTGGAGACTCCTTTTTATTTTTTAAGGATACCATTATACTGAAGAAATTCAGTGCCTGATCTGGGTTCCATCTAGGCATCCCATATAGCACCCCGAGTGATCCCTGAGTACAGAGCCAGGAATAAGCCCTAAACACTGCCAGGTGTGGGCCCCCAAAATTGGGAGGGGTAGCCCTATGTAGAATAAGAGTGTTAGGGATAGGCTAGTAATTAGGGTTAGTGTTAAGATCAGGGTTAGGATTTAGCTTTGATTCTAGTCAAATTCAAAATGGAAGCTAGTATTAGGGTGCATGTTAAAATTATGGCAATTGTAGGATTAGGCCTATGATATAATTTAGGATGAATATTAGAATTACGGTTGTAGGGTTAGCATTATAGTTCACCTTAGGGCAAGGTTCATTTTGGGCTATGGTCCAAAATGTTTGAAATTGAAAATGCAAGTTAGTATTAGAGTGAATGTTAAATTTAGGGTATTTTGTCAGATTAGGCCGATGCTAGGGTCATGCAGAGTATTAGACTTTGGATTAGAAATTGGGTTAATTTTCAATTTATGGTTAGGTCTTAGGTTTGACTATGTTTGAAATTTACAATAAAAGTTGGTATTAGAGTTAACATTCTGTATGGAATAGTAGGTATAGACTTATGGTAGGGTAAAGGTTAGTTTTAGGAGTAAGGTTAGAGTAGATTTAGGATTAGGGTAAGGTTCAGGTTAGGGTTAGAATTATAATTTGGCTATGACTGGCATTGAAAATGAATGTTGACATTAGACTGTTCAATTTGGTATTAACAATTGGTAGGGTTAGGCATATGCTTGGATTAGTTTTAATATTAGGGTTAAGGTTAAGATTCAGGTTACGTTAAATTAAAAAATGAAATTTAGTTTAGAGTGTAGATGTGGAATTTAAGGCAATTGGGAGAGTTAGGTCAACATAGGGGTTAGTGAGTTAAGGTTAGTTTTAGTGTTAAAATGTAGTTAGGATTATGGTGTAGGTTTATGGTTAGGGTTTAAGTGAGGATTAGGATTTATTTTTTCTATGATTGAAGCTGAAAATGAATGTTTAGTTCAGCAAAGTTCATTTGATGACACTGAGGGAAAATCTCATCTGGGTTTTAGAAATAGCCCGGAATGAATGACTGTGCTTAGGAGATTTTTGAAATAATGGCCTTGTGTTGACAATCCTGGTGCAAATGGTTACTTGATGGGGGCTTCAAAAGTTGATGAAGGATAGAAGTGTTTTGTTTTCCGTTTAGCTGACTTTTCACTTTCAATGCTCACATGTAAGGGAGTCATTCTGAGGAAATTTTAGAAATTCATGCCAACTGTAATTACAACAGGATCCTAATTGGTTCCTTGAATAAGATTCAAATCAAGCAATTGCTTTAGCAGATGGGCCTGCCCTGAAATGCTTTGATGCAAGCAGAAGGGGCCGTGTGCACCTTCCAAAGTGCAGGCAGGTCTATCCCTCTATCGCTGGAGCACAAACTCTGCTCCTCTGGTTTTGTCTTCTAAAACAGTCCTCTCTGTGAGAGAGACAGAAAGAGAAAGAGAGGAAACAGGGCTACCTGCTGTTGAGGCAGCCAGGGGGTGGGTGGGAGGGGTGGGGTACATTGGTGGTGGAAATGGGGCACTGGTGGAGGGATGGGTGCTGGAATACTGTATTACCAAGAACCAATTGTGAACACCTTTGTAATTGTATGTCTCACGGTGGTATAATAAAAAATTAAAAAAAAAAGAACTGTGTGTAGAACAGGTAAGGGAATAAACATGGAACCTCTCAGTATCTGTATTACAGACTAAAATGTCCAATGGGAGAGAGAGAGGGGAGGGAGGAGGAGAGAGAGAGAGAAAGAGAGAGAGAAAGAAGGAAAGTGCCTGCCCTAGGGACAGACGAGGGTAGGAGGAGGCAGGTGGCATAAGGGTAAAGGGGCACATTGGTGGTGGGAAATGTGCTCTGGCGGAGGGATGGGAGTTGGAACAATGTCTGACTGAAACCCAATCATGAACAGCCTTCTAATTGTATGGCACATGGGGACTCAATAAAATAAATTAAAAATAAAAAAAAAACAGTCCTCTCTGTGGCATGACTGTGCCACCCCTCCCAGACTTCTTCGTGCTCTTAGGTACAGGGAAGCTTCCAGTCTATGGCCTTTGAACTTGCTATTCTCTTTGTCTGGCATGTTCTTGCCAGGATCTCTGCACAGATCCTTCTTCCCATCAACAGGTCATTCCTCAGAGTGACCCCACCCACAGTCATTCTAAAGAACTTACCTGGGGGTACAGTGATAGCACAGCATGTAAGGCACTTGCCCTGCATGTGGCTGACCCAGATTCGATCCCTGACATCCCATATGGTCTCCTGAGCACCATCAGGAGTGCATAACAATGAGCTACCCCTGAGTATTGCTGAGTGTTACCCAAAACCAAAAAATCTGCAACAATAACTTACCTTGGCTTATTTTTTTCCCACATCTGACTTTCATTTTCTCCATGGGAATAGTTATTATTTTATTTATGCATTACTTTCCTCTCCCTCCCTCACTCCCTCCCCTCCATCTCTCTCTCTCTCTCTCTCTCTCTCTCTCTCTCTCTCTAAAATGTGACCTCAATGAAATCCCCTTGTACACAGGTCTTTCTCATGCGTACATCTATCCTACTATCCTACTGGCCCATAGCAGTCAAGAAACATCTGTGGAAGACAGCTGCATTGCTCATTCAGAAGCAAGAATATCCTCAATTTTCTTGAAGCCCTCCAAGGAGTGACTCTGTGCATGGACCGGCTGTTCCCTAGTGAGGGGGAAAGCACTTGTGTTCACAGCTGAAAGAATGACAGGATTGTGCTGATAAAGTGGCATCTGTCCGGTACCAGTAGGCTCTCGAGACACTGAGGCGAGACCCAGAGCTTTTGTCATGTTAGGTAGCATTACCATTTCCTAATGCATTCCTCAGTGCTGACCCACTTCTATGACAATGGTGAATTCTCTCATTTTTAATAGCCTGTGACCTATTGTTTGCAGGAGTTGAAGAGTGGTTCTGGAGAAGTTGGATGAAACCTTTGACACAGTGCCAGGGTGTTAGGTCCAGGTTCTTCATGTGGACAATATGGAAGATTTTTTACAGATTAAAGCCCACCACTAGGTGTATGGGCTTTTTATAAGACCTTTAGAGTCAGCAAGCAACCCCTGCCCCAAGGCTCTTATCTAATTTCCCACCAAATGGGACACCTCTTATAACACGTCTTTGCATGAATAGTCTTTAAGCGTAGGAATCCATATTTTATCTCTAAGAAACATTTTTTAAGATTTCCAATAAAATTGCTTCTTTTTACTTTTCCTTTTAAAACGTTTTTAATGGAGAGAGTTGGTGACTATTTTTTTTTAAGTTTGGAATTTGGCCATATGGAATAAAATATTTGTAATGGTTTTGGCTATTTTGTCCCTAATGAAGACAAAGTTGAGAAGAGTTCGAAAGAAAATACACCACCACTGGATCCCATTCAAAAATACATTCTCCCTCAGCACTTCTGTGACATTGTGTGAGGTGAAGGAGCCTGGAGTTTAAATTTCATTTGCATGTTATCCCACTGTGATAGAAAATTATTTCTCCTTGGCCGACTCTTATCATGCAGATCCTCTAAAATCAGATAACAGCTGCTTATTTTGATTGATCGGTTCTCCTTTTTAAAAAAGAAATCACTTATTTAGATTCTCAGTGAGAATAAAGCTTGAAAAGAAATCATAACACTTATTTCTTGGTTTCTGTGGTTTTTTACAAGACACTGGCCAGAAACAACTTCAAGAAAAGGTGAGACAGTAGTTAAAATAAGTCAGTGGAAGAAAACAATGCAAGATTTCATTCAGGTGGTAAATAGAGGAATAAAAGAAATGAATAAACCAAAATTTTTTAATAAAAACCATAAACACAACTTCAGACTTGAAGAACAAAGCAGCAGTTTCCAGAAGGGAAGTGGGGAGTTGGTGTTGGCATCAGCTGTTTGGGTATGAGTGAAAACTAGAATTCTGCCAGCAAGCTCAAATAGTCTCAATTTGCTTGAGCGGGTGCCAGTAACATTTCCATTGGACCTAGGGGGGGCTATCATGTGCCAATGTAGCCCAATGGCACCTGGTTGATTCAGGAATATGAAGAGCCTCAAGCCGTTCCTTCAGGGTCTTGACAAGGAAGTCTGACCATCTTGTAGGTGGGCGGCCACGTGATCTTTTGACATCCCGTGGGATCCAGTCAGTAACAGCTCTAGTCCAGCGGTTGTCTTATGCAGATGTTGAACTAGAATGTTATACATCAGAAACCTGTTATGAACCACTGTTACTTCAGTTTTAAAAAGAAAGAAAGAAAAACATGAGATAGAAACAAGCTTCTCTAAAATTCTGAGCCTAGCACCTTAAAATGCCAGATTATTCCAGGGACTACAGGGATAGAAGATGGATAGAACTTGAATTTTAAACAAAAGATTCCCCACGTGAAAGTCGTTCCTCTTCCCACCAAGAAGAGAATCACTAATTTGTGTTTCCTATGTTATGGTTAAGCTCATAGGATATTTACAAGGATAAGAGAAGCAGAGTTTGGAAAACTCCAGGCCTTCTCAGAGTCGAGATGGGTGACCACACTGTGCTCTGGAAGCCCTGACAGCCACACCTACATACCACTGCAGCTGCCTTGTAAGCTCATCCACTGGCTCTGTTCCAGAAACTCACAATTAAACCTCAAGAGAATTCAAGTAGCCGGGCGCCCAGTCCCAGTAGAGACCTCTGGGGAGACTGAGGAGGACAAGTCAAGTTCCGGCATTACTAAGGGCAGCAGTACTAACATCCCAACAGTCATGCCACGACTCTGGCCAGGCAGCCCATTTAAGTTTTCTGGATATTTTGGAAACACACCTCCAAACTCTACAATACTCATATCCCAGCAAAAGCACACAGATTGGATGGGATTAAATGTAAAAGTCAACTA
Organism: Cryptotis parvus; assembly: GCA_021461705.1. Taxonomy (NCBI): domain Eukaryota; kingdom Metazoa; phylum Chordata; class Mammalia; order Eulipotyphla; family Soricidae; genus Cryptotis; species Cryptotis parvus. The sequence goes on along the minus strand of JAJIBD010021852.1, from coordinate 117,559 downwards.
ATCTTGATTAACGAATACATTAACACAGAAGGCTTAATTATCAACAACAGCTTAGTAAACCCTCAGACAAAGACTTAATGTCCCCATGACGAGATACAACAGTTTTTGCGAATTTTCTTTTACTGAAGTTTTTTGTTTGTTTGTTTTAATCATTCCATTAGCCATTTAGGGGTAACAAGAATATAAAATAAATTATTTTGGGTCTGCCTCAAGGACAGGCTTGAGGGATGGTTAGGAATGGAGACAATGGTGGAGGGAAGGAGACAGTAGTGATGGAATTGGTGTTAGAATATTGAATGTCTGTAACAAATGCATCATAAACAACCTCGTAAACCATGGCGGTTTAAAAAAATAAAGTGGAGTGGGGGAGAGAAGCAGAGGTTTAACTTTAGGGAGGTAGCATGTATATTCCAGGTTTCAGGGCCAGATACAGTGGAGTGAGACCGCACTCAGCACTTAGTAACTTTGTGCTCTGGGCACAATGTTTTATTATATTTTTTATTTTTTTAAGTTTTATTTAAACATAGTGGTTTACAAAGTACAAAGTTTTTCACCATACAGTTGTTAGATTTATCATTCAAAACCAATCCCACCACCAGTGTGCTCCTATCACCACCAAAGATCCTCATTTCCCACCCACTCCCCATCCCCATGTCTGTTCCCTTAGTGAGCACTAATTACATTGACCATTAGAGCCCATATATAGGAATGGTATTGATGAAGTCAAGACTTTTTTTTTTTCTGGGTTGCTATGTGCGAATCTGGCCAATTTCTGTTCTTGAATTCACTTTCTGAGTTTCTAGAACATGATGGGTTTCTACTAGTCAACCCCAAACCCACCACCACTGCACCTACAGACAACACTTATTTCAAATATTTCTCAACCTCTGTTTGAGCCTTCCCTAAGCGTACACTGAATAATCTATTCTATATTGCTGTTGGAGTTAAATCTCTAAATACGGTCAATGAATATATTCTTAGATGAAAGTGAATGGAGATTATCAAATCTCACAATGGACCCACTGGGCCATTTGAGCCCACTGAGACCCACCAGGCTTTGAGATATCCGGTAGCTGCTCTGCCACCTGTCTGCATCTCTAGATTATGGCAGACAGTGCTGGAAGTATTTCCTGGGTGGGCCCAGCAAGCCTTCCAGAGGGGACAGAGTTGGGGGAAAGGGCCCCGCTCCAGCTCCAAGAAATCCTGGTGTATTTAGCTGCAGCGACCTGCATACCTGGGCTTGAAACCAGACTTCTCTTTTGGGTGGGTCTCTGACGAGCTGCTGAGTCCAGACCTTGAAAATGGCTGCAATTGTGTTGCTTGAAGTTTTTCTGGCTTCTGGGGCTCTACTGGGGTGGTGGGCTGGGACAAAAACCCGCCCCCTTTCTGGACACCTCGTGATCAGCCTAGCACAGGGAGAGCCAGTAGCCACTCTGCCCATGTCTGAGTTTCGGGATCATGGCTGGCATCACCGGAAGCCTCTGGGCACAATTTTTAACATCTCCTTTCTTTCTTTCTTTTCTTTCTTTCTTTCTTTCTTTCTTTCTTTCTTTCTTTCTTTCTTTCTTTCTTTCTTTCTTTCTTTCTTTCTTTCTTTCTTTCTTTCTTTCTTTCTTTCTTTCTTTCTTTCTTTCTTTCTTTCTTTCTTTCTTTCTTTCTTTCTTTCTTTCTTTCTTTCTTTCTTTCTTTCTTTCTTTCTTTCTTTCTTTCTTTCTTTCTCTCTCTCTCTCTCTCTCTCTCTCTTTCTTTCTTTCTTTCTTTCTTTCTTTCTTTCTTTTTTTTTTTTTTGAGAATTCATCTGCCAAATGGTGAATTGTTCTTCCAACACTTTTGTGAAGATTGTACAGTTCATATAAGGACCCTTAAATTGTGTGATACCACAGTAAAATGTAGCAGCTGCAGACTCTGGGCCTGTGTTCTTCTCTCCAGCCCCAGCCCAGCAGATAGGACACACACACACACACACACACACACACACACACACACACACACACACACACAACTTTCAGCGGTCCCTGACTTTATTTGGCTGGAAGGTGACCTTGAAGGATTTGCACTAAGACCAGCAGTTGAGGCCTTTGCGACCTCCTGATTCTTCAGCAAGAGATGATATTCAGGGCACTTGGGATTGAAACCCAAGCTGAGCAGAGGCTGGAGAAGGCGGGCGAGAGGAGGGCAAGGGAAGAAAATCCGGGATAATGTGTTTAATTTGATCCGTTCCCTGGAGTCATTAAAATGCATCCTCCCATGGACTCTAGAATTCTTGAGCTGAAATAATCAGACCAACAGGCTTTTTTGCTGAAGATAAAGGGAGCAGGGGCGAAGCACTCGCACCTCAGCCTGTTGAAACACTGCCCTCTTGTGTTGCGGACGCGCAGCAGCCTCTTCAGAAAACAGCTCTTTGCACCTGGCTTGTAACCTGATCTGGTTCAAAACTACAGATCAATGAAGCCACTCCCCAAATGATTTGTCTAATGTGGGGGTTTGGCATGGGGAACCAAGCGTCTATTCACATAACAGTGAAAAGTAAATGTGTCAGTCACTCATTTTCAAGAGGTCCCCAACTGTATTTTGAAGTAATCTTTGGTCTTTCCTTGCTGCATCCTCTCATCAAGAAAGAAAAGAGTTAACACTATTGTAACTATGTTACCTAAACTACAATAATAAAATAGATGAACAAATATATTTGTAAATAAATTGGAAGAATAAAGTAAGAACAGAACTCAGACAGACTCCCTATTTCCTGGAAACTGGAACTTCCTCTTATTTATTTCTACCTTCCATTTGCTGAGGCGCTGTTAAGAGAGTAGAACTTGAAAATTCACATCAAAGAAAGAAAATAAAAATATTTTTGAAGTGTCTCAGAACAATATAAGCCTGCTAAAAACACTTAGCAGCAGTGGTTATGATTAGTCATTAGTTTCTCTTTTTCTGTGCCTCAGACTGTGAGCTAAAGTCTAGGAGCATCTGGAAAGAGAGACAGGCCCCACCCTCATGGAGATGACCTCTTTAAATGCTGACACACACTGTTGTGATTTTATTCACACTGAAGGGCAAAAAAAGAGTAATGTTCTCAAGACTAGGGGCTGACGGGTGGGGATTTCCAAAGAAAGCAACTCAGAACGGTTCAAGACCAATATTAGTGCCAATTTTCCCAAACACCAGAACCTGAATTTCCACAGTCTAGTGTCTGGATGCCTTGAAGGACTTGTCTCCTTTTCTCAAATTACCCATGAGCTATAATTCTGCTTTAAATTTCCGGACTTATTCTATATTTTCAGCTAAAAAGAAAGGTTTGTCTTTGGGGAGGTAGATTATGGAGCTATGTAGCTTCTGTTATGCTTTCTGTACTCTAGTTGAATGTCTTGTCCTTTGACTAATAGAATTAGTCTTAAGCATCAGCTAAAATGCCAAGTTCCTGTACTCGTTGCCTCATCTATTAGACATAAACACTGCAAGCACTCACTGTGAGATTGATTTGTTAGAAATCCCTCCTAATTTGAGGGCCAACAAAGGGAAGCTGAAAATGAGTGTCTTTTAAAAGATAACTTTTGCTGATTTTTAAAATAGTGAGTGCTCATTGTAGAAACCATAAATAATAGAGAACACTCTAAGGAGAAATTATGATTTCTACCATGAATTCACTATTCTCAATATGTGATTCTTCTTTCCTGCTATATAATTATAGCTCAAACAGCAGATAAGGTGCTTGCCTTACATACAACTGACCCTCAGACTCAATCCCTTGAGCCCTACCAGAGTAATCCCTGTGTGCAAAACTAGGAGTAAGCTCTGAGATCAGCTGAGTGTGGACCAAAATCAATATTTTTAATGAGACTACCTCCATTCTTCTTCCTGTAAATATTAAAAGCCATCCCCCAAATATCTGCAGATTGATGAGTTGTTTTTTTTTTTCACAGTCACTTCTTAGTTCCATAGTCTACCTCTGTAAATGTTATCTCTCTACTCTTGATCAGGTCTGCCTTCCCTCCAGTGCACATGTACGCTAGGTGGACATTTTTGCCTATGATAAGCTGAAGACTGGGGAGAAGTACACATTATGGTGAGTAGCTCTCATGGGACATCAGCAAGACCTTTATCACAACCGTCTTGGTAGAGAACTTCCACCAAACTTCCATTTTCCCCATTGCTCTCTCTCTCTCTCTCTCTCTCTCTCTCTCTCTCTCTCTCTCTCCCCAGTTCAGTGCATTTGAGTCACTTCCTGCCTTGCTCAGGTTCCTGTCAGCTCGCATACCTCCCACCTTCCACCTTATTCAAGAACCCACTTCAAATATTTTCTGAAGCAAGAATAGTTCCCACCTGGGAGTAGTGTTAATGTCAGTATTTAAAATACTGAAATTTATGTCCCTAGTATGTTTTGAATGCTTCGGATATTGCATGGTTTTGTACTTTTTCAGAAACAACTAATAGAGTAACATTTTACCAAGTCAATAAAAATTGATACATAGCATAATATTTCATGATTGAATAAGAAAGTATTCTTGAGGAAAGAGTGGGTCAGAAACATAAAGGACTTTTTTTTTTCTTTTATTTTTAAAAGTATTTTATTATACCACCGTGAGATATACAAATAAAAAGATATACAATTAAAAAGTTCATATTTGGGTTTTGGTAGTACAGTGTTCTAGCACCCGTCCCTCCACCAGTGCCCATCTCCCACCACCAACGTCCCCGGTTCCTTCCCCCCTTCCCCATCCCCCTCCATGGCAGGTTCTTTATTTCTTTCCCTTTCTCTCTCTTTCTCTTTCCCTTCCCTTCCAGACTATGGATTACAGAACATACATTAAGAGGTTGGCATGTGTATCCTTTTGCCTCTATTTAATGCTCAGTTCTAGGTTGGCATTAGTACCCTCGACAATTATTAGCACACTGTTCCATTTTCTGTCTTACCTAATCTCTGACTCCCACATGTTTGTGATAGTTTCCACTTTTGACAAAACCTTCTGATATATGAGAAACATGCAGGACTTGAGGGGCAATTTCAATGGACTTCTAAGTTTATTGGGTTTACAAGAACAAGGATAGAATATTCCACATCTACTGTAGACTCGGCTTTGTGTGCTAACAATTGTCAAAGTACTAATACCAACCTAGAACTGAGCATTAAATAGAGGCAAAAAGATACACATGACAACCCTTTAATGTATGTTCTGTAATCCATAATCTAGAAGGGAAGGAAAAGAGAAAGAGATAGAAAGGGGAAAGAAATAAAGAACCTGACATGGAGGTAGGCTGAGGGAGGGGGAGGGAACCAGGGACATTGGTGGTGGGAGATGGGCACTGATGGAGGGATGGGTGCTGGAACACTGTATGACCAAAACCCAAATATGAACACCTTTGTAATTGTATATTTCATGGTGGCATAATAAAATACTTATTAAAAATGATGTAAATATTACCACCAGCCTAGTTTTGCTGGGACACTGGAAAGGTAGAACATTTTTTAGGTAACAATGCAACTACATTATATATATATATATATATATATATATATATATTCATAAATAATTGTGTGGGTAAAGCAAGACTTGGGTATAAACCTCAGGCTAAATTGTACATTTGGTAAGGTATTTGCCTTGCCTATAGCTGACCTGAATTTGGTCCCGGGCACCACAAATAGTCTCCTGCCAGAACTGATCCCTGAGCAGAAACAGGAGAAATCCCTGAACAGGTATGGCCCAAACACAAGGAAGGAAAGGATAAGAGGAAAGAGGGAAGGCAGGCAGGCAGGCAGGCAGGCAGTCTCACTCTTTTTATACCTATCATTATCGTAAAAACAGTTGAAAATAAAACTGATGTAGGAATGTCCTGTCGGGTCAGAGGCGCAGAGATGAGACATCAGGAACACGATGTATATCCATTAATATTTTTAATGATCACCAGCCGGAGGGGCAGCAGTTCTCATCATGGCAGCTGACTAACAGCAGCTAACTGACTTTAGCTGACTAACCTGAGCTTCGCTGACCTGAGCTCACTCACTAGGACTAACTCATTTTACTCACTGACTTGAGCTGACTGACTGACTGACTGACCACCTCCACACAGACCCCAACTCCCTTATCCCCTCCTCTCAAAGGGCAATACAGCTTAAAGTTTGCATGGTTTACATTACAAAGACAGTTCACATTCATTGAATAGGACTTAGGAATAATAGGAAGGAGACAACCAGGAACCAAAAACCTGCAGGGGGTGCTATCTAGGTAAGATGAGATGAACAAAAGAACGCATTACAGTTGCTAATGCAGCCTTCAGGACTAGCCCATGATGGCAAGGACGTGTCAGACAGAAGAACAAGAAAAACCTGTTTTTGCCTAACTTTAAGCATCGTCCATTAGACTCCATCTTGGGCTAGTTATAGCCAACAGGGAAATGTGCAGAGAAATGACCTAGGATAGCCTTGTCTGGGTACCTGCAGCTTTGATTAACAGTCTCACTAGGGATTTCTACATACTAACTCTATTGGGAGACAGTCTGCGGAAGTCCCTGTGTATCTGTTAACAGGCAGTATCCATCAGACCTTCCTTCGCATATCCTTAGATCTACTTTCTGCCAACATAAAACACAAGATAGAATTCTTGAAAATGGTGATACTTGTTCCAGCTTTTTACAGATTCTGGACCTTAGAAACTTGACATTAGTCAGATCCCTCCTGAATATACATTTATTTATTTATTTATATAATAGTACCTAGAGGAGCTCTTCACTCAAACCTTTAGAAAATAAATAGCAAGAGGATTGAATAGAAATAAGTGGACTCTTGCAAGAAATTAGACCCAAATGAAATTTACTACATAAGCAACTCATTACAGTGTGTTCTGTATTTGTTCTGCTTCTTTTATGAAGACTTTATGAGAACCTGACACAGCAGGAGGAAGACTTTAAAATGACTGCTTTACTTTGTTGTCCTCTTACTGTTCCTGCTGCAGCCCTCCATTGCTGGAACCAAGAACATATATTTGCTTCAAGGCCCTGTTAAATTCACAGATGGTTTAGAAATGTTTGCTTTTGAACGTGCTTTAAACAATTTCAAACAATTTCTCTGAAAAGGTAAAAAGAAATCCATTAAAATTCCTTTTGGCCTAGCACTCTTTTACAAATCCACTTCCTTCTTTTACTACTGATTCCTGTATCCTCTCTTTAGCTCTCCCCCTGTTCTAATCTTATGTGAATTTCCCATTTGAACTCTGTTTTCTATCCCTGGGCCATCCTTCTTAACAAAAAATTCTGGTCTGTCCCTGAATTTGAGTGGAGGAATGGCAGCACATAGTACTCAGGAGCTACTGATGGCATCAAGCTTAGGGGTTACTCCAAGTGTTGTGCCAGAGACCAAACCTGGGGTTCCTTCACACATATTTTCCAGTCTTTTTGAGTTATTTCTCCAGCCCTTTCCCTAAATTCTTAAGCCTTTTCCCCAAAACTTGTTTTTAGGTTCCCATTGTTTCAAGTCCTTAAATCACTGTTCCAACTCCTATGACTTTTCGCTATGGTTTGGTTATTTTTTCTTACATAACAAACCACCTCAAGCCATTATGCCCTACAAAAATAATAACGTGTGAGTCTTAAGAGTACAGCTCACCTTCACTCCTAGTGCTGTCAGCTAGGGTAGCTTGACAAAATGGAAGGTCCAATTTCAAGCTGACATTACTCTGACAGTGGCTAAGTTCATAGCAGCTGGCGGTGGAACTCAGCTGGAACTGTAGCCAGTAATTTGGATTGGTTTTTCTGTCTATCAAGGCTGAGGTTCCCATGGTCTGCCCAACAAAGATAACATGACTTCTTTCATACAAGCTGGCATCATGCAGAAAGCGAAGGTGGGAATTGCCAAGCCCTCTTAGTGCCTGGGTTTAGAAGATCCCAAAATCTCTTGCAATAAATGTTAAAGGACTCACAAAGTTAGCCTAGCTTCAGAAGGAAATAAAATGTATTCAGCATCTTGATGGAGGAGCAAAACAAGGCAGGGGAGTTATTACTGTAGCTCTCTTCAGAAACAATGGACCATATATAGCCTTACTGTTGCCTGTCCCAGCCCTAAGTTGTATTGAATCTCAGAACAAAAATGAGAATCATGTATATTTCTATACCAGAAGGAATTTGTGGCAGGAAAATGGTTTCAGTAACCTTCATGCAATATACTGCCTGATTAATTCATGACTGCGAGGTAATACTTTTCTTTCTCCTTCTGAGTAGAACATGCCAGGTTTTTGTTCTTCTATACTGTCTCTCCCACATTAAGATCTTTGTCCCTTTGCTCTGGGAGGTGAGAAGGGTTACTTAAATCCCCCATTATGATTAGAATCAATTGCTATTTGCACTCTGAATTGAAAATGGCTTTTCCATTGAGTTTTGCCATGATGCATAATACAACATTGTTCAATATCTACCTGCAAACAGAAGCTCACCAGTCTGGTAAGGGCTGACTAACACCCACAAGTCTTCCAGAGTCCAAGTTATCCAACTTGGGGCATGCAACTTAACATAAATAATGAAGAAGCTGGTGTTCTACTTACTGCTGCCATGTGACTGCCCCAAAACTTGGTGGTCTCAAACCACAATGCTTTTAAAATATCTTATTTAGATTAATGCATGTATGGCTATGAATTTGGTTAGGCTTGACGACCCTCCATTCCTGTCTATCCAGTCCTATGATTTTTTCCTATTTTTTCTTCCTTATCCACAAAGTTGACTTACTCCTGATTCTACTTTTGCTCTCCCCACATTTCTTTATAATTTCTCCATTACAGAATTTACCTATTTTATATCCCATTTCCTTATGACCCCATTAAATGGCTGGAGACATCACGTTGTAGTGAAAAGACCGTGGAACTGAGAAGTCACATCCCAATGCTTCCACTAATGAGCTGGCTGAACTTAGGCAACTCGTAGCTCTTGCAGCTGTCTTATTTGCACAGCACTGGGAAGTGGGTTTGGAAGATAAATTGATCTTCAGCATTTATTTTAATCATTCCTTGGTCAAACCTGAATTAAAAGTAAATGGATCTAGCACAAGATCACTATTGAACCCCACTCAAAATATGGGACTCAGCACCTGTCTTAAGCAATTCTGGGTCGCTGCAGAAGAGAGGAGTTTGAATGTCTGGCAAGCAAAAATAGGTAAAATGTCAGCAAAAATATGGAAATGCCATTGGATGACTGACCATGGTTCACTGCAAATAAATAGCCTTGGAAATATATTCTTAGCTCCATCAGTAATGTGATAACTCACTGAATGTGATCAGATGATTTTAGGGCGAGATTAATTTTAACCTATTTACATATCTCCAGCACAGAAAAAAATTATGTGAGGATTGGTGGTTCTCTGTCAGGGCCTCATGAGATATAGCAGACTTGCAGAGAGTATAAACTCACATAAAGACACCACACTTTTCACTTGCAGTGATTCAGCTTGAGAAAAGCCACGCTATACGTAGAAACCCCTTCATTCTTCCCCTCCCATCTAAAGTGATAGAAAAATAAAGTTGTATTTTGAGGGTGGTATAGAGATATCCACCTCTTTCCCATGCCTGTGTGTGCATTGGGAATTAAACCATAAAGAATTTGTCTGTCCATGGCAGTGGAAGCTTGGCTGTAGATGCTCAATGACATTTGTTTTTCTATTTCTGATCGTTTCAATCACACCAGAATGGGGGAAAGAGACTTAATCTTTAATATCTAATATGCCAATAGAATAGTGAACTATCCCTTTTCTTCTTACTGACTTCACTCAGCATGATATTCTCTAGTTTTGTCCACATTACTGTGAGTTGCATGATTTTGTTTTTCCTTAGAGCTGCACAGTATTCCATTATGCATAGATAAAACTTCATGGTTCATTCATCCATAGTTGGGCATTTGGGTTATTTCCATATTGAGTATATTGTGCTAAGTGTATGATGAACATAGGTATGTGTATATCATTTCAATTTAATGTTTTCGTGTTTAGCAATAGATGCCAAGAATAAGTATCACTGTGTTATATGGTAGTTCTATTCCTATTTTTGGGGATAAATCTCCATAATGCTTGAACCAGTCAACATTACAACCAGGAGTGGATAAGGGTTCCTTAATTACTACATCCCCATATACTACATTGATTCTAATACAGAACAACCAGAGGGCCTACTTAGCATGTGTTTGCTTCAATGTAAGATGCAGGATGCTGTTACAAAGATGACAGGAGATTTCCAACCACTGAACAGTCATTCTGTTCACTGTTTTCCCTGGTCTTGGATATTAGTTTCACACTTTTTTTTAAAATATTCTACAAATAAATGCAGTCATTCTATATCTGTCCTTCTTCTTACTCATTTCGCTCAGCATGATACTTTCCATGTCCATCCATTTACAGGCAAATTTCATAACTTCATTTTTCCTAACAGCTGCATAGTATTCCATTGTGGAGATGTACCATAGTTGCTTTATCCACTCGTCTGTTCTCAGACACTCAGGTTGTTTCCATATTCTGGCTATTGTGAATAGTGCTGCTATGAATATAGAAGTGCAGATGGTGTTTCTGCTCATGTTTTTGGGCCCTCAGGGTATATTCTCAGGAGTGGTTTTGATGGGTCAAATGGGAGCTTAATTTCTAGTTTTTGGAGGAATGTCCATATTATTTTCCTAAAAGGCTGGACCAGTCATCATTCCCATCAGCAATGGATGAGAGTCCCTTTCTTCCTGCATTCATGCCAGCATTGGTTGTTCTTGTTCTTTTGGATGTGTGCCCGTCTCTGTGGTGTCAGATGATACCTCATTGTTTTAATTTGTGTCTCCCTGATGATTAATGATATAGAGCATTTTTTCATGTGCCTTGTGGACAATAAAATTTCTTCTTTGAGGAAGTTTCTGTTCATTTATTCTCCCCTTTTTTGATGGGGTTGGATGTTTTCTGTGGGGGGGGATTGAGGCTAGTTAGGATAAGGAAAGGTACAGTATAACAATTATAGTCAGAAATGATCACTCTGGACAAGAACTAAGTGTTGGAAGTAGGTGAAGGGAGAGAGAGAGAAGGGAGGTGCCTGCCATAGAGGCACACTGGGGGGTGGGGGGAGGGGAGTTGGGAAGTGGTGGGAGGGAAACTGGGGACATTGGTCCTGGGAAATATCAACTGATGGAGGGTTGTTAGAACACTGTGTGGCTGAAACCCAACCATGAACTGCTTTGTCATGGTCTATCTCATAGTGATTAAAAAAAAAATAAGATGACAGGAGAAAGGGCAGGGATGTTGTTGTCAACAGGCCTAACTAAGTGTCTGGAATTTGGTACTCTGTGGCTGATCTGCTGAGCAATGAAACTGCTGAGACATATTCTTGGGGCTGTGTGGGGACCAAAGTTCAGTTGGATAAAAACTGGAATAGGAGAGGCCAAAGGTAAGTCACATCTAGAGAGGCAAGCTCCTAAGGAGAAGGAACTAGTGATCCGAAGTCAGTTCTACACAGAGGAAAATCCATCTGTTCAGGACCCCTTCACGACCCCTGCCACCCTTTGTGCAAACTTTAATCTCAGTTAATAGAAATCACATTTTTCTGTTTGAAACAAGGATTTGTATCTAATGAAGGAATCTAATGAAGAAATATGCTCCTGTCCATTTCTTTTTTTTTTTTTTTTTTTGCTTTTTTGGGTCACACCCGGCGATGCTCAGGGGTTACTCCTGGCTCTGCACTCAGGAATTACTCCTGGCGGTGCTCGGGGACCATATGGGATGCCGGGGATCGAACCCGGGCCGGCACAGGCCGGCCGCATGCAAGGCAAACGCCCTACCCGCTGGGCTATCGCCCCGGCCCCTGTCCATTTCTTTTTAAAGGAAGATTCAATACTTTGAAATCTACAAAGTGATTTTCACAAAAAAAAATCACAAAAACCAGAGAGAGAACTCAGATCTTCTGACGACAGAGGTCCATCACTGTATCACTGTCTTCCCGTTCATCATAGATTTGCTCGAGCGAGCACCAGTAATATCTCCATATGTCCTGTCTCATGCTAGTAGAGCCCAAGGGCATCTGCTTGCTCCAGGAACATAAAGAGCCTCAAACCATTCCATCAGTCATGGGAATGAGGTCTATAATTGTTACTGCTATTTGGCATATCAAATACGACATGGGTAGCTTGCCAAGCTCTGCCCAGAGGTCCATGCTCTCTGGAAATATGTGTCTGAGATTTATCATTAAACGGGACAGAATTTTGGACTCATAAAATCAATTTCAGCAAAAGAGAAGTGCTTGGAAGTGTCCTGGATCTCTGAACACCCATCTTCATTTCACTACAACCCAAGGAGGAGAGCCCGCCCAGCTGTCCCAACACAGAGCACACAGTGGGGTTGGTCAGAGTCCTAGCCTCACAGGAGGAGGTGGGATGGTGGACAGGTCTGAGAAGACACCCTTCTAAAAGCCTAGATCCTCTAGAGGTTCTCAAAGAATGGGCTCAGCAGTGATTTCCCTAAACTGTTCGTCATGGGTCCAATTCCACTAGCAGCAAAGGTATTTGCATCAAGCTCTGGCCTGCTGCAGGTTAAGGTCCTTCCTCTGGAAAAGTCACCTCAGCACAACACAGGCTTGTCCTGTATGCTTGTATGCTTCCTCCTCCCAAAGCTTGTTCAAACCTTTGTGTTCAAATCTCTGCATTTCTAGATTTTCACTATCAAAATGTATTCCCACAAATATTTTGTATTAATTGCTTTCTGTTTTTCTTTCTTAGTCATTTCAGGGGTTAATGATCTATGAAAGGATAAAGGGATGAAATGTTCATTTTAGGCTGAGGACATATTTCAGTGATAGACTACATGACATATATTACAGATCCTGGGTTTGATACCCAACATACACACACTACACACACACACACACACACACACACACACACACACACACATGCATAAGCACGCACGCACATGCATGCACCAAAATTAAATCAGTTTTAAGGAATATTTCACAATGGCTTTTTATCTTTTTATTTATAAGTAATGCATGCTTTTTGTGATTTGGAAAATGCAATTAAGCATATAGAAAAATTACTTAATTTCCATAACCCCACCACTATGAAATACATCATTTTGACAATGTAATTTTTTCTGTGGAATCAGTCTATGACCTTTGGAGACAAATTTTGTTTGTCTACTCAGCAAAATATCATGAGAAATGTTTATTGGCGACAATAAAACACAGACACTTCTCTCAAGTCTGAGCCAAAGTGAGGCCTTTGGGGCATTACTTTTTTTAAAGAACTTTTTGGGAGGCAGCAAATTCAAAAGGAAATCAGCAGCACAACAGCGTAACAACTTTTTATCAAGTAAAAATGACTTGTTTTGTTCATAAAGTTGGTTAAACGTGCTATTTGAATGAAGATATGACATTTTAATTTTCATAGCCTTTGAATTTGAGTACTTGCAAATAATAATAGTATTTGCAAAAAATAAACCCCTAATAGCAGCAGTTGAATGAAATATTTATTTCTTGCCCATGCACTGTTTGTTAAGTTCAGGCAAGTCCCTCCCTGGTTGTACTATAAGTAGTAAATGGTAGATGTGTGTTCTTTCTGTCTAGAATGTGCAACCACCTAGAGTCATTCATTCAGGATTTCCAACAGAGGCCAGAGAGAGAGCACAGCAGGAAAGATGCATACTTCATGAGGGACAGACCTGGGTTCTATCCTCAGCATCACATATGGTCCTCTGAGCCCTGCCTAAGGAGTAATTCCTGAGAGCAGAGCCAGGAGTGAGCTTTAAGTACCACCAGGTGTGGTCCCAAAACAAAGAAATAAATAAATATAGGAAATGCACACTATGGGAGGAGAAGGAAGAGTGAGACTGTGAGAGTCATACGTGTCTCCTAGGAGGATGCACATCACCTCTCACCCAAATCTTTTGGGCCAGAATATGCTGTCATGTGATCTGAACCTAACTGTGTGAGGGTTCTGGAAACATCATCTTCTTTTGTGCCTACAGAAAAGAAAGTGGTAAGTTCCTAACAACTAACAAGGCCACTTATAAATGAGCTGTTCCTTATGTTTCCACCATAACATCATTTATTATCTTCAGCCATTTAAAGAGCTATTCATGCACAGTCAATTGGATTTCATAATCCAGATCTGCCCTTGGTGACTAAAGTAACCAGAACATCTCTCTCTCTCTTTCTCTCTCTCTCTCTCTCTCTCTCTCTCTCTCTCTCCCATCTTTCTCATTGCTAGCACCAACTATACTAGTTGATTTGGAAGCATTAATAATAGGTTCTCATTATAGCATAGCTCTATGTCAGACACTGCTGCACCTTTACTTTCGTGCATTTTCTCAATTGATATTCACAAAATTATATGAGTAGTCATTAATTATTCTCACTTTACAGATGAAGAAAAGAAACTCTAGCAAAATGATTTGTTCAAAATCCTACAACAACAAATTGACAGGGTTTGGACAGCGAGAGGGTTCCATCTGCTCTTTGATCTGTGCTCTTAACTGTGAACCCACCTCCAGTTTGGAAAGACACCGCCACAGTGAGGAGGAAGTATAACTCCAGGGAGGATCATCTGGGTTTTCTGATCATTTTGTCGCAGTGGTTTTCTGTCTCAGATCCTCCTGCCCCCTGCCCACTTGGCCACACATGAGCCAGATTAGAGTGATCTGGGCTGACATTAAACCTCAGCTCTATGCCCACTGCTCTGCTTCACCTCAGTTCTAGCCTATCAGGGACCCTGTACAACATGGAATCTTAAAGGCAGTCTGGGCCTCACTTGCTCACAGTGTTTTTTTAATGTTTCTATAAGCCAGATTCATCACCCACTCCTGAGTCCATTTGAGACCAAAGTTAGACACTTCCCTAGCACCTAGCACAGTACCAGGCGCAGCTGAGGCACTTGAGATATTTGTGCTGATTCGAGGAGCACAACACAACCCTGATGTCCGCACTCTGCGTTGATTTCCTCCTCTGTGACATCAGGAGAGAAGAACAAGGACAGGCCCAGCTGGACATTTCTGCGTATGGGGGAGGGAACATTGCTTTTCATGAGTACTTTGACAAAACTTTCTACATTTTCCTCTGCAAACCCAAAGTCACTTCACGGTCACTGGATGAAGAGAATCATGGACGTACCTAACTAGCTTTCTCAGACTCATGTGATCCTGAGTTTCCATTAAGAAAATTGCATTGTAAAGTGACAAATAAAAAAGCCCATTATTATGAAATGACTAATAATAAAGAGCTGTAAAGTGATTCTTGCTCCAGTCATTAATCAACTGATACCACTCTAAAGGGAAACTTCCTTTTGCATTTGCTAGTGATTTATTCATATCAAGTCAATGTTGTCTACAGTGTCCACCGAGGAAGCACAGGGTAATTTATGAGGGAATTGGAGAAAGTTTGCCTGAAGGACTCTTCGTTGAGTATGAACTGTGCTCAGCAGCACAGGCTTCACTCCTCATGGGGCCTCTCCTGGCTGAATCAAAGATTCCAGGCTGCCTCCACCTGTCCTCAGGCTCTGCTGTTCTCTAGCAGGGGACAATAATCTGGTGGCAAAGACCCTTACATTCGTTGTACTTTCTGGTCAGTAGGAAGATTTTCCTGCCTTTCTGGCTTACCATGTGGTAACATTTCATGGTAAAACCTTCAAACTAAGGTGAGTTTGCTTTGAAGAGGATGGTCCGTAATAGTGGGAAAGCCCAGTTGAGTGTTGATGAGCTGTGATCTCTAATACAAGAACAAAAAGAAGAAAAAAGGAAGGATAGTGGAGTGAAGGCCTGAGGGCTGGCAAATGGAAGATTATTTGCCTCCTAGAAGGAAATGTTCAAAACAACCTCAAATGTAAGGCTACTGGAAAATTACAAGTAATGATCCAATTTATCATTAGCCTGGATAGTCCAAACTCAAGGCTAGAGCAAAATATGGTGCTAAATTCAGGCATTATTTAGACTAAATTGGATCTACCTAATAGCAAAATATCTAATAAATTCAGGCAATTTTTCTTAAAAGCACAGATAGTTTGAGTTCAAGCAAACTGCATTTCTCTCTTTCATCTAGGCTGGTGTAATGGCCTAAAATATTACTTTGGACTCAGGAAATTTTGCTCTGAATTTGCACACAGCTTACACACACACATGCACACACAACACACACGCACACACACTTTCTTTCCTTTTTTGCTGAGTCCTCCTAATACCTACAGAATCTCCTGCTTCCTAAGAGAGGCTATATTTATAACCCCCTGTAAACATATAATAAATTTTCTTCTTCCTTTAGAGGAACTTATAGCCCTCTAAAGGGAGCACTAACTTTGCCCCTTCCACTTTTTATGCCAGTCATCTAATATCATTATTATCCAATGAAAAATGCAGGTCTTTCAGAAAGGATTACTTGATGCAGAAATAGTTTATATATGTGTTTTATTACAATCTATTTTTCTTTGCTGACATCCGTTGAGACTTCTTGAGTTTGTGTCATGATAAACTGCCCATTAGAGTATCTAGGTTTTCTGGTTGATCACCCAAAGAAGAAACTGCCTGCATCCCCCTTTTGCCTGATCCCGCATGTGGAAGCAGGGCCGTGGAAGAGTCGGTTCTGGGACTTGGTTTTCCTAAATCCTTCTGCACTCTTTACCAGGATTTCTACTCTATGTGCCAAAACAGGATCCTGCACTTCCAATGCACTGAGAGAGTGATAGAGCTACTGCAATCTTTGCTCAGCTTTGTGTGTGTGTGAGAGAGAGACTATCTTTGCTCAGCTTTGTGTGTGTGTGTGTGACAGAGAGAGAGAGAGAGAGAGAGAGAGAGAGAGAGAGAGAGAGAGAATCTCAGGAGGTCTGTAACAAGAGACGTGCTTCCCAAGGCAGAGCTAAGACACACCTCAGTTTGGTCTATCCGTAAGGGCAACCCTGAAATCTGTGCCAGAATTGTGCTGATGCATCATCCTTTATAGCCGTGTCTACAGGCCCACTTCTGCCACCTCTCATGCTTCCCCAGCGGATCTCTAGCCACTCTACTCTGCCTTTGCCCCCCCCCCCCCCCCCATAGCAATTCCAGAGAACTTTTTCAAGCCCAATTAATTCCCACTGCACTTACAGTTTCAGCTGAATTCTTAATATGGAAAATGAAGTCCTGTCTCTGCTTGTCGTTTCAACCTCTTCCTCCTGCCTAGGGAGCCCTGAGGCACCTTACTCAGCAAAGAAGTCAAGTAGTTTGAGCTCTTCCAAGGCGAGTCCTCCCTGACTTGGACCTTTACCTGTGCTGTCTTTCCCTCCAGTCTGCTCTCCACCTTCAACCCAATCCCCTGGCTTGTAATCTGCCTCCACATGAGTGTTACTATCCCAAAAAACTTTCCTCACCCCCCCCAAATTAAGAACCCAATTTTATTTCCCCCATGGCACATTGTACATTTCCTCTGTGGCCCTTCTCAGCCATAACTGAGTAACTCTTGGTTTGCGTATTGAATAGATTTTTCATCAGTTCAGCAACTCAGCCCCGGGCTTGAGTTCTGGACTCGGTGGCACAACTCAGACCTTCATTCTGCTGTCCACTCATGACCTGGTTAAATCAATCTCTGCCAAAGAGGGTTAATAATAGTATCTCTTGCGGTTATCTCAGACTGAGACTGAGTGAGATAGAGTAAGAACAATAAATATTAGCAGGACCTTAGCAAGCAGCAAGTACTTGGTGGCTATAGAATACTTTTATAGGGAGAATAGCTTTTGCCTACCTTGCACTCACGATGGCTTTCAGATCTGATGTACTACTGGGTGTGAAAGGCTTTTTCATTTGTGTAGACTCTACAAACGTGAAGTCCTGACATTTCTGTTTATTCTTCCTAGTCTTAAGTCTTATTTTGCTTTGCAGAAAAAGACACTGTCCAACAGTGTTCAGGGGGCACCAAGATCATACCCAGCTGCCCTAGACTGGGATTCAGGGGCATGTAGTTCTGGGGATCAAACCTAGGGCCTTGCATATGTTTGATGTGAGCTTTACAACGTTAGCTACTTCCCTGATCCCCTGAACTTTTTTAATTTAAATACGAGTTAGGCTGAAGTAGAACTGGCATGCCATTGCCATTTATGGAGGCACATCTCCCCATGCCTCCCAAGATAGATAGCCCTACTGTGGAGGATGCCAGTAGCATGGACAAGGAAATGTCCCTAGGTTGTCCTTGTCCTGTGTTCACACAGTTTCTCCAGGCCTCAGGAGCTCACAATCTAGCACTCGATCAGGGGAAAATATTAGTCTTTAGCAAATGAATAGACCTTGAAGTTTTCCTTCAGGGGAATAGGTACTATTTAAAGCTCTGTACCAGCTGAATGCTAATGCACTGCAACAGCGGGAACAATGAGAGTATGCTGTGGTGCATGAGCTAGGCCCCTAATTAATCAATCTCTCCCCACTCTATACGCAGTAATGCACTTTCCATAATTTAGTTCAGTTCTACATGAAAGCTTATATTCACATTACAAATGGAGATCTGGAGGGGTGGAACCAAAAAGCATGTTCCATGCACATATATGATTCTCTCCTCCATATGGGGGTCAAGCACAGATCTCAACCTTGCTAGAATGGGTCCCTCAGCATAAGCATGGGAAGGCCCATGCTGATGTTTACTTGGAGGCAGCTCCTGGATGGTTTTCCATGTGGAATACTAAGTCAAAGAAGACAAGCCCAATGCCACAGGGATAATACAACCCAGGTTCATGATTAGAACCAAGAAAGAACCGATGCAGGTGGACCCCACGGGTGGTTTATGTGAGGCCGGAAGGGGAGAGATGGTCGCTTTCTCCCCAAGCCGCCTCTGCCACCGGGACCAGCTGGGCAGGCTTACGAACTGATAAAGTCTGCGATGAGCCCCTGCACGGCGTGGGCCTGAGCCCGACCAGCTCCACAAGGTGGCGGTCAAGCCACACCTGAAGCCCGCTTGATCTCTAGGCATGGGAGTTGATCCCCACAACCTGAGAAGTCTCGAGGAGCCACGGACTCGGGCTGGAGTGAGGAATTGCCCTTTTCAGGAAAGGAGAGTCAGTCCTAGGCCTTACCCAGGGTTTCTTCAGGGTTCTTGCCTTCCTCGCAAAAAAAGAATTTTCAGGAGTCGACAAGCAGTGAGGTAAAACAGATTTTATTATGGAGGTTTTAGGATGGGAAAGGAGGAGGGAAAGTGAGGGAGAGTACACATCTCAAGAGGGAAGATGCGGGCTGCTCCAGAGGCAGAGAGTGAGCAAGCCCCAACTGATTTCCAAAGGGGGCTTTTATCCCTTTGGGTTGGAATGCTCTGGAATCTTCTGCTGGGCCATCAAAGTTGATGGGGGGGCTAAGGGCTGTGCGGAAGAAGGTGGATCCAGCTTCCTCAGGGACTATTGTTGATTAATGGGTCTTATCAGGTCTTCATTCCTGGTTCCAAAAGGTAACAGCCTAATGATGACAATTTATTGCCATGCGGGGCACCCCCCCCCCCCATTTGCCTGCCTACATCAGAACCATGGAGGCAACAGGGAACTGGGTTGTAGTTTAACATAAAAGAAGCAGAATGAAGCAAAGGATGCAGATGAGATGAAATGGTACACACCAGTTCCTCCTACCATATCAGCAGAAACCTCTTCAAGGTTCAGATCCTTGTGTAAAATCAAAAGCAAGATGACGTTTTCAGGAATCCAAGATATCACACACATAATAACTGGAGAAGGAAATGCAATATCATCCAAAGATATAGGATGATTAGGATCTGAGTATGACTTCCAGTTATGATCCTGCCCAATAACTGTTTGAGTGAAGGAGTTCATCAGAATGGAGTTACTTCCTAGTCCCCAAAACACTCTCAATGTTATAAGCACTCACTAGCCTTAGCGTACAGTGGATTTTATTAAAGTTTATCTAGTTAGAATTCCCAATCTTTATTAAAAATAAAGTTTATATGCCACTTTCCCCAACCCCAAGAATTTTAGAAAATGGGGAACTGCAACTATAAGGTAGGTGCCTTCAAGTGAGATTATCCTAGGACCCATCGGGATGGAACTCTAACAGGAAATGCAAAGACTCTCTGATATGTCACCACACATATCCACTTGACCACTCAACAAAATTATATTTCTCCAAATTCAGCTTCAGCTCCAGCTTACCCTCTCATAAAACATACAACAAATTGAATTCTGAACTTCTTTTCATATTACTTTAATTCTTTTATTTTAATTTTTTTATTATACCACCATGAGATACACAATTACAAAGATATTCATGTTTGGGTTTCTGTCACAAAGTGTTCCAGTCCCCATCCCTCCACCAGTGCCCATTTTCTACCACCAATGTCCCCTGATTCCTTTCCCTCCCCCATCCCGAAGCCTGCCTCTATGGCAGGCACTTTGCCTTTCTCTCTCCCTCTCCTCTCTCTCTCTCTCTCTCTCTCTCTCTCTCTCTCTCTCTCTGTGTGTGTGTCTCTGTGTCTCTGTGTCTCTGTCTCTCTCTTTCCTCTCTTATGCATTGTGGCTTGCAATACATACATCTAGAGGTTATCATGTATATCCCTTTGCCTATATTTTTTATTTTATTTTATTTAATATTTTATTATCTGCCCTATGTCAGACATGGGGCAGAGCTGCTACTTGCTCTCCCTGTGCCCAGCCGCTCATGAGGCGCCCAGGAGGCATGGCGGGTTCTAGCCCTGGCCTGCCACCCCAGCAGAGCCTCACAACAAGCCAGACGACCCCCCCTCGACTCCATGGGGCCCGCCATTTTCCACATCTGGACTTCCCTCTCATCACAACTCCACCCAGCAGACCAGGCATCACAGCCCGGATCATCGACACCCACCCTGCAGCAGTTTTTTTTTCAATCCAGCCCAGGTATGCTGATCCAGAGACTTACAGACATGGGGCAGAGCTGCTACTTGCTCTCCCTGTGCCCAGCCGCTCATGAGGCGCCCGGGAGGCATGGAGGGTTCTAGCCCTGGCCTGCCACCCCAGCAGAGCCTCAGAACAAGCCAGACGACCCCCCTGACTCCATGGGGGGGCCGCTTTCCACATCTGGACTTCTTTCTCCGTCACACCTCCACCCAGCAGACCAGTCTATCAAGGCCCGGATCATCGATACCCACCCTGCAGCAGTTTTTTTTTTTCAATCCGGCCCAGGTATGCTGAACCAGAGACTCTCAGACATGGGGCAGAGCTGCTACTTGCTTTCCCTGTGCTCAGCCACTCATGAGGTGCCCGGGAGGCATGGCAGGTTCTAGCCCTGGCCTGCCACCCCAGCAGAGCCTCACAACAAGCCAGATGACCCCCTACTCCATGGGGATGCCATTTTCCACATCCGGACTTCCCTCTAGTCACAACTCCACCCAGCAGATGAGCCTATCACAGCCCGTTTATCAATAAATGCTGTATTTAGAAAAGACTACAAGAGTATGCCACCCGCACAGCAAGCCTGGCAAGCTGTTCGGTGTCATATTTGATATGCCAAATACCAGTAACATTTATATTAGGTCATTTCCATGACCTAATATAATGGTTTGAGACTCTTTATGTCCCTGGAGCAAGCGGATGCCTTTTGGGTTCTACTAGCATAAGACAGGACATATGGAGATATTACTGGTGCCTGCTCTAGCAAATAGATGATGAATGGGAAGATAGTGATAGTGATAGTGATTTTATTATACCACCTTTAGATATACAATTACAAGGTGTTCATGTTTGAATTTTGGTTCTACAGTGTTCCAACACCCATCCCTCCACACCTGCCCATCTCCCATGACCAATGTCCCTCCCTCCCCCTTTTCCCAACCTGCCTCCATGGCAGGTTCTTTATTTCATTTCTTTCTCTCTCTCTCTCCCCCTCTCTCTCCTTCTCGCTTCCCTTTCTTACACATTGTAGATTTTAATATATTCTAGAACATGATTGGTTCCACTAGTTTGCTGTACCAGGTCCAGACCACAAAAATGGCGGCTATTATGGTGAGTCTCAACTGGCTGCTTCTGAGGCTCTACAGAGGTGATGGGCCCACTCCCAAAACCCATCTTGCCTCCTGGGAGCCTCATGGTCAGCTGAGCTAGGGGAGAGCCAGATGGCAGCTCTCCCCCTGCTTCTGGGTCTGTGCATCATGGTCAATAGCCCCAAGGCAGTTCGTGGGCGGGACCATGAGGCCTCCAGGACTGGTCAGAGGAGGGAAGGGGAACCCCAACTCCATCTCCTGAAATGCCCGGTGACTTCCGCCTCTGAGAGTCACCTACCTGGGCTCAAACTCTGCTGCTTTGAGCTGGTCTTGAGATCAGCATCTCTCTTTGCGTGGGTTCTGAGGAGCTGTGGGGTCTGGACCATGATAATGGTGGCTATTATGGTGAGCGAATCTCATCCAGCTGCTCTGAGGCCCTACAGAAGTGATGGGCCCACTCCCAAAACCAATCTTGCCCTGGGAGCCTTATGTCAGCTGAGCTAGGGGAGAATCGGATGGCAGTTCTGAGTCTCTCATCTTTCTATCTCTATTTCTGTCTCTGTATTTCTCTCTCTCTTCTCCTACACCTTGTGACTTGCCTTACAGTCACTTGATCACTTGATCACTTGAATCCCGTTATTCATTGATTTGCTCGAGCAGGCGCCAGTAACATTTCCATTGGACCCTATCACATGCCAATGTAGCCCAATGGCATCTGGTTGATTCAGGAACATGAAGAGCCTCAAACCGTTCCTTCAGGGTCTTGACAAGGAAGTCTAACCATCTTGTAGGTGGGCGGCCACGTGATCTTTTGACATCCCGTGGGATCCAGTCAGTAATGGCTCTAGTCCAGCGGTCATCTCCAAATCGCATTACATGTCCAGCCCATCTGATTTTCGATGCCTTGGCAAATGAGACAGCATCCCTGATTCTGGAATAGGGATGGAGGTCGGAACTCCGGATACCGTCTCTCACTTGAGTGAGGTGTGATATTCCAAGCATAGCTCTTTCAATTCCTCTCTGGGAGACTCAAACAGCATTCTCATCCTGCTTTCGTAGGACCCAGGTCTCTGAGGCATATGTTAATGCAGGGAGAACAGTGGAGTCGAAGAGATGTGCTCAGAGCCAGAGGTTCTTTGTCCTTTTAGCTATTTCTTCAATGCTTTTGAAGGCATTCCATGCTACTCTCTTCTTCCTGCACAGCTCAGGTTTTAGGTCATTCATCATGTTGACTTCTCGACCTAGGTACACATAACTGCTGCATTCAGAGATGTCTGTTCCATTGAGAGTGAATGGGGCCTCTGGAACTAGTTCATTTTTCATAAACATAGTTTTCTATAGATTCAGCTGTAGACCTATCTTTCCACATTCTCTGTCAAAGTCAGCCAGCATTTGTGCCGCTTGGCTAATGTTTGGTGTTATTAGGATGATGTCATCAGCAAAGCGGAGGTGGTGTAGTTGCTGACCAACTATCTTCACTCCCATTCCTTCCCATTCTAATTGTCGCATGATGTTCTTGAGGGTGGCGCTGAAGAGTTTTGGTGAAATGGTATCACCCTGTTGAACCCCTCTTTTGGCATCAATGATCACTTCCTTGTAGAATGGTGAGATCCTGGTGGTGAATCCGTAATACAGCTCATGAAGGATCTTGATGTATTGGGTTTGAACTCCCTGTTTGGCTAGGGCTTCAATGACCACTTCAGTCTCCACAGAATCAAAGGCTTTCTTTCAATCAATGAACGTGAGACAGAGCGGCATCTTGTACTCCCTACAAACCTTAATGAGCTTGGTTACCATGTGGATATGGTCAATTGTGCTGAATCCTTTCCGGAAGTCAGCTTGCTTGCATGGTTGTCCTTCATCTAGTGTTCTGCCAATCCTGTTCAGGATAACTCGTGTAAACAGCTTGTAGATGACGGACAACAGGCAGATGGGGCGATAGTTGCCGATGTCGTGAATGACTCCCTTCTTGAACAGTAGAACTGTCCTGCTGGTTTTCCATTGGGAGGGCACCTTGCATTCAGACAGGTAGCATGTGAAGAGCTGAGCTAGTGTATTGATGAGTACCAAAGGCAGATTCTTCAGGTGTTTGGGTCTGACTTTGTCTGGGCCTGGTGCTGTTCCCTTCTTTACCGACGAAATAGCATGTTGGATTTCAGAAGGGAGAATGTTGGGAATGACATATCCATGCTGTGGAATTTGGTATGTGGGCAGGTGGACGTGGCTATCAAAGAGATCTGTGTAGAGGTCCTGGATAATCTTCTCCATTGCCTTTCTGGAAGATGTGATAGATCCATCAGGGCATCGGAGGGCAGTCATCTTGGTCTTATAGTTGGCGAAGGACAGGCGGGCAGTGCAAATGCTTTTCCGGCTTCTGCTGTATCTTCTAGTATTTCTGCTCTTCTGTCTTTGAGGTCTTCTTTTTATCGCTTCTCTGCACCGCTTTGCAAGCTTGGACGTTAGCATTTGGTAGCCTGAGGCTCGCGCCTTTCCAGTTGGCGAATGAGCTCAAGAGTTTCTGAAGACAGGCGTCCTTTTGTGTCTTTCTCTCTCTCGGCGTTCTTCGCACAATCATGGAGGTGCTGAACCAGTCAGTTGTATTCTTCATCGATGTCGTCAATGATGGTATCTTCCCATGTTGCTGCAATGGTGCCAAAGAGTTCCCAATTGGTGGTTGTTCTGGGAGTTCTCTTCTTAAACTTTGCAGCCTTTTCTCCCCATTGCGTGAAGTAGAATTTTTGGTCTATTATGCAATTATCTATGTGTATATTCAGTAGTGAGTTCTTGTCACTAGTGTGACATCATTCCCCATCAACCTCCCCAGTTTGTTACAACTACAATGATCATTATGGTGTACAGATGTGAAAGATCCTGGGAAGGACCTGGTCCTAGCCTACTTTGTTATCTAAGCCTCTTGTGCGGCTGTGCACTGTCACAGCTGTGCGTCTGGTCTGCCCCTTGTCTGGTTCATCTGGTTGCGGAGGCTGCAAGCCCATAGCCAAGGGCCATCAGCATGGAGAGGAGGTAGCCAAATCCCTGCTCCAATTCTGGCCAGAGTGGCTTCCCCCACATGACTGCTTTTACCTTGGGGCTACGTTGGTCTTGGCCGGGACTGCCGGATTCCTCAGAGACTCCATGGGCTGCTCTACATGGGCCGGGCAGCACAGCTTTGCGTCTAGTCTGTCCCTTGTCCAGTTCATCTCTATTTTTACTGTTTTTGGCATATCTAATACACCATGGGTAGCTTCCCAGGCTCTGCCATGTCTCTGGGTTCATCCCAAGGGCCCCTGTCTTTTCCTATGTCAGACCATCCACCATCCAGTGCCCACAGGGCAGAGCTCTGGGGGTGTAGACAAGCCTATCTCCTGTCTGCCACCTGCCAATGCAGCTGGGTCCTTTGCCTACATTTAATGCTCAGTTCTAGATTGGTATTATCATTTCCAACAATTATTAGCATGTTGTTCCATTCTCTGTTTTACCTAACCTCTGAGTCACACACATTTGCAGTAGATTCCATCCACTGACAAGACCTCCTGATCCATATTTTGCCTGTGAATTCTAAACTTAAATGGTTAATTATATAGTGTGTGAATTGTATCTCAATAAAGCTTTTAAAAATGTTTAATGTAAGTCATGTACTTCCAACACTATAAGTGCTTCGTGAGTACAGCTTTAGATCTCTACAAATGTGTGTACCACACCCAAGTTCAAAAGTTCAGTTATCATCCCCCACCTCCTCTACAGTTACTTCCAGCCCACTGCCTCTTTCACTTAGATAGCCTTTATTTTGTTGTCAGAGCCTACAAGAGTTTTAGTTTTTTAAATTTTAAAAAAAGGTTAAGTTTTTTAAATTTTGTTTTTTTTCCATTTGCTTCGGTTCTTTTTATGTTTCTTTCTTCTGGAAACTTTGATTTCTTTATTGAGGTAATGCTTGCTTAAAAACGCAAATATTTTATGTTTTTGGGAGGTATAATGTTACCACATCATCCCTATCACAGAAGTAACTATATCCCTCCACCACATTCCACAGGACCTCCTACATCTTTTCAACTAACTTGCCCACCACATGGCGACCTCAGTTCTCCCAGAGTATGTTTTTCTTTTTTTTTTTAATTTTTTTTTATTATACCACCGTGAAACATACAATTACAAAGGTGTTCATAATTGGTTCTTGGTAATACAGTATTCCAGCACCCATCCCTCCACCAGTGCCCCATTTCCCACCACCAATGTACCCCTCCCCCTCTCACCCCCAGGCAGCCTTAATAGCAGGTACCCCAGTTTCCTCGCTTTCTCTCTCTATCTCTCTCTCTGTCTCTGCATCTCTCTCCCTCTTATTTTACACATTGTGGCTAGCCCTGCAGATATTTAGAGTTTATCACTTAAGTCTCTTTGTGTATATTCAGTGGTGAGTTTTAATCTGTCATTACCATTTCCCATATTTAGTAAAACACTGGTATCTATTTATATCCTATTAATGAGTGCAGTCATTCTATATCTGTCCTTTTCCTTCTGACTAATTTCACTCCAGCATGATAGACTCCATGTCCATCCATTTGCAGGTAAATTTCATAATTTCATCTTTTCTGACAGCCACATAGTATTCCATAGTGTAGATGAACCACAGTTTCTTTAGCCAGTCCTCTGTTCTCGGGCATTTAGGTTGTTTCCAGATTCTAGCTATAGTGAATAGCGCAGAGATGAATAAAGAAGTACAGATAGTGTTTCTGCTATGTGTTTTTCGGTCTCTAGGGTATATTCCCAGGAGTGCTATTGCTGGATGAAATGGGAGCTCAATATCTAGCTTTTTGGAGGAATGCCCATATTGTTTTCCAAAAAGGGCTGGACCAGTCGGCACTCCCACCAGCAGTGGATGAGAGTCCCTTTTTCCCCCACATCCACGCCCGCACCGGTTGTTCTTGCTGTTTTGGATGTGTGCCAGTCTCTGTGGGGTGAGATGGTATCTCATTGTTGTTTTGATTTGCATCTCCCTGATGATTAAAGAGGAAGAGCACTTTTTCATATGCCTTTTGGCCATTCGAATTTCTTCTTTTTGGAAGCTTCTGTTCATTTCTTCTCCCCATTTTTTGATGGGGTTGGCTGTTTTTCTTCTTGTGGAGTGCTACCAGTGCCTGATATATCCTGGATATTAACCCCTTGTCAGATGGGTATTGGGTGAATATCCTTTCCCACTCTGTGGATTGTCTTTGTATCTTGGTCACCGTTTCTTTTGAGGTGCAGAAGCTTTTCAATTTTATATAATCCCATTTGTTTATTATTGCTTCCATTTGCTTGGTCAGTGGTGTGTCGTCTTTAAAGATACTTTTCGTTTCGATGTCGTAGAGCAAATGGAGACACATTCCCTGCTCATGGATTGGAAGTATTAACATTATCAAAATGGTAATACTCCCTAGAGCTTTATACAGATTCAATGCGGTCCCTATAAAGATACCCATGATGTTCTTCAAAGAAATTGAACAAACACTCTTGAAATTTGTATGGAATAATAAAACCCCACGAATAGCTAAAGCAATCCTTGGGGGAAAAGAAGGTGGGAGGTATCACTTTCCCCAACCTCAAGCTCTACTACAGAGCAGTTGTAATTAAGACAGTGTGGTATTGGTATAGAGACAGACCCGTAGACCTATGGAATAGAACTGGGTATCCTGAAACGCACTCACAAATATACAACCACTTAATCTTCGATAAAGGAGCAAAAAATATTAAGTGGAGCAAAGAAAGCCTCTTCAACAAATGGTGCTGGGAAAACTGGGCAGCTACATGTAAAAAAATGAACTTAGACCTCCTTCTAACGCCATGCACAAAAGTCAGATCAAAATGGATTCTAGATCTCGATATCAGACATGAATCTATAAGGTACATGGAAGAAACCAGAGTATATTTTCATTGAACAGCATGTCCTCTCTTGATTTGTTTCTTTTAATTTCACATGAGTATGATCATTTGGTATTTGTTGTTTGTCGGTTCGGAGGCAGATGATCTCTGTCCGATGATAATTAGACCAGACGATGTTCGTGGTGCCCACCCAGGGGCGCCAAATGTCGGGCGCTCCGCCGGGGTCCCCGACAGTGCCGGGAAGCGAGTTCCCTTCTACCTCAGAAACCGGCGAGGAATGGATGAACACTCAGGAATCTAATGCAGTTTTAAAAAGCTTTACTTATCACAGGTTCAGGCATACAAATCAGCAAAAAGGAAAAACCCAATGCTTAGGATTCCAGGCTAGAACCCCAGCCACGTGTAGGCCAAGATGGCAACCACCACGTGTAGAACTTCCAAGGGGAATTAACGCTCACAAGGCGAGATCCCACCGGAAGAAGAAGCCCGGGAGAGCGGGAACCGGCAAGTTTATACCCATGCAACTCAGACCTTCCTCCCATTGTTATGGAAAGCAGGGGAGGGTCCAATGCCCTCAGGTAACCCTTCCCTGCATCTCATCTAGGGCCTTTACTGTGCTAATGTTTTGAGCCGGGAAGGCCTTTGAAATGTAGAGAAGGGGGTTTCTGAGATGGCATGTCACTGTACCAAGGACCAACACCAATGCCAGTTAAATATTTCTCCAAGCCTTCACAAGTCTCCTCTACTTCATTGTAGTTTTATATTTTTTATCAGGGAGCCATGCTTGTTTGTTTGGAAGCAAACAGCATTTCTCTCCTGGTCTAATTACTTAGGTGTCCTTACGTTGGCCAGGCTAATATGCTGGTAAGATCTAGCTAGTCCCACGATGATTGTGATAGCCTGGGAGAATATTTATACCAGCTAGTACAGCATACATGGTCAGATAAACTGCCATATTTAGACTACCCCCCTTATCTACGGGGTGATTTGCGGGAGGCAATCCAGAGCAGATGCAGCGGCCCTTAGGAGTCCTGCAACAGTTGTTCACCTTCTGATTATTTCCGTAGTATGAAGCCCTCTAGTTCGAAGCAGGACTTCATCTTTTAGTGTAGCTAAATCTTCCATTTTAGTTGCATGGTATTTCATTGTATACCATTGTGCATATACACATCACATCCTCTTTATCTACCCAATTGGCCTTCAGCGCAGACATGTATTTGTAAACCCATGTACACTCTTAGGTTAATCAGAAATATCCAGAAGATTGGAAGAAAAATAAATAATAATGGTTTTATTCATGTTTGCAAGTAGAATACATTATTAAAGTTTTGAAGTTTAAGACACTAGCAAGCTGTGAATAAATATTAAGGATAAAAAGGAAATTATATGATCGGCCATTCACAACCAACTATGAACCAGGACTGACCAGTAACTCTGGGGACAATGGCCAAATGCACAACTGTGATAGCTCCTTCCTGTGGAGAGCTGCCCAGGAAGCAAAGAGAGGGGGAAACTGGTTCCATCCCTTGCCAGTTTCATCACCGCTTCTAGGGCCAGCAAACATGCGGGTTGCAGTGGGTACACCAGCCAGACTTCCCGGGGATTAAGGCACCTCATCTCATCCCTCCCCACCTCCAATGACCCAGTGGGCATGACTATGAGCTGTACAGAGGCCATTCACAACTGTCCATGAACCAGTACTGACTAGTAACTCCGGGAGAATGACCAGAAGCACAACTACTATAGCTCCTTCCTGCAGCATGCAGCCGCAGAGTGGCCACGCTCCATGTTAACGTAGCAACCTAGTTAAGGCTCAAGTCATTGCCAAGACCTTTTCCATAAACATATTTCAATGATCAATGTGGTTGCAGCCAGCTAGAGGAGTAGGTGGGTGTCAGTGGCCTTTGGTGGCGGTAGGGGCACACTGTGGTGGGACTGGTGTTAAACAACGAATGCTTGTGACAACTGTACTGTGAAGAAATTTGTAAATCAAGATGTTTTAATAAAGAAATTATCACGACTGTCTTAATTTTATAAAGCGAACTTCTCCTGTGCCTCTATAGTGAGTTAAACCTAACATGTGTGTGAGTGTGTGTGTTTGTGTGTGTGTAAATAGCCAAACAAAACAACTATACCTTTTAAACAATTTTTCTCATGGACCACTACTCCACAGGGATAATTTGAGGAGGCATTGATGATGATAAACACCACAGTTTAGAAGATGTTAAACCAAGCTTATCAGAGCTCACATAGAGAAACAAATTAGGCAAACTGAAGTAATTTGAGCTAATGAGGTTTGATTCCAAACATCCAGATCAATTAAGTTCAAGTACTTGCTGTGGTTTCTGCTCTGCGAGACAGCAAGTTGCTGCTGCCTGGAAGACAGGTCTGAGGTGCTGACTGAGAGGTTCTGGAAAAGGGGGCACAGGACCACTCCTAGGAATAGTCCAGGAAATAACAGACTGAGAAACCTGGACAAAATTATCAGGAGAGAGCTCTACTCTGGGGCTAGTTTTTAAAAGGTGTTTTATGAAAATACAGAGGATTGTACAGAAAAAAAGAAAAAGAAATGATGTGACTTTAGCAAAACAAAACACATTGATGACCTTGCAAAAGTGACCTCAGTGCATTGGTGGGAAAATTGACAATAATTGGATGATATGTGAAATAAGAACCTGGAGGCAAAAAGTACAAATGATATTTTCTATAAAGGAAAACAGACATGAAGAGGTCATTTGAAGAGATGAAAGGTTTTAGAAATTATTTTGTTTTCTAGACAAGAGATATCATAGGTTGTTTAAATATATAGAAGAAATCCAGTGGAAGCCAATCTGGAAAATGAATCACAATGAATGGTGCTCATTAATTAGATATTATATTGAGGTACTTCTATTGATAGAGTTTGATCAGACTGTCACAAAGAAGCAAAAAAAACACTAAGAAGATATTATCAAACCTATTATCCTCTTCCCCACTCTCCGCACCAATTCCTTGAGGATCCTGAGTGAAATACAGATAAGAACAACAGGTAGGAACTAAAATGTCATTCTACTAATGACGATTCAAGAACACAGTAGTTCAAGATCCTACAGTTCAGGCTTCTCCTCCAAGTCCTAGATGCAATTCTGGGGATCTGAATCGCTCTAGAAAACTGCAGGACGTAAGTTAATTAAAGAGTAGTCAGGCCCAGGTTTCACTCCCCTGTCCCCTAGAGTAGAATAGAGAGCATTAGATAGAGGTTTGCTTGTACCTTCTGTGTCACAATACCTTATTCCATTGCCATTGAAAGTCTAGTCAATGTCTTGTGTCCCAATACCATAATTTCTAAGTGAGATTTTTCCTCCTTTGAAGTAACAGCTGGCAAAGTTGTGGCCACAGTTAGTCTAAGCTGGATAAAGAAACTATGATACATCCTATAGAATGGAATATTGTGTCGATGTATCCTAATGCAGCCATTAGGTGAAAACGAAGTCATAAAATTTTCTTCTAAATGTATGGGCATGGAGAGTATCATGTTGAGTAAAATGATTCAGAAGTAGAGGGACAGATATAGAATGACTGCATTCATTTGTGGGATATAAAAAATACATAGTAGGAGAGTTATATCCAAGGTCAGAGAAAACAGGGGCCAGGAGGACTGGTCAGTGGTTGGAAGCTTGCCACAAGAGTGTCTGGGTGGCAAAGGGCAGTTAGGATAGAGAAGGGGCCAGTATGACAGTAATTGTTGAAAAAATAGGAGCATTTTGGACAGGAACTGAGTGTTGAAAGTAGGTAAATACCTGATAAACTTTCAGTATCTATATTGTAAACCATAATGCCCAAAGTGGGGAGAGAGAGAGGGAGAGAGGGAGAGAGGGAAAGAAAGTGCCTGCCATAGAGGCAGGCAGGAGGGTGGAGGTGGGAGGAAACTGGGGACATTGGTGTTAGGAAATGTAAACTGGTAAAGGATGTTGGAACATTATATGACTGAAACTCAATTTATGAACAACTTTGTAACTGTGATATAATACTGTGATTCAATTAAAAACATTAATTAATTAAAAAGCAGTAGTTGGTCAGAGAATACCAGCTTCTCACTACTTATAGTTGATTGTGCTAGTCTCTATGGGTAACTCATTCAAATTTACTTGACCCTCTGAAAATAATGTCCTAATCCCACAATATTTCTTTCATAGTGGGGGGGAGTGGAAATTTCACACATAAAGGCACAGGTCTAGGACAAATACTTGAATTGATGTTCGAAGCCTTCCATTTTTTCCTCACTGTAAAGCTGATCTGTGCTGAGTTCAGTTTCCTTTGTAACAAGCATAATGTGTGGTTACTTTACTAGAATTTCCTTTATATTTGTTCTTTTTCTCCCTCAATTCTCAAAAGAATATTCTCTTTTTGAAATTCCCCATAATAATCAAATCATTTGATTTTTATTGCAAAGAAAGAATAATTGCAGCAGAATCAGGTAATCATGCTTTTTGTGTAAGTCAAGGGGAATTTCATAATTCAAGAATTAATTAGGCATTGAGAGAGAACAGGAGGCATATTTTAGTATATTAATTCATGCCAAACTCAATCCATCTCTGTTGCCCAGTGTGAATAATTATACCATTAATCCAAGACAGAAAGAGAAATTGTGGCTTAAACACATTTCTAAGCAAAGAAGAATGTCACTTCTCTCTTTCAACAATGCTCTGAATAAAGTTACATCATCATCATAATAATAATTATATTATTATTTATAGTCCAGAAGTTCTCTAAAGCTAATAAACTTTAAGATATGCCAAAATGCCAGTTCAAAAGAAAAAGAAAACATTTCTGCTAATTCTTAAACCAAGCATGGACAGAGAAAGCGATTATGGAGAGAAACTGAAAGTTAAGGAGAATTTGGAAAGGACTGAAAGGAAGAGGTCATGACAAACTGTTTTGTTTCTTTCTCCCCTGGATGGCAACTCTTGCTTGGGGGTGACTCAGAGAAAAGCAGTCTAAGGAGAAAACTTAAACACACCTTTCATGGATCTGGACTCAGCGTGTTTTCTCGACTTCCGGTTGCTCTTCCAGCCTGCTTTCTTTAACAATAGTGCACATTATATTTAGTCACTCAAACTGTATCCCCATATTCTAACCTTCTAGTCACTAAATTGGTAAATCGGATGCTCTATTTTTTATAATCATACAAACGTATTTTTTTTTTTCTTTTTTTGCTTGGGTCCACCCAGCAGGGTTATCTGGCCTGCACTAGGATTCTCCTGGGGTGCTCGGGGACCTTGGGGGCGGGGGTCGCCGGCGGCAGGCCAGCCGCGTGCAGGCAACGCCTACCCGCTGGGCTATCGCTCCGCCCCTTTTTTTTTTTCTTTTCTTTTTTTTTTTTTTTTTTTTTGCTCGGGGGCCATATAGGATGCCTGGGATGGAAGCTGGTAGGCTGCCTACAAGACAAGCACCTTAACTGCTGCACCATCATTCCACATCCATGTGTGTTTGTTGAACTCCGTAAAATATCTTTATTTTAAAATAAAAAGATGTTTTTGATTAGTAGCTCGATTTTACCTGAAGTGCTTCAATAAAGAAGATTCCCCAATTCTCCCTTTTCCCCCCCTCCCCCTCCCCGGCGAAACAAGACAGTGAAAGAATTCAATCTGGACACTAGAGGGCGCCAACCAACCGCCAACGCCTGCAGAATCCACATAGGCGGAGACGGCGCCCACATCCCCCGGGCTCAGTCACTCACTGATAGATCATCGACCTCTCTGCCAGTTTTCTTCGTGTCCTCATTCTACCCTCAACTAGTTATCTTCATAATGCATATAAACTTCAGGTTTATAGATGTCAGCTAAAAGGCCTGCTTAATTTTATTTCATTCTCAACAAAACAGGCGTGGGGTGCAGGAGCGATAGTACAGCGGGTAGAGAGAGTGGCAGGGACATTGGCCTTGCATGCAGCCTACCAGATTCGATTCAGGATTCCCATTGGTCCTCTGAGCACCGCCTGGAGTGATTCCTGAGTGCAGAGATAGAGTGAGGAGAAACTCCTGAGGTGCAGCCCCAAAACCAAACAGATAGAAACAAAAATCATGCATTTACTTTCCTATTTACTTTGCAGAATCCTACAAGTACTACGAGGTGCTAGTGTCCAATGCAGTCATGCCTAAATGTGTTAAGCCGCTTAAGTAATGCATTTAACTAGAATACATCTAAATTTAATGTGTAATTATGATAATATTATGACTTAAACTTTAGAGGGACATGGGGTTATGTTGGACTTCCTAGGATTCTTTTTTTAATAAAAATACTTTATTTGAACATCATAGTTTACAAAACTGTTCATAATACAGTTGTTACATGCTTTCAATGTTCCAACACAAATCCTACCACCAGAATGCCCTTCCCTCTACTTTTGTCTCTGTTTTCCAAACCAACCACTCAAGCCTATCCCCTTAGCAGGCACACAATCATTTATGTTGCTGGTCATGATAAATAACTAATGGAATTATGAAAAATATTTCAGTTAAAAATTGTAAAAATTGTTACATCTCACCACAGGGTTGTTAATTGTCTTATCTGAGAATTTGCCAAGCTGCTTGTTGCTAATTGAACCTTCCTTCTGTGTCACTATTGTGTTTGCTGAGTTTGGTTGGCTTCTATGTTACTTATTAACCTAATTTGATGTGCACCTACTGGAATTTCAGTACTGTGGAATTTGGTCTGTGGGTGCAGGGTCCAGAAACTTCAGAATCTGTAGACCTGAGGTGACGAGTTGACAGGGTAGAGGCTCTGGAATGTGAGAGTGGCTGCCAGGGTTTCTGAAAGTACAGGGTCTGCCCAACTTGGAGTTTTCAGCCTGGACGCGGGAGTACCTGGAATTTTCAGAGTTTGGAGTCTCTGCAGGGGTTATTAGTGAAGCCGTGAAGATGAGCCATTGGCATGTCTGTGCAGCTACCTGGACTTCAGCAGGGTGGGGACTCCACCCACCATCTTCCTGAGGGCACCCCCCAGGGTTTTCAGCCAGAAGATGGGTGTGTTCATGAATTTTAGCTACTTGGTTTGCATCTCCTCATAAATGTAGTTGTGAATCGGAAGAGCAGGCCTGGTGGGTGAGTCAACACGGCAGTGACTGTGGAAGGTGGGGAGGAAGTACTTGGGTGTAGTCTGGGGTTTATGGAATCATCAAAAATACTTTATAATTAATTTATAATTATTTATAATTACTATTAATAAATGAACATATCAATAAAGTTTCTTTTTTACAGGAGAAAGTTGAGAACTGTAGGAGGATAGAATTGGAAAATGATTTTGCCGTTCTCTTAATAATAATTTTATTAGAAAATAATCATAATTCTTTTAGAAAATAATCATCACAAGTAGTAGGCAAACATTTAAGGAACAACATAGTTTCAAAGTACCCCTACCTTAAGATCCTTATTAATTATAAAGCTAAAATAGTAACTTTATTGTTTCCCTGGAAAAAATTGCCAAGTATAACTTTAAGCAAATAATCAAACATAACGTGGCCAATATTGCTACTGATCACAAGCCTTCTGAAGGGATGACAGAAAACACTTGGTTATGGTTATGGTTATAATCCTTTTGATACATTGCTGTGTTTGGTTCACTAAGATTTTCTAGAGAAGACTTCAATGTTCATCAGGGAAGAATGAAACACATACTCACAGGATACAGAGCAGGACATGTGGAATAATCTGATACCAAGAAAATAATAAAAGTAAAATAAAGACAGTGTAATAGTAATAAGATCATAGAACTCCTAGGAACAAATCTAATAAAGATATGTGAAACATAACTATATTAAATAATAAAAGTTTATGAAGAACACAATAAAGGACTAAAGTTAGAAATTAGACAATGTCAATGGATGTCTTAACATAACAAATAAGTGATTTATAGGGATTCTGTTCACCACCTTGTTTTTCGCTAATGAAAGCCAACTTTGAGGAGACAGTGATAGAAATGTGTATGTTAAATTTTCTTGCAGATAGGCATAATTTTTGTAACGTCCTAGTCAACAAGAGGTAAACAAATGTCTGGGATAGTTGCATTTTTGTTTCCTGTTTTTATTTTCTATTATAGGTTTTAGTCTTCTCTCTTTTTTTATAGAAATATGAGTGGCTTGCAGCCATCTTGCAACAAGAAAACTGTAAGAGTAAGAATGAAAAAGTCAATATGGGCAGAGAGAAGAAGCCTAATACATTTGTGAGAAATAGTGAGACGCCATTGCAGCAGCTTTAGGCGCGGCACCTCCAGACTGCGTGGCATTTGTAAAATAGAAACTATTATGGACTGCACTGCTATATTTCAAGGGCCTTTATTTGAAAACAAGCATTGCTGTTTGTCTTGGAACATACAATACTATAAAAATGTCATTCCTCACATTAAAGCATAAATTCAAGCAACCTGGTGGTTTGAATCTGGCTAATAAACTTACTGTCTCAGTAGATGTGCAAAATGTCAAACAGGAAGCTATCACATCCGCTACATGGTGTGTGTGTGTGTGTGTGTGTGTGTGTGTGTGTGTGTGTATGTGTGTGCGTGAGAGAGCAAGGGGAGAGAAAGAGATCCAACCAGACACCCACAGCTGTTAATTTACCCACCACCTCCTTCATTTCCAACAACCTCCTAAAAGTAGCTCCTTTAGCAATTACTGCCCAACTCAGCCTGTTCCCCAGGTTCCCTCCCCTCACACTCTGATTTCACTGAAGAAGGTTGCTGATGGGCTTCATGAGAGCCAATTCAAAACTGGGACCAAGAATCCACTCTAAGTACTCTTAGGGTGGGTAGCAGTGGAAATGGGGACGGAGGGGAATTGTCTTCCCTCATTCACTTCAAAATAAAGAAACACAGGCTTTTAAAAAAATAATTTCCAGAGTCTGGTCAGGGGGTGGGGACTTCTGAAAGTGATTCATTGGTGTCTTCTCTCTCACCCACTCCTGTGATCACACTCACCACAACTGAGGTGACCCATCCTTTCCAGGCCCACCCCTACCCTCCACATCCTGGGAGCTCCACCCTTGCCTTTGGTCCAGGTGTTATAAACCTGACTTTTTTTTTTGCATGATAACTGAGTAGACAGGAACAGTGAGAAAAGAAGGATGTGTCAGGATTATTACACATTTTAATTGTTTATTTTTATTTTGGCCACACCAGGAGGGTTGGTGACCACTAGCGGCCGTGGTTCATCAATAAATGCTTTATTCAGAGGTGACTACAAGTGTAAGCCACCCACACGGCAAGCCTGGCAAGCTGCTCGTGTTGTATTTGATATGCCAAATACCAGTAACATTTATATTAGGTCATTCCCATGACCTAATATAATGGTTTGAGGCTCTTTATGTTCCTGGAGCAAGCGCATGCCTTTGGGTTCTACTAGCATGAGACAGGACATATGGAGATATTACTGGTGCCTGCTCTAGCAAATAGATGATGAACGGGAAGATAGTGATAGTTATAGTGATAGTGATAGTGATAGCAGTGCTCAGGTCTTACTCTTGACTCTCTGCTCTGGAATCACTCCTGATGGTGCTCAGGGACTGTATGGGGTGCCAGAGATTGAACCAGCTTAGTCTCATGCAAGGTAAGCACCCTACCAGCTGTAATATCACTCCGACCGAGGATGTCTACGCATTTTAACTTGGAAAAATTACATGGATCACAGTTCCATTAACTAAGAAGATTAGTTAGAGCTTTGATTAATCTCTTTATAATGCCCCACTCAAAAAGATTACAAGAGAAATTTCCCTCAGAAGCAACTGGTAGGCACTAGCTATCTGACTCTTCCCACACCAGCTTATAAGCATGAAATTCAAATTCAGGTCTCAAAATATATCAAAAAATTACATTAAAATCAGAAAAGGGCTCTAATAAATATTTTCTCCCAAATTAGATACACAAGCAGCAGAAAAAAATGTCCAATATCATCTGTCATTAGGAAAATGTAAATCAAAACCACAAGGAGATACCACCTCACACCCACTAGGATGACTTTCCTTTTTAAGGAAAACAAGTGTTGGCAAGGGGTGTGGGGAAATGAGAACCTTTATTCATGGCTGTAGGAGTGGAAAATGCATAAAGTCAGTGGAAAGTGTATCATGTAAAACGGTGCTACAAATAGTGTGGCAATTGCTTCACTTTTTTAAACATGGAATTAGTATATGACCCATCATTCAATTCCTAGATCACACCAAAAATTGAAAATAAGCAGAAGAACAATAACTGTACACATATTTTCTTAACTGCACCAGAGATGAGTCAAAAGTATAAACAAAGAAAATGTTCATCAACCAATGAACGGATAAACAAAATGTGGTGTATCCATACACTGGAATTTTCTCAGCCATAAAAATTAAGTACAGATGTTATATTTGATAATCTTTAAAACATTATGCAGAGTAAGAGGAGACAGGCACAAAATGCCACAGATTGCTTGAGTCCACGTATATTACAATTCAAAGTAGGCAACTCTGTAGAGATAGGAAGTTGACTACTGTTTCCCTGAGGTTAGGGAGGGGGAATTGGAAGTGATTCTTTACTGGTGTGAGGTTTCCTTATGAGGTTATGAAAAATGCCTTGGAACTAGAGAGAAGTGAAGGTCACATTACTGTGAATATACTGAATGCCATTGGCTGTACAGTTTTAAATGATCCATGCTTAATTTTATCTTCTGGGAAATGTATTTCAACAAAATTAAGTTAAGGACTTTCAGGGTCTCAGGATTCATTTGTGTTAGTTAAATTCATGTACTGGGTTTTCAGAAGACTGAAAGAGAAGATAAATCATTAGTTCAGGTTTGGGGGGTATTTTGGTTTGGGTTTTTTCTGCTTTTTTTTTTTGGGTCACACTCAGCAATATTCAGGAGTTATCCCTGGCTCTGCACTCAGGAATTGCTCTTGGTGGTGCTCAGGTGACTATGTGGATGCTGATGAGCTGTATGCAAGGTAAATGTCCTACCTACTGTGCTATTGGTTCCGCCTATTGTGGATCTTTGATTTTAATGTGCTCGTGGGACATCCAGGAGAAGATACTAGAAATCAATTTAGGCTACTAGTCTAGTACAGAAAGAAGTCTGGGCAGAGGAACGCCTAGATTTAAGGACCCACAAAGTGACTGGAGGTAGACATTTTACCATTAAATAGGTTCTCTTAGAGCACCAAGCTCAAATGGAGTGGGATATAGACTCCAGTTGAAGAAATCCCATTGTTCCTTTCTTGAAAAGTTTTCTCATGAGCATAGGCCTTTTATTTACTCACTCATTTAATGAAGGTGGAGTAAGTATCTAAATGTTTGATATTGGCAGTAAAACCTGTCCCTCTGATGATTTGTTGGTTTTCTTTGGCAGTTCAGAATAAAAAATTTACACATTGTAAGAACTAGTGACCACAGCCACATCCTTTGCAGTTTTCATGACTTTGTTCCACTGAGGACATAGGGCGTTTCTACATCTCTTTCCTGATATTTTGATCCAGGTGTTTGTGGTGGGCTTACTGGAAAGCCCACCAATGCGTCATAAGAAGAACTGTGATGCATGGTTGACAAAGACCCTTCTGCAAATTTTATCTGACAATTCAATTGCAACAAGTTTCGGGAACCTTTAAATATTATTTATCTTACTTTCCTTCCCCAAGCTCCAGTGAGCTAAGCATGGCCTAGTGCAGGCAGACAGAGCTTACTTAGATGCTCAGGAAAGCTCAGATTCAGGTTGCACTGTGTGCCCAGGTTGTGATAGGAGCAGAGCATAGGAGTCTCCCTCGTGGCCATGGCCAGATACTAGGAAAGCCCAAACAGGAACTGAGCCTGGAGGCCCAGTGACAGACACAGAGCTGAGGAATCTCACCCATGCTCCTGTGACTGACTGGGGACTGAGGAAAGCTACATGGGACAGAGAGCGATACAGGAACATTACCTGGAGAGGCTAACTTTTTGGAGTTGTGGTTGGGCACCAGAAGATGTGGTGAGAGCTTCTGAGCTTTAGAGGTTTTATTCTCAGCTTCCAGATATATGCATGCATGGCTTGTTGCTCATTGTGTTCCACCAGAGACCCAACGACTGCTGCTGCTCCTGCCATAACTGTTAACTTCCAGCTCCAGAAGTGTCGGAGGTGGAGATGTTGTGCAGAGGACTGCGAGGTTTTTCTACCAAGTTCAGTACAATGGATAAAGTGCAAGAGTCAGTGGTAAGGGGATGGGTGAA
This sequence comes from Cryptotis parvus, assembly GCA_021461705.1. Taxonomy (NCBI): domain Eukaryota; kingdom Metazoa; phylum Chordata; class Mammalia; order Eulipotyphla; family Soricidae; genus Cryptotis; species Cryptotis parvus. The sequence goes on along the minus strand of JAJIBD010021852.1, from coordinate 77,628 downwards.
GCAGATGATACAGATTTTTTCGAGGGTGAAGCCTTCTATCCAGAAGCATCCACAAAAGATTTATTCCATAGATGAAGATGGAAAATTAGCATCTAGTTTGGAAATTATCTTACCTCCTGATTTGGCAGATGGATTTGTGAATAATAATCAAGAGAGCTACAAATTTAAATTTCAAAGGATTTTTATCAAGATGCAAACCAAGAGACTTTTTTTTTTTTGGGTCACACCCGACAATGTTCAGGGGTTACTCCTGCCTCTTTGCTCAGAAATTACTCCCTGTCTGTGCTCAGGGGACCATATGGGATGCCGGGGATTGAACCTGGGTCGGCCGCATGCAAGGCAAACTCCATACCCACTGTGCTATCGCTCCAGCCCCTCCAAGAGATAATTTTTGAAAACATTCATTGCCAAACCTATTGCTGGAAGAGCAATAGACAATTCCACTAATGTTGTTTTCAATAATAAGAAGTTGGAAAGAATCCATTTAGCAGTGGAGAATTGACTAAATAAGCAGTACCTATATACTGTGAAAACTATGCTTATTTAGCATAGAAAAGAATGAGATTCTTTTCAGCATAGAAAATAATAGGAGATTTCTATTATAGTGTAGAAAAGAATATCTTACTATAGGGGTTAATATCCAGGATATATAAGGCACTGGTAGAACTTTACAAGAAGAAAACAGTCAACCCTAATCAAAAAATGGGGGAGAAGAAATGAACAGAAACTTCAACAAAGAAGAAATTCAAATGGCCAAAAGGCATATGAAAAAGTGTTCATCACTAATCATCAGGGAGATGCAAATCAAAACAACAATGAGCTATCATCTCACACCACAGAGACTGGCACATATTCAAAAGAGCAAGAACAACAAGTGCTGGCGTGGATGCAGGGAGAAAGGGACTCTCATCCATTGTTGGTGGGAATGTTGACTGGTACAGCCTTTTTGGAGAACAATATGGACATTCCTCCAAAAACTAGAAATTGAACTGCCATTTGACTCAGTCATACCACTCCTGGGAATATACCCTGGGAAGCCAAAAACACACAGCAGAAACACCATCTGCACTTTTATTTTCATAGCAGCACTATTCATAATAGCCAGAATCTGGAAACAGAGTGCCCAAGAACAGACAACTGGATAAAGAAACTGTGGTACATCTACACAATGGAATACTATGCAGCTGTTAGAAAAAACAAAGTTATGAAATTTGTCCATAAATGAAAGGACATGGAGAGTATCATGCTGAGTGAAATTAGCCAGAAGGAGAAGAACAGATATAGAATGACTGCATTTATTTGTGTGATATAAAATATATATATACAAATATAGTATGATACCAATATCCAAGGCCAGGCAAAACATGGGTTAGGAGGTCTTGTCAATAGGTGGAATCAACTGCAAGTGTGTGTGAATCAGAGGCAAGATAGAGAAGGAACAGTATGCTGATAATCGCTGGAAAGGATAATACCAGCCTAGAACTGAGCATTGAATATAGGCAAAGGGATATACACTATAACATCTAAATGCATGTATTACAAGCCACAATGTGTAAGAGAAGGAAGGAAAAAAGAGCCTACCATAGAGGCAAGTTGGGGGAGAGGGGAGGGAATTGGGGACATTGGTGGTGGGAAATGGGCACTGGTGGAGGGATGGGTGCTGGAACACTGTATGACTTAAAGCCAAACATAAACACCTTTGTAATTGTATCTCTCAAGGTGGTATAATATATTTATTTTAAAAATTAAAAAAATAAAGGTCTTACTCTAGGAGTGGTAAGACAATTATGTTAGAAAATCTACAAGAGACCAGGTACCAGGACTGATCAGTAACCTGGGAGACTGACCAGGTTCACAGCTGCTACGGCTCCTTCCTGAGGAGAGCGGCCCATGAGCAGCAAGAGAGGGAAGCTGGCTCCCTCCTGGCCAGCTTCTAAGGCCATTCATTATCATTTCTAGGGCCAGCAAACACATGGGTTGCTGTGGGCGCACCAGCTGGGATTGGAATGGGGACTGAGGGCCCAGCCCCTCATTCCCCCACTTCCAGTGACCCTGTGGGTGTGATTATGAGCCTCACAGAAGTCATCTACAAGCAACCAGGTACCAGGAATGATCAGTAATGCCAAGAGAATGACCAAACGCACCACTGCTACGGCTCCTACCTGTGGAGAGTTGCCCAGAAAGCAAAGAGAGGGGGAAACTAGTTCCTTCCCTGGCCAGTTTCACCATCGCTTCTAGGACCAGCAAACATGCTGGTTGCCATGGGTGTACCGGCCAGGCTAGGAGAGGGGATTGAGGCACCTCATCTCATCCTCCCTCCCAACAATGACCCAGTGGGCACAACTACGAGCTGCATAGATGCCATGCACAACCGACCATGAATGAAGACTGATAGGTAACTCCAGGAAGAATGACCAGAGGCACAGCTACTACTGCTTCTTCCTGTGGTGCACTGCAAAGTGGCCGCATGCCATGTTGACAAAATCACCCAAGGGTCAGGTCTTTGCCAGGACCTTTCCCATATATATGTTGCCATGATCAATGTGGTTGCAGCCTGCTATGGGAGCTGGTGTGGGGATAGCAAGTGGGTGGGGGGGGGGGTGGTAGACTTTGGCAGCAGTAGGGGCACACTGGTGGTGGTACTGGTGTTCAACAAGGAATGCTTGTGACAACTGTATTGCAAAGATATCTGTAAATCACAGTATTTTAATAAAGAAAAATAATAATATTTAAAGGTGCATGTTTTAATGTAAATTTGGTAAACCTTGATACCTGTTTAATCTGGATAATGTTCAAAACTATATTTCCAAATTTTTATAGTTTTACAAACTATCAGTTTTTTATCTTCCCTAGACACTTTGCTTAGCAATGTGTTTGCTAATATTATGTATGTTACATGTAAAGGAACCAAACATACTGGAGTGCTAAGTTTCAAAGGATTGTTATGTGTGGCTAAATACCTTGCCTATCTGAGAAAAAATCAGGCTCTTCAGCACATAATAAGGGGCTATATATAGTAGACAGAGGGCCCCTATATATAGTAGGCAGGTATATATGGAAGGCAGGTATAAGGCGAGAGGTAAGTTAAAATATGAATAGGCAATGAACTAATTCAGCTGTAATCTTTTAATTTAAAATTTGTAACACAAGCATGACCTAGGAAGAAAGTCTATGGAGCTGGGGGGGGGATGCTTAATAAAATGCATCCCCTAAGGCAGACAAGTATGGTCTCAGTCCTGACACTGCACAAATCAGCTTTTCTTCTTTCTATAATGGGACATTCAAAGAGCTCTGAGTCTGAAGACACATTTTGATGTGGTTGCCTTTACCAGAGAGGACTCACTAAACTAGACTTGAGGTCGTGCACAGGAGGAAGTCTGCTCAACCACCACACCCCCATCCCAGTCCGTAGATGGAGGCAGCTGAAGAGTTGGTGGGTAAAGCCTCCAAGTCTGTGTTTGTTTCTGCACAAGAGTGTTCTACACATATTTTGTCTTATGTTGTCCCCTTAGCAGAGATAGAAAACCTACTCTCAGACTTCAGTGGGATATTTTTATTGGGTTATACATAGGACACTGAAATTTTTTGGATGACTTACTAGGCAGTTTTGGCTCTCCTCACTCAGACTGGAGTAGGGACAATGTCCCTCAAAATAGTGGGAAGTAAGTCTAAGCAGTGGCAAATGTTTATGGTCTCCCGTGCTTTCTTTTCTTTCTGTGACAAGTTTCCTCTATCTGGGTTAATCTGTTCAAACCTCCCTCAGGGATCCAAATGAACCATAACACCTTTGTGTGATTCCATATCCCAATTTAATTCAGATACCTCTTCAGGGATATGCCTGGTGCAAGAAGAGGACTCCCCTCATCATCACCCCTAAGAGGAGCAGGAGAGCACACACCACCTTTCCTGAACATCAGGGCATCCGCAGAGAACAGAGACAGTTGTCATGGAGTAGTGCGGAGAAGGTTCAGGCAAAGGACCTTAGAATTCACAAACACATAAACAATATATTATGCTTACCTGAAAGAAGCTCTGACTTGCATAAGCATTTATCTGTAGTGGTTAGTGTGCACACTCTGCAGACAGACTGTTGGATGGTGGATCTCGACTCCACTGTTGTCTAATTAGAGATTGGTAACACTACCACCTCATGAATTCACTTGATCACTTGACATCCCGTTATTCATCGATTTGCTTGAGTGGGTGCCACTAACATTTCCATTTGACCCTATCACGTGCCAGTGTAGCCCAATGGCATCTGCTTACTTCAGGAATACGAAGAGCCTCAAACCATTCGTTCAGGGTCTTGAGGAAGAAGTCTGACCATCTTGTAGGTGGGTGGCCACGTGATCTTTTGACATCCCGTGGGATCCAGTCCATAACAGCTCTAGTCCAGGAGTTGTCTCCAAATCGCATGACATGTCCAGCAAATCTGATTTTTGTTGCCTTGGCAAACGAAACAGCGTCCCTGACATTCTCCCTTCTGAAATTCCACATGCCATTTCATCGGTAAATAAGGAATAGTCATCTACAATGGTGACGGAGGTCGGAACTCTGGATTCCTTCTCTCACTTAAGTGAGGCGTGATATTCCAAGCATAGGTCTTCGATTCCTCTTTGGGAGACCCGAATAGTATTCTCATCCTGCTTTCGTAGGGCCCAGGTCTCTGAGGCAAATTCTGCAGAATGTGTATGTCATTCCCAACATTCTCCCTTCTGAAATCCCACATGCCATTTCATCAGTAAAGAAGGGAACAGCACCAGGCCCAGACAAAGTCAGGCCTGAACACCTGAAGAATCTGCTATCGGTATTCATCAATAGACTGGCTCGGCTCTTCACATGCTACCTGTCTGAATGCAAGGTGCCCTCCCAATGGAAAACCAGCAGGACAGTTCTACTGTTCAAGAAGGGAGACATTCACGACATTGGCAACTATCGCCCCATCTGCCTGTTGTCTGTCATCTACAAGCTGTTCACTCGAGTCATCCTGAACAGGATTGGCAGAATATTAGATGAAGGACAACAATACAAGCAAGCTGGCTTCCAAAAAGTATTCAGCAAAAGCGACCATATCTACATGGTAACCAAGCTCATTGAGGTTTGTAGGGAGTTCAAGATGCCTCTCTGTCTCGAGTTCATTGATTTAAAGAAAGCCTTTGATTCTGTTGAGACCGAAGCGGTCATCAAAGCCAAACAGGGCGTTCAAACCCAATACATCAAGATCCTTTGTGAGCTGTATTACAGATTCACCACCAGGATCTCATCATTCTGCAAGGAAGTGATCACTGATGTCAAAGAGGGGATCAGCAGGGTGATACCATTTCACCAAAACTCTTCAGCGCTACCCTTGTGAACATCATGCGACAATTTGAATTGGAAGGAATGGGAGTGAAGATAGACCTCATGATTTATAAGATTAAATGTTTCACACAAAGCATTTAAAGTAGAACCTGATACAAATCAGTGCTTGAGGGATGAAGTAAAATTCAGTGGGTAGGGTGATTGAATTGCACATTATTAATCAGAATTCAATCCCCAGCACCATCTATGGTGTCCTGAGCCACGCTATGAATGATCTCTGAGCACCACTGGGTATAGCCCATAGCCACAAAAAAAAAAATCAGCAGCTAATTGGTCGCTAATCCATAAAAGGAAGCTCTTAACTTCTAAATGCTTCCTTTATTTCTATCTCCTGTACCCACCTCAATTTTCACAACAGCAATGGCATATCAAATCATCTCATACTTAGAATTTTTATCACTTTGTCATCTTTAACCTGCTGAAGCAAATTCTGCCTTAAAAGGTGTCTACGTGATTAGGTTATACACCCAGGTCATGTTTCTTTTGTCATACAAAGAAACTTAGTCATAGAAGTGATGTCTCAATAAATGCACAGACTTCCACTATATTCAAAGGGAAGAGCATTTTATTATATGAAGGTAAGGTCACTGCTGGGTTATTTTAGGTTTCTACCCACCACAAGTACCATGAGCAAGCTTTTGTATGGAATGGGATCCCAGTTGGAATGGGATGTAGATAAGTGTATACCAATTAATTCACAACCTTAAGGCTCTGGATTTGATCTCCATCACAGAAGAAGGATGAGGACAGAGAATGAAGAAATGGAGGAAAAGGTGGAACAACAAGAAGAGAAGGAAAAAATAAATATATAAAATGAATGTTAAAGTGTGTCAGGGGTAATCCGGGCTTCATGAAGAGTTGGATTTGTTATTTTTCTCTCTCTCTCTTGGGACATTAGGCCTTCTTTGTATTAGGTTCAAAATCACCTCAGGTGTTCAGTTATTCAGGAGACATGAACATCAACCATTAAGAAGCCTCAATAAAAGCAAGAATGGTTAGAACTGGAAATAGAAAAGAGGGTACATATGGCAATATTCTGAGGGTTCAGACCCAGGATATCATGATAGGGTGACCCTAGGCCTGAAGAGGTCTAATGTGTATATATATGTAGTATATATATAGTGTATATAGTATATAATATAGTGTATAGAATATATATTATATATACACACACTGTGATGTATATTCTGCATATATATGTATGTATGTATGTATTATGCAGAATGTCAGGATATTCCATGGACATACAAAAGACCTAGAAAAGAACCATTCTTTATCTAGGGAATAAGAAGTTTGAAGACACGTTTAGACTCCAATGGGAAGCAAGTCTAGACTAGTGACAGGCAAAGAAGAGGAACTTTACAAGGAAAGAAGAAAGAGAACTAAGTGATCTGAGATCCTGCCAACAGAGCACTAAAATCATACTGGCTCCTGTGATTAGAAGCCAAAGGAAACTTCAGTTCCTCCTCACTAGAGATCAGATACAGCAGAATTTACACATCTGAGTAAGCCACTCTGTGGACACCAGCTATTTATGCATTAATGATGTCTATATATACAAGAGATTTGAGAAAAGTGCCTGTTCTAACTCAGTCCAAACATTGTGATGACTTTCTGGCAGAAGGAAGCAAATAATTTGGCATAAATTAGAAAAGCTGACAAGATTAGCCAAGGAAGTTGGGCTCTCCAGGACGGCTGCGCAGATATTTTGCTCTCAGACATATCTGGGCAAGAAAAGAGAAAAAAAAAGCAACTTTGTGGTTCAACCTCTTCCTGCTTGTTGGTTCTGATAACTCACTGGTTCTTTCTGTATTTTTCTTCCCCTATTATCATCACTGTCAGAAGCAACTATTGGGAGGAGGGAATGAGAACTTTGGTTCCCAGACTGTGGAGGTCTTCTGGCTTAGAAATCAGTAATTGAAATCTGGACTCTGAGTTAATTTGTGTGTGTAGTGACAGTTGTTGAAACAATGAAGGACCCGAAGGGAACTGGGTGCCTTCCTTTTGTCTGTTTCAAAACTTTTTAAAAAAAATAAAATTCCTTTAAAGGCCCTTTACAAGCTCTTATTCAGTATTATTTTTAATTTAATTTTCATTTTTTAATATTTTTTATACCACCATGAGATATACATTTACAAAGATGGTCATGTTTGGGTTTTAGTCATACAGTGTCCCAGCACCCATCCCCTCCACCAGTGCCCATTTCCACCACCAACATCCCCAATTCCCTCCCCACCTCCCCTAGCCTGCCTTTATGTCAGGTTCTTTATCACCTCTCTCTCTCTCTCTTTCTCTCTCTTCCTTCTCTTACACATTGTGGATTGCAATATATGCACTCAGTATTTTTAACCACTGTACTTTATAAAGAAGTTTATTTAGGATTGGAAAGAGTTCAGGAGTTAAGGTAAGTGCCTTGCATGAGTCCAACCCAAGTTTGAGTATCTGTTGGAGGGAACTCAGGGTCCCCAACAATAAGGAGGAGAGCAGGTTCTCTTGACTCCAAAGCCAGCAGCAGATGGACGCATTCACAAGCTCATCAAAGTTCTAAGGACTTTTTACTTATCACCAATAACTAAGCAAATACTGCTAATACAATCCAAGATGTGGAAACTCCCAAACCTCTTGCTCCTGGCCAAATCTCTGATCAGGCTGAGACCCTCCACCAAAATGGATGCCAACCTCTTCTTCCCAGAAGCTTTTATTCCCCATCCCCATAGCCCACCAAGCGCTTCCTTCATGGGCTGGGCTATCCAGAGACCAAAATCAGGCTTCTCCCAGGTGCATTCACCTAGCCCTAGCCCGAACCTTACAGATGCTAATTTGCCAGAGCTGAGAATTTTCACCTATCAGGTTCCTGCACAAAACACTTGTAGAGATGGGGGGAGGATACCTGAGATGAAATGTAACTCAGGATTTACTACATGGAATAGCATATATTTGATACCATAAATATCCCACGCCAGATATATAGTTCTCCAAACTTCTATGAGGTCCTTTTCCTTACTCCAGGTTATTTCTGGGTGTTCTGTCTTTAGAATTACTGAGAGTTATGCTTGCTTGCTGGGAGGCAAACTTAGCATTCCTCTTTGATCTAGCAAGGCTATATTTATTAAAGAGTTGATCCAACGCAGTCATAGTCATCCTGGTAAAACTCTACATGTAAAAGATACACATGATAACCTATAAATATATGTATTGCAATCCACAATGTGTAAGAGAGGGAAGAAAGAGAGAGAGAGAGAGAAGAGATTAAAAAAACCTGCCATAGAGGCAGGCTAGGGAGGGGGAGGAATTGGGGACATTGGTGGTGGGAAATGGGCACTGGTGGAGGGATGGGTGCTGGAACACTGTATGACCAAAACCCAAACATGAACATCTCTGCAATTGTATATCTCACGCTGGTATAATAAAATATTAAAAAAAACTCTACATGTAAATGTCCCCTCATGGGGACCTGTGGGAGTTCGGAGGGAAATACTTTGACCAGCTAACATAGAATTCATGGTAAGACTATTCTGCCATTCAGAGAGTCACAGATCCAAACTGTCTTTTTCAATTCTGTCCCCAATCTCCCATTGTGATATGTACGAGAGCTTCAAGGGAAAATGTAAATGACATTGGGGGTGTCACACCCGGCAATGCTCAGGGGTTACTCCTGGTTCTGCACTCAGGAATTACTCCTGGCGATGCTAGGGGGACCATATGGGATGCGGGATTGAACCTGGTCAGCTGCATGTAAGGCAAAAGCCCTCCCCGCTGTACTATCACTCCACCCCTTAATGGCTCTTAATAAATGTAAATATTCTGGACTTGCAGGGACCAGAGTTCATTAGAGCATGCCCTCCAACAGTACCCAGCACAAGCACAGAAGCAGGAGTGATCCCTATGCACAGAGCAAATAGTAAGCACTGCCTAGAGTCCCCCACCAAAAAACACAAAAGTTTTTATAAGAGGAGTGTTTACATGTTGCCAATTTTCAAACGTTAAAAGTAAAATGTTCTCCTCCTACCTTTGACTCTCAGACATCTTGTTTCTTTACTTGAAATAAACAAATCAATGATATGTTTTTGTGACTTATCCAAATGGATAAATTAAACATAGTTTGCCCATTTTATTTTATTATATATTATATATATATATATATATATATATATATATATATATATATATTTGTTTGGGCGGATTTCTCCTGGCTCTGCACTCAGGAATTACTCCTGGCGGTGCTCGGGGAACCATATGGGATGCCGGAGATCAAACCTGGGCTGGCATGGGCAGGCCGCCTGCAAGGCAAACGCCTTACTGCTGGGCTATCGCCCGGCCCCAGTTTGCCCATTTTAAAGGCTATCTAATAGTACAATGTTTGCAAGTAGCAATTATTTATGTAGTCTTGGTAAATTTCTGTTGTTTCCAATATTTGCCGATTAAAAAAGGCTATATGTAATGAACATTCTTTTGCATGCCTCCATGTCTGCATGTATAAGAATTTATCTGCAATATATGCTAATTTATAGTGGTTACTCTACAGAATACAGTAAACCCTCACTTAGTGTCACTAAGATCTCAGAAACCGTGACTAGGCTAAATGACAAATACCGAAATTAACTTAACCACAGGTTAATTAATTACAAATCTAAGTTAACTTTCTCTAGCATATTTCTCTCACAAATATATCACCAAACATCAGAATAAGGACCCAAAATACATTCATTAATTCATTCATTCATTTATCAACATACTCTTATTTAGGATTCTGGGTGCTTGGGGTCAATCCCTAAGCTCAGGGAGCAAGGTGGGAACTATCCCTGGCAGGATGCCCGTCCATCAAAGGGCACACTCATGTTCACCCCATTCACTTAGACTGGAGCAATGTAGACAGGTCAATGACTTAAGTACACATCTCTGGGATATGAGAAGAAACTGGAGTGTATAAAACAGTGAAAAACACCAGATTCTCTTACAGACAGGGGCCCTTGCTAGAAATCAATATTTTCTTCCTTGCTAGTTTATAAGGTGTAACAGTGAATGAAATTATCTAAATTGAGTACTTTCACTTGTCTTTGATATTGCTCTATTGCCTCTAAGGTTATTGATTGGATTAATGTTCTCCCAGATCCAGTGCTTTGAAACATAATATTTGGCAGTTTATAGGGTGTGAAATGTTAAATTGTAGTGGGTTTATTAGCACTTCCTTGACTACTTATAAGATTCATTATCTTTTGAAATGTTTCTTAGGCGTCTGAGCTTTTCTCTTCTGTGAATTATCAATGTTTTGCAATTCACATTTGGATTGTTTTTCTTAATGGTTTTAGAGTTATTAAATATTCTAGATATCATTTTCAGTAGATGATTACAAATAACATCTCCTAACCAGATTAGTTTTTTTGTACTATTACGATGCCTTCAGATAAATATCTTATTTAAATTTTTTAATTCCATTTTATCAATTTCTACCAGGGTCTTTGACTTCCACACATTTTCTGGCAATCAAGAAATTATTTTTGTGAAAAAAATTCTTTATTATTACTCATTATTCTGAGGCACCTCAGAATCTCTAGGAAGGTGGTGGGTTCAAATAATTACTGAGGAGTAAGAGAGAAATTACAGAGGTTGGAGGGTGCATCTGTTGCAGACAAATAACCCTGATTTGAGCTCCTTCACCACATGATTCTCCAAGCATCACTGCATGTAGCCCTGGAGGTCCTTAAGTCCCACCAGATGTTGTACTGTTGGTTTCTGAGTACCACCTTGGTAGGGCAGATAGTCCCCAGCAAATGTCTGGCAATGAACTGACCAACCATGAATCACCAGGATGGCCTTAGTGCCCCCAAAGCATGACTTGAGATTTCCTACCCCTCCCCCAAAATTGAACACATCAACTACCTTTTGTTTTCAAGTGTGTGCTTGCTTGACTACACAAAATGCTTTTGGGGAAATTCATTCCCACCCCCTACAAAGGTCAGGTTAAACTGTTATATTATTCTATAACTCTTGTTTTTGTTTTAGGGGGTTGTTTCCTTTTTTAACATCTGCATTTATTTGGCTAATGTATGAGTAACTCCTCAAGATTAGAAATGACATTTTATTGCTTACCAATTGATTCCCAGTTCTTTACAGAATGCAGCTCACTGAGAAAGTAACGAAAATATCATTGAATGAAAGAGCTGGCCAGAGTAGACATTTCATCTCCGTTTGTATTATTTAATAACATTTTCCTTAAGAAAGGAAAATGTTCTTTTCTCCAGTGTTCTTACAATTTCCCTTCTTCATAATAATTCAGGCAATAGAAAGACTACAAATTTACAGGAAATAGCATCTCTATCTTTGATCTAAGGCCCACAGTCTTCTTCTTTTGAGGTTCCCACTGTGGCCTCACTAACTGTAAGAGTCAACGGTTCTTTCAACACATTAAACTCAATAAGGGTAATTAGTGGTTACAGCTGTTGCTTGTAAGTTGATGTCTATTGACTAATCAAAATGAATTCTCAGTCTTTACTCAGATGCTGAGCATCTTGCTTTTTCTATTGTCAAAGTATTGCTTTATATTTATTAAACTTAGTACATATGAACAATTAGGGCACTTTAGAATGTCTGCTTTTCATCTGAATGCCATGCCATGTGGTCATCACACAGAGATTTTCCCAAGTGCTCTGACTGTGGCAGGTTTTCCTTCATATATCATGTGTAGCTACTCGACTTAGTCTGCCTGGGGTGGGATTGGAAGCAAGATGCCAGATGAGGACGTTGGTGTCAGACATTACGTATGAGATACAGTTCTTTTATATGATAAATAAAATGAATTTTATTTTATGATAAATAAAAAAATAAAATGATAAATAAAAAACAAATGAAGATGTAAATGACGTAGGAAAGGTTGACAGAAATACTCAGGACCCAAATTTATTCTTCCTATAAAAGGACAAAACTGAGAATTGGGTTGCACTTTTTGGAAGACAGTGTTTCTAGCAAAGAAAACTAATGGTGGAATATAGTTACATGCATCACACCACTTGAAAATTATTCCCCAAGAAAGGGACTCTCATCCATTGTTGGTGGGAATGACGACTGATACAGCCTTTTTGGAAAACAATATGGACATTTCTCCGAAGACTAGAAATTGAGCTCCCATTTGACCCAGTCATACCACTCCTGGGAATATACCCTGGGAGGCCACACACAGCAGAAACACCATCTGCACTGTTATGTTCATAGCAGCACTATCCACAATAGTCAGAATCTGGAAACAACCAGTGTGCCTGAGAACTGATAACTGGATAAAGAAACTGTGGTATACATCTACACAATTGGAATACTATGCAGCTGTTAGGAAAAACCAAGTTATGAAATTTGCCTCTAAATGGATGGACATGGGGAGGATCATGCTGAGTGAAATTAGCCAGAGGGGAAAGATGAGATACAGAATGACTGCGTTTATTTGCAGGATATAAAAAATAGCGTGATACCAATATCCAAGGCCAGACGAAACATGGATCAGGAGGTCTTGTCAGTGGGTAGAACCTACTGCATATATATAGGAGTGTTAGGTTAGGCAATACAGAGAAAATAACAGTGTACTAATAATTATTGTAAATGATACTACCAGCATAGAACTGAGCATTGAAAGTAGGAAAAAGGATATACATGATAACCACTAACTGTATGTATTGCAAGCCACAGTATGTAAAAGAAGGAAGAGAGAGAGAAGTGAAAAAGAGAGAGAGTGAGAAGTGAAAATTGCCTGCCATAGACGCAGATGGGGAGGGGGAAATCATGGGACATTGGTGGAGGGAAATGGGCACTGGTGGAGAGATGGGTGCTGGAACACTGTATGACTGACACCCAAATATGAACACTTTTGTAACTGTATATCTCAAGGTGGTATAATAAAAATTAAAAAAATTAAAATAAAACTGAAGAAAACTGAAAAAATAAAGAAAAGGAAAAAAAATCATCCCCCAAAAAGCCAAAGAAATGAGATCAAGCCCCATAAATGAAGCAGTGTGTAGACAAAAACGTAAGAAATGAGAAAATCACTTGGAGAAACAAATCAATTTAATAAGATTCCTCTGAATCAAATTGCTTGGAAATCACAAGAAGCTCCTTAAAAATAATTTCTCTTTTATCACTGATTTTTCAACAATCTTATGAGGATCTACTAAGTTATGAACCATCAGTTTATTTCCTATTCTTCTATATTTGTCCTATGTCTAAAAACTTGTATCTTTTCTATTCTACTTCATGTCCCACCGCCTACGTCCTTTCATTAAGTAAAGCTCTGGGCGTATGTTGTCCTCAAGACTGTCACTGACACCACAGTGTCATTTACTATCTCGGTTTTTCTCACTTTCTGAATGAACAATCACACAACTGTACAATAGGAAAAATAATTATGTGTAAGAGTGAAGGAAAACACAGATTCTTGAGGACAGACTTTTTGTTATTGTTGCTGTTGGGCCACACTCAGTGGTGCCCAGGGCTTACTCCTGGCTCTGTACTCAAAGATCATGTGCTAGGGTGAGGGCAGACTTTTCCCAGTGACTTCCAAGAGCCTGAGCTCTTCTTTCATTACTAAAATATTGCCTACAGGCCAGAGTGATTGTATAGCAAGTAGAATGTGTGCTTGAATTGCACATAGCTGAATGAGGATCAATCCTGGTTACCACATATAGTCCTCAAAGCCCCACCAAGAGTGATCTCTGATCATTGATTAAGGCATCCCTGCATACCATAGGGTATGGCCAAAAACCCAAAATAGAATAAAATATTGCCTATATGCACATCTTATGCTCCCCCTCACACTCACCCTCACCCTCCAGAGGAATAGGATATTCTACTTCCCCGGTAGGGGCTGATCTAAGAATTCTCATTGTAATGCTGCAAGGACATCTTTACTCAACCAGTAGAAATTATTTAAATGGTATTTCTTACCAGTTTTACAGAAAAAAATAAAAAATTTTTCTCTCACAAACTTTGACTACAGAATTATGTACAGACTACCCAACAAGTATATCACCAGGAGAGAAGATAGTAAAGGGAACATGTATCAGAAGTCTTATCAGAAGATAGTAAAGGGAACATGTATCAGTCTTATGTATCAGAAGACTCCCTCTGAGTTTGAATTCCAGCCTGAGTTACAAGTAATAAATACCAAACACCAAAAATTTTGCTTTCTTGCTCTGTTCTACTTTGACTTCTATATAAAGCAGAGCTGAAAGCAAGGGTTGCAATGATGACCATTTATTTGGGAGATACAATCTCAGGGCAATGGTAGTGAAGAATAATTAAGGGAGGAAAGCAATGATGCAATGTACTATCTTAGAAGACCACAACTGGTTACTACCTCACAGGAAGTTACTGAGAAACGGCAAGGTGCTCAACCAGCTTACTCGGTGCTTAAAATTGCTCTTAGAACAATGTTAAGGAGTGACACTGGAGTTAATGGCATTCAACATCAAAAACAAAAGTGTGGATGAATTGCTAAGCAAGGGAAATATAGACAGGATAATAGGTGGATCAGAGGTAACTCAAAGAGTCAAGTTTTGCACACAGGACACCCAGTGTTTATCTCCAGCACCACATGGTCTTTGAGCACCTCCAAGAGCAACTACCAAGTACTGAATCAGAACAAACACAAACATACCCAAAAAAGGGGTTAAAAAAAGTATAATATCGCTGAGTCAAGAAAAATCTTATCCTATATGGGGTTAGAAATCCAGAAGAAGGTTGTTTGGTGATTGACTGATTTTCAGTAATGGGAGTATGGACATTATGTATAGACATGGACATGACATTGCCTGATGTCAACTAGTCCCTTAATTTTCCTTAGGAAACCACATTTCCAGGGCTGGAAAAACAGTACAGACTTGACTTTGTCTTACACAAAGGTTCAATTCTTAGAATCATGTAAAGTTCCTCTAACTCTTCCAGGATGATCCCTAAGCACAAATCCCTGAGCACAGCTGGGTGTGGCCCCATAACAAAAGCAAGGAAGAAAAAGAAGGAAAGAAGGGAGGGAGAAAGAAAGGGGGGAGGGAGGAAGGGAGAGAGGTAAGAAGAGAGAAGAAAGACAGAAAGAAAGAGGAAGAGAGAAAAAGAAAGGAGTGAGTTTCTGTACATGATTTTAACCTATGTAAATAAAATGCACTTGATCACTTGATCACTTCAAGTGATCAAGTACTGGCTTGATCACTATTGATCAAGTATACATATTGATCAGTATACATAGTGTATACTGCTTGTTTTAATTTACAAAACTCATTGTATGAATTTCGGCTGGGCTTTCTCCCTTTTGTTTAAAATTAATTTAATTTTATTGAAGGCCTGAGGTACAAGTCGATTGTGTTGATGCAGTCTATGTCCCTACAGGTCATTCCAGTGTGTTTTCCCCCTCCCCCGGGCCGGGAGGTCGCTCCTACTCCAAGAACTTCATATGTCATCTAGTAGCTTCAGGATGTCCGTTATGGCTGAGGGGGCGGGGACAGGAGTGTGAAGTTTTCATCTCTGGCATCTAAAAAATACTGCATTAAATTTTATTTCATATTTGAACTTTATCCCTCATTGTGGTTATCATCATATCTTCCCTGTCAAACATGAGGCTTGTTTTTAAATTTTTTTTTAACTTTATTTAAGCACCATAATTTACAAAGTTGTTCAAAAAAGTTGTTCAAGTATTCAAATTCCAACACCAGTCCCACCACCAATATACCTTTACTGCCATCAAAGTCCCTAGTTTCCCACCCACCCCCAAGCCTGCTCCCTTAGCAGGCACTAATTAATTTACATTATACTGCTTATTACAACATATATCTCATAATGATGTTGCTAAGGTCATGCCCTTTTTACTGAGCTGTTCCATGCAAATTGGGCATCTGTGATATTGCTTTCACATATTGAACTTATTGAACTCAGTGGGCTTCTATTCAATTTTTAATAAAGTTGTTCATGGTAATTTGTTTCAAACATTCAATATCAAAGCCCAGTCCCACCACAACTGAAACTTCCCACCATTATCATTTCCAATTTTCCCAACCACCCCTTAAGCCTTCCTCGATAGCAGAAAATGAGGCTTCTTTTTATCCTCCAAATTAGCAGGCATATGACAAATTTATCTCAAATTACTTGGTAAAAATGTTTTAAAGAATCACTGTATCACTGTCTTCCCGTTCATCATCGATTTGCTCGAGGCAGGCACCAGTAACATCTCCATATGACCTGTCTCATGCTAGTAGAGCCCAAGGGCACCTGCTTGCTCTAGGAACATAAAGAGCCTCAAACCATTCCATCAGGTCATGGGAATGAGGTCTAAAATTGTTACTGGTTTTAAAGAATAGCAAATAAAATTATTAGAAAAATAAATCAACAAAAGTCAATTTGTGATGACTAATTGGTATATGTTTTTAACCCTTTTTAATATAGTAGAAGACAACCATATACAACATTAGTATTATTCAATACCGCATGATGGGAAGTTTCTCCTGTCCTTTAAAGAAGCTCTTTTAATGCTTCTTAAAAAACTTATTTCAAAGCTATGAATTCCTTGAGCTTTTGCCTCTCCATGAAGCTCTGTGTAGTTCCTTCAAATTTGAATGATGATCTAGCTGAACAGAGTATTCCTTGGTAAGAAGTTCTGTTCATTGAATTTTTGTACTGTATCTTTTCATATTCTCTGATTCATAGTCTCATTTGATAGCTTTACTATACATCCTATGGGATTTCCTTTTATGGAAGTTCGTTTTTTGATCTTGCTGCTTTTGATATTTTGTCTCAATCTTTAGATCTTGTTATTTTGAGTATTTTTGTGTATTGGAATTTTCCTTATTGGGTCTATTTTTACTAGGACCCTTCAGGCCTCTTGGAGCTCAGTACCTGAACTCCTCAACTCTGGGAAGATTCTTTTAAAAAAAAATGTGGTTGGCCACCCCCCCCCCCCCCCCCCGATTTTCTTTGGCTGGACTATTTTATGAGAGCCCACACAACGGCTCCTTCCTGACCTTCTTCTTGCTGCTCTACCAACAAGTGAGGCTCTCCACTGGTTGTCATCACTGGGTCTATTCTGAAGGGGAGGCAGAGCTTCAAGTGGAGAAGGAGCCCTTCCCTCCCAGGTGGCTCCTAGAAGCCTCCACAACAGGCCTACATCATATTAAGGGTTCACACAATGTCTTCCTGATCTTCTGCTTGCTGCCCTACCATCCCAGGCAGAGAAGAGAGAGAACAACCTCTAGCTAATCCATCACCACCTTCCTGATGGCTAACTACAAACAATTATCCACCAGCATAAAAACCACTAAGAAGACAATAGGAGAAACACGTAGAAATCCACCAAATTCAGTGAGTGAAAACTATCACTGGAAGGAATCACTGTATCACTGTCTTCCCGTTCATCATCGATTTGCTTGAGCTGGCCCCAGTAACATCTCCATATGTCCTGTCTCATGCTAGTAGAGCCCAAGGGCATCTGCTTGCTCCAGGAACATAAAGAGCCTCAATCCATTCCGGAATGAGGTCTATAATTGTTACTGGTATTTGGCATATCAAATACAACACGGGTAGCTTGCCAGGCTCTGCCGTGCAGGTAGCATACTCTTGTAGTCATCTCTAAGTCCAGCATTTACTGATGAGCCGGGCTGTGATAGGCTGGTCTGCTGGGTGGAGTTCTGAAGAGAGAAGTCCGATGTGGAAAATGGAGGCCCTCATGGAGTGGGGGGTCCTCTGGCTTGTTGCAAGGCTCTGCTGGGGTGGTGGGCCATGGCTAGAACCTGCCATCCCTCCTGGGTGCCTTGTGAGCGGCTGGGCACAGGGAGAGCCAGTAGCAGCTCTGCCCCATGTCTGTGAGTCTCTGGCCCGGCATACCTGAGCCAGATTTAAAAAAGACTGCTGCAGGGTGGAACTTCGATGAGCCGGGCTGTGATAGGCTGGTCTGCTGGGTGGAGTTCTGACAAGAGAGAAGTCCGGATGTGGAAAATGGAGGCCCTCATGGAGTGGGGGTCGTCTGGCTTGTTGCAAGGCTCTGCTGGGGTGGCGGGCCAGGGCTAGGAACCCGCCATCCCTCCTGGGCCCATGAGCGGCTGGGCACAGGGAGAGCAAGTAGCAGCTCTGCCCCATGTCTGTGAGTCTCTTATACTGAAGGAATAAACATCAGTAAATCCTCAGGCAGTTCCTTTAATGACACTATAATAAGGATGTTCCATGAGTTCAAAAGAAACAATGGCATGGGTAATCAACAAACACTAGAAAATATGAGAATCTAAGTAAAAAGCCATTACAGTCAGAAATAACTGTAATAGAAGAACATAATAGAAGAACGTATAGAAGACTGTAATAGAAAATATGAAGAACATGGTAGGTAATATAAAAAAAGTCAATAGAAGCTATGACTATAAGCTGAACAGAATATTCTCTAGACAGAATAAGAGAAGTTGAAAAAAAGATTAAGGAGCTTCAAGATGAGGAGGAAGCCACTAGGAAGCAGACAAAGAGGAAAATAGTCTGAAAATGAACAGCATATTGAGAACAATGGGATGAGTTCAAGAGGAACAATATAAGAATCATATAATAATCAATTCAGTAATTTGATTTTTCTTAATATATGAGCTTTAAGACTTTTCCCACTTGCTTAATGTATTTCACAATTTTTAATAAGTTTTTATCAATGCTCTTCAATTTCAAACATTTTCAAAATTTATTATTCTCTTTGTTCTAGTGGGGAGACTGCACTATATAGCCCAGATTACATACCTCTCACCAGATTGATCGTTCCAATCCCCTCAGGGTCCTATCAATCCATAACTTATCTTTGGGTGAGAACAGAATGTATTCTGTCATTCTATGACCTTGCTCTTTTATCTTTGGGTCAGAAAAGAGCTTGCTCGAAGGTCTTGCTCTCAGAACATTGAGCAGGACACTAGTTGTCCTACTTCAAAGCCAGGTTAGTCTATTTTCCTGATTCCATCCAGTCCCACATTAGGACCCTCCTTTTTGAGGTGTAAGAAATTAGAATCAATCTAAAAGCAATTGACGTATTAAGTTAGGAAATAAGATGGAAGAACAAGAGTAACTAATTCTACAGTGCATAGTCTTAACTGTCTTCCTATGTCTATACAGAAGGAGTTGCTCCAGCACAAGAGCATGCAAAGGACAGGAAGTAAAGAGAAAAGCAACATTTTAGCAAGCCACTGCACCTGGCTAGGAAATTGACACCTACTGAGTAAGAGACAGAGGCTGTAAACAGAAGGAAACCCAACACATATCAATAAAAGAAAATATAAAAGCCATATGACCATATCAACAGATGCAAAGAAAGCATTGACAAGATCCAGCAACGTTCATGAAAAAACTCTCAACAAAATGGGAGTTGAAGGAATTTTCCTCAATATAGTCAAAGCCATCTACAACAGTCAAAAAATATATTTGACTGTATTTCCTCAATATAGTCAAAACCCACAGCAAACATGGGGAAAAAAACTAAAAGCCTCCCCCCTTAAGATCAGAGACAAAACTGGGTTGCCCACTTTCACCACTTCTATTCAATATAATGCTAAAAGTAGTTGCTAGCAATTAGGGAAGAAAAAGATATTAGGGGCATACAGATAGAAAGGAAGAAGGGAATCATAATAGGAAAGGAAGAACTCAATAGCACTATTTGCAGATAATGTGATACTACACTTATAGAACCCTAGTCTCTACCAGAAAGCTCCTAGAAACAATAGATCTGTATAGTAGTGTGGCAGTTTACAAAATTCATACCCAAAAGTCTATGGCTTTCCTATGTGCAAACAATGAAAGAGAAGAAAGTGATATTTTAAAAACAATCCCACTCACAATTGTGCTTCAAATAATCAAGTGGCCTTGGAATCAGCTTAACCAAGATATAAAGGATCTTTATAATAAAAACTACAAAACAGAGGGCAATAGAGATAGTACAGCAGATAGGGCATTCGCCTTGCATGTGGCCAACCTAGGTTCATTCCCTGGTATCCCATATGGTCCTCTGAGCACCACCAGGAGTAATTCCTGAGTGCAGAGCCCTTCTGAGCATGACCAGGTGTAACCCAAAAAGAAAAAAGTCTACAAAACACTACTTCAAGAAATAAAAGGAGACATGAGGAAATGGAGACACATCGCCATCTCATGGATAGGGAGAATTTACGTTGTCGAAATGGCTATAATCCCTAAAGCTTTATACAGATTCAGTGCAGTCCCTATAAAAATACCCATAGCCTCTTTGAGAGATATTGATCAAACACTCCTGAAATTCATATGGAACAATAAACCTCCACAAATTCCTAAATCAACCCATTGGAAAAAAAGATGAAAGCATCACCTTCCCAAACTTCAAGCTTTAGTACAAAACAATAGTGATTAATACAGCATTGTATTGGAATGAAGACAGACCCAAAGACCAATAGAAAAGAGTTTAATATCCTGACAGACACTCTCAAATATATGATCATTTAATCCTTGATAAGTGAACAGGAAATACAAACTGGAGCAAGGAAACCTCTTCAACAAGTGGTGTTGGGAAGACTGTACTGCTGTATCACTGTATCACTGTCTTCCCATTGTTCATCGATTTGCTCAAGCGGGCATCAGTAACATCTCCATATGTCCTATCACAAGCAAGTGTAGCCTAAAGGCATCTGCTTGCTTCAGGTACAGGAAAAGCCTCAAACCATTCTTCAGGTCATGGAATTGAGGATCATAATTGTTACTAGTTTTTGGCATAACAAATAAAACACAGGTAGCTTTCCAGGCTCTGCCATGTAGGTGGTACACTCTCAGTAGAAGGCTCTCATCTTGAGCATTTACTGATGCAACTTAAAGGGGAAAGATCAGGTTTTCTCTTGGATGGAACTCCGAGAAACTATGGAGTCTGGATATTGAGAATGACTGACCAAGTGATGTGTGGGTTGCTCTGGCTTCTTGCTAGGCTTATTGGGATGACGGGTAGCAGTTAGAACCTGTCTAGAGCTGTATACAGTGTATAATTGTGACAGATCCTGGGAGGGACCTTATCCTAAAATCAGTATTATCTAAGAATATTGATGGAGCTGTGGGTCTGGCGTGGGTGGGTCTCACTTCGGCGGGGCAACTGGCATGGAGGCAGAGGAAAGGGCGGAGCCCAAATTTCCGCTCCCGAGTCCGCCAGCATGATCTCTCCCCCGCACATGTGAGTGAATCCTTAGAGCAATGCTGGACTCTGCCAGTGGCTGGCTGAGCCCCTTACCAGGAGGTCAGCTCCATAGGTTGCTTCCACGTCGGGCCGGCTGAGCAGCGCAGCTGTGGGTCTGGAGTGGATGGGTCTGGACCTCTTTCAGGGTTGCAGAGGAGCTGTGGGTCTGGCGTGGGTGGGTCTCTCTTCTGGGGCAGCTGGCATGGAGGCGGAGGAAAGGGTGGAGCCCCAAATCTCCGCTGCAGGTCCAGCCAGCGTGGGCTCTCCCCCACTCGTGTGAGTGAACCCTTGGAGCTTGTTGGACTTGGCCAGGGGCTGGCTGAGCTACGTGTACTGCTATGTGTAAAAAATGAACTCGGACCTCTATCTAACACATGCACAAGAGTCAGATCAAAATGCATTAAAGACCTCAACATCAGACCTACCTGAATCCATAAGGTATAGGCAAAACCCTCCACAGGATTGAAGTTAAAGGCATCCTCAAAGATGAAATACCACTGAAACAAATATAAATAATTGGGATTACATTAAACTAAGAAACGTCTAAATGGTTACCAAGATATAAAGACAGCACACAAATTGGGAAAGAATATTTACCCAACACCCAACTGATAAGGGGCTAATATCCAAGACAATAAGGCAGTGGTAGAATTTTTTTTACATTTATTTATTGACAATTACAAAAATGTTCATGTTTGGGTTTCAAACCATACACTGTCCCAGCACTCATCCCTCCACCAGTGCCCACCTCCAACCACCAATGTCCCCGATACCCTCCCCCTCCCCTAGCCTGCCTCCGTGACAGGTTCTCCATCTCTTTTCTCTTTCTCTTTCTCTCTCTCTTTCTCTCTTCCCTCTCTTACATGTTGTAGATTATAATAGACTTTGACAATTATTGTTCCACTGTTCCTTTCTCTGTCTTACCTAACCTCTGCTCCCACACATTTGTGGTAGTTTCCACCTTTGGCAAGACCTCTTAATTGGCAGTGGTAGAATTTTATAGGAAGAAAAGAGCTAACCCAGTTAAAATCTGGGGAGAATAAATGAGCAGAAACTTCCTCAAAGAAGAAATTGAAGTGGCCAAAAAGGCATATGAAAAATGCTCTACATCACTAATCATCAGGGAGATGCAAATCAAAACAATAATTAGAGGCTGCCCTGGGGCCACCAGCCATAACATGAAGAGCCTCACAAGCGGCTGGGGAAGCTGGAACTCGGCTCGCCCCGGGCCCAGCTGACTATGGGGCCCCGGAAGGACAGATGGGTTTTGGGAGTGGGCCCATCACCTCTGGGGGGTCCCGGAAGCAGCCGGATGAGACTCGCCCACCACACTAGCCACCACCTTCGCTGTCCGGATGCTGGGATGCTACCTCATGACCAGATTAACAGAGCAAAACCAGTTTGAGCCCAGGTCGCGCGGCAGCGTGGTTCATTAAAATAGTTGAAACAGTAATGTCCTTTAATGCACTGCGTTCCACGATGTGCAGGAAAGTTTGGCGGAGGGAGAGATAGAGAGGAGAGAAATGACATACAGAACCCACCAAGTAGTTGAGGTGTGGGAGGGGGGAAGGAGGTGGGGACATTGGTGATGGGAGATGGGTTTGGGTGGAGGGATAAATGAGCAGAAGATAAATGGAACACTGTAGAACCAAATGATAAATGATCACTGTAGAAACAAATGATAAATGGAACACTGTTGAACCAAAACTCTACATGAGCATCTTTCAATTGTATGCCTAAGATGGTGTAATAAAATTTGGGGGGGGGTAAGAAAAAAAAAAAAAAAAACAATAATGAGATACTAACCTACATCACAGAGACTGACATACATCAAAAAGTACAAGAACAAATAGTGCTGATATGGATATGGGGAGAGTGGGACACTCATTCACTGTTGGTGGGATTATCAACTAGTCCAGCCTTTCTTCACAACACAGGCATTTCTCAAAAATCTAGAAATTGACCTTCCATTTGACCCAGCAACTGTGCCTCTTTGAATATACCCAAGGACCCAAAATCAAAATGGAAAAAAATATTTGCACTCCTACATTCCTTCTAGCACTATAGCCAAAATCTGGAAACAACCAAAGCACCCAAGAATAGATAAGTAGTTAAAGAAACTATGGTATACATAAACAGTAAAATTTTACTCAGCCATAGAAATTATAAAGGCAGGAAATTTGCTGCTGCATGAAGGGACATGAAAAGCACCATGCTGAGTGAAGCAGTTAGAGAGAGAGAGAGAGAGAGAGAGAGAGAGAGAGGAGAATGATCTCTCATGTGGAATGTGAGGCTAAGAAATTTAATGGTGGAATAACAAACACTCAGAGACAAAGGACACAAACAAGAGAACTGGTATTCAATAGGTAACATGTCATTTGAGGGGGCTGGGGGAGGGGAGGGGAGGGGGCAACAACTATGGTTGAGTTGGTGCTAAAAGGTGGTAAAGTATTATGCATGAGACCCCATCAGCAGCAGTACTGTAAACCACAGTGCTAAAACATGCATACTTTTAAAAAGCTCCTCTTAAAGAGACAGGCTAGTGGGTGGGAGGCAAAGGAGCAGGGGATAAAGGGGATGGGGCATTGGTGGAGGGAAATGGACACTGAGGTTATTTTCTCATTCACCAGCTACCAGCTTTCAAAGGGAAAGATGCAGCTTCAGTGCACTGCACGGACAAGAGCATAGATACACACCTGTCGAAGACATTGGTTGGATGGACTTGGCAACACAATTATAAAGAAGTGATAGCTCTGTCTCTGGAAACTCATGTTTCTGGGATCCAATTAGTCTGGAATGAATACCTGTTATTGCATTCCCCTACTTAATTACTAGGTTTCTCCTCTGGCTGGAACAAGTTCTCTGAGGCTCTGCTGTGACTACTTAAGTACGCATTGCACTCACACCTAGAAAATGTGGTCAGCACAGGGGTGGAGAGGATGCACAAAACCAGAAAGGGACTCAGGTAACTGAGCAAAGCTGCACAAATTTCTCTCCTAGGATAGAAAAGGGGCCACAGAGGAAGCATAGTGCTGTTAACTGAGCTCTTTCCTGGGAAGATGTTCCTGCTCCTTTTGCTGAGCTTTGCACTGTCCCTCAGTGCAGAGGGCAGGTGAGTGACCCTCCCATGCTCAAAGTCTGACCTGCTCACTAGGTATGCTCCCACCTGTTCTGAACCTGCCTATCCACTGTCTGCCGAAATATTCTGAATGACATTCCAGGCCACATGAGTCCCTCAAGGATTATGTTGTATAAATTTTTTTAATTTTTAAAAAAGAAGGAAAAGAAAAAGACTGGCCTCAAAGAAGAGCTTATGGCCAATACCCTGCTGGTAGCTGAACAGAGGTGGGTCTCTTCAGGTCTGCCTCTGGAACAGATCTCAGAGTAGTCGGGAAGTGGGGGACAGAAGGAGATGAAATAATAACTCCCCACAGGAGACACACGACATCTACTCCCTTGTGGGGAGAAGGGAACCCTTTCACAATGCTTGAGAAAGAGCAGACCCCTCAGTGGGTGGTATTGCTGTCCCCAGAGGGCTGCTTCTGCTGGTTCTGTCGCAAGACAGTCAGTGCCTCTCCTAACTCTGCTCTCCTTCCAGGCACTAAGACAGTCAGTGCCTCTCCCTAATTCTGAAATTGGGAATCTCAGAATCTAGTCAGGAGAGCAATGTCAGGAGACCCCAGGCCCTGCCCAAAGACAGACAACTCCGTCCCATTTTGTGTGAACAGACTGACTGGCTGAGCTGCCGCTCATTCCCTGGATGTGTGTTTGGGGGATGGGGTGGGTTGTGAAGTTCTCTGTGACAAGAAGACCTCTGAGCACCCAACCACCCGGCGGCCCTGAGCCTTCGTGGAAGTCTGCAGGGGCACTAAGGAGGTGCACAATACAACCAATATTTCCTCAGATGAGATCATTGGGGGCCATGAGGTCAGGCCCCACTCCCGACCCTACATGGCATATCTGAAGATCTATGATCAGAATCCTACTGATACATTCCGGTGTGGTGGGTTCCTGATTCGAAAGAACGTGGTGCTGACGGCCGCGCACTGTAATGGCAGGTGAGGAGAGACACAGCCACACTCCCTTGGGGCCCCGGGTAGGGAGCCCTGCTCTGCTCAGACACTGCCCAACTCCAGGAACAGTGAGCTGGAAAGTCCTCATGGGGAGAGATGGCAGGTTCCTGGGGACAGGGACAGGCTGATGCAGAGGCTGCAGGACTCTATACAGTAGCACCCAGAAGCAAACAAGCCATTTCACATCTTGCTGGTTTCACTCACTCCTGGGAACCACCAGTACAGGGACTTTTGGTTCCATGAACCCACCTCAGCTGTTGAGAATAGGAACTTCCAACTTGGTCATTTGAAGTCCCTGGATTCATTAGATCTGACCTAGTTCCAGTCCATTGAACTCCCTGGATTTTCCCTCTGCTGCAGCTCCACTTGCTGAGCTGTCTCCTGCAGCCCCTCCTTGTGTGCTCTCTTTGCAGAAGAATCAAGGTTTTTCTGGGTGTCCACAACATTGACCAAATATGGAAGAGGCTCAAGGAGATCTCTGTGCATGCAACATTCCCCCACCGTGACTATAATAACGCTACTTTCTCCAATGATATCATGTTGCTGAAGGTAAGAAAATGCTGAAACTAACTTGTTCTGGATCCGTGTTTCCCTCCCATTGCCGCTTCTGTTATCCAACACCTGCCATTTCTGGTGGCTGATGAAAAGTAAGACACACACCCTATGTGGGTGTTGAGGGTCAGGAGCTATAGACTAAGCTTGACCCTCTCTCTCTCTTCACAGCTGGGTAGAAAAGTCAAGTTGACTAAAAAAATAAATCTTCTGCGCCTGCCAGACCCACACATCCACCTGGAACCAGGACAGAAGTGCAGTGTAGCTGGTTGGGGGCTAACTGCCCGCGAGGGAAAGTTATCTAACAAACTGATGGAGGTGGAGCTGAAAGTACAAAAGGAAGAGAAGTGCAAGAAGTTATACAGAAATTATAACCCTACCACTCAGCTGTGTGCAGGCGACAAGATGGGAAAGGATTCCATGCTGGTGAGATCAGTCACTGTCAAACTTGACCCTGGGGAGAGGGGAGATTGGGGAGAGGTAAGGCCTAGTCACTGGGCAGTGGGGACCCCTCATCCTCTGGGGTGGTTTTCTTGAGGGGGAGGAAAGGGGTCCCTGCTGAAGAGGAGCCAAACCTCTGCCATCCTACAAGGCCTTTGGAACAGCACATGGGGTGTTCCAGGAAGGATCCCACAGTCTGAACACAAGCTGGCGTGTCCCTCGTCATATGGTAATGCCAAGTGGATGTCAGAGTTAGTCCTACCAGGTTATTATCTGGTGGCCCCCACAGAGTGTAACCCACTACTTGTCCCCATGCCCAGCAGGACACGGCCATATCTTGGGCACAGGAAGCAGGCCCCTGGGGTGAGAGGCCCTTTCAGTGTCCATAGTCAGCCCTGCCACCATGGCCCTGGCCTGCCGCTTCCGGCTACATGGGGTTTTCCCTCCCTGAGAGGGGTTTGAGGCAGGATGAGACTGAACAGTCCTTCCCTCACGTCCACAGGGAGACTCTGGGGGACCCCTTGTGTGTGATAAAGTAGCCCAGGGCATCGTGTCCTTTGGAAATAAAGATGGAATTCTCCAACCGTCTACACGAGAATCTCCAGTTACCTTCCTTGGATTCAGGAAACACTGAGCAGGATGTAACTGCAGCTTCCAATGCCTCCTCTGAGAAGGCCCAGCACCTCCTGGGGAGAGGGCCCCAATTCAATAAAAATCCTTTGTAACATCAACCTGCAGTTCATGTGTGAGCCTCATTCACAGGTGCAGCGCTGTGCTCAGGAGATCAGGAATGTGGTTCAGCTGCTTTCTTCTTTTTCCCTCCCCAAACACCCACTCCTGCAGAACAGTCCCCTAGCCAGTACCTACCCACCTCTGTCTCCTCTGTCCCTCTGCCAGGGCCAGACTGACTCCCGAGGAGAAGAACAGATTGTGGTCTGAGGCTCAGGGAAGCCTCTCTACTTCTCCTGTTGTCTGGCAGAAAGGAAGCATCACCTTCTATTCTCATCTCTGAGAGCTGTTACTCCCAGGTCCTTCCCTGCCCTCAGAGCTCAGGGCCCAGCTCAGGTCTCAGTCTCCCAGATGCTTCCCCATCCTGCCCACCCCCACCTCTTCCCCAGACCCCACTGCCCTGAACTGCCTTTTCTCTGTTCCTCCGACAGGGATCCCCAAAATTTCCTGTAGCACAAGTAGGGTCTCCTCACTGAGAACTGGTCCTCCTGGACCCTCTGTGATGGGTCAGCAAGGGTCTCTATAGAACAGAGAGTTCTAGGAGAAGACACTTCCAGAGCAGAACAGCTCAGTATCACGTCCAGCCCCGGCCCCACATTTGTTCAGAGGCCCTGGGCCCTGTCCTTCTGGTCACCCTGGCCAACAGGCTGAGCCCCTAGATGGCCTCTCAGTCACTGAGGTGGAAGGTTGCTCTCTGCAGTGGGGCTAGACTCAAGATTCTTCATCTAGCAGGAGCGCAGACACTTTGTGTATTCTGAAGTGAGGGAAGGACACAGTGAGGGAGGGACACAGGAGCCTGGCATGGGCCTCCCCCTGAGCCAAGCGAGTCCCAGAAAGGAACCTGGCCTAGGCATCAGAATCCTTTACCCTCCTGCAGAATCCTAGTGGGTTATGTCCAGGATCTGATCTGTGTCTCTCTTGCTGGGACAGACTGTGTGTGATCATGTGTGTAATCACAGAGATCCAGGGCAGTGGTGCAGCAGGGAAGGGCAGTGCTGCAGCGTCCAGGGCAGATCAGGAGTAACGACAGTTATTAGTTAGGCATTGTCCGGTTTTTTGTGTGCATCATAATGTCTGACACTAGACAGCAGTGTGAAGGGCTGGAGACAAAGTTTCCAGTTCTGTACAAGGCAGCATCCCACTAACGATGAAGGAGATTTTCAGTGAGGGAAGACACAGCTAGGGTAGCCATTTCATCAGTTTGCTGTAGGGGACCTGTGGTTTAAATTCAGTATAAACTCTGACCCAGAAGAAATATCACAGTACCTTATCTTCCTTGAGTCATACCCAATCAGGAGGCTCAAACAGTGTCAGAAAAGTGGATAAGTCTCTTAGCCCAAGGCCTTGGAGGTTCCCTCCACAACTTTGGTTTCCAAAGTAACAGTGACCTCAGAGTCACCCCAGCTCTTTGCTTGAAGGCTAAGCCTGAGGTATCAGATTCCTTGTGGATAATATAATACTAATCAGGACTACCCAGCACTGTATAGACACCATAACTGATGCTTTTACAGCTAAATTTAGCCACAGTTGACTAGTCCCCAGCCAAAAACAAAGACATCGAAACAAAGCTAATTTCCCACGGAACCTCACCCTGGGTTCCTGACCCTCAAGGACATGGCTTCTCACATGGTTTTGTCCACAAAGGCAGACCTCTGCAGCAAAATTTCTTTTTTTAACTTTATTTAAACACCATGATTTACAAAATACAAGGTTTTTCATAATACAGTTGTTAGAGTCATCATTCAACACCAATCCCACCACCAGTGTGCCCTCACCACCACCAAAGACCCTTATTTCCCACCCACCCCCTCTCCCTATGCCTGCTCCCTTAACTGGCACTAATTATATTCACCATTGAAGGCCACATAAGGGAATGGTATTGATAAAGGCATGACTTTTCTTCTGGGTTGTTATGTGCGAGTCTGGCCAATTTCTGTTCTTGCGTTCACTTTCTGAGTTTAGAACGTAGTGGGGTTGTCAGCAACAAACCCACCACCACTGCACCTACGGACAACACTTATTTCAAATTGCTCTCAACCTGTTTGAATTTGTCCTACACATACACTGAATAATCTATTCTATATTGCTTGTTGGAGCTAATTCTCTAAATAGGGTCGATGAATGTATTCTTAGACGAAAGTCAATGGAGATTATTACATCTCCATGTGCCATTTGAGCCCACTGAATAGGAAGTTATCGAAATGCTCTCACAGACCACACATCGTGCCCACACCCTTGCAATTGTATGTCCCATACTTAATACTATGAAATGTGATGGGATACCTGGTATATTAGTATACCAGGCTTTGAGATATTGCACGCCTTGTGGGTTTTTTTGTGACTTCTGAGGCTCTATCAGGGTGACAGGCAAGAACCAGAATCTGCCCCCGCTCCAGGATGCCTCTGCAGTAAAATATCTTAAACCTCTTGACTACGTACATGAATAACAGAGGAAAATAGTTGACTTCATGTATTGTTTAAAACAGAGATATCAAAAATCATGCTCAAGAAGAGGAATTATGGAATATAATTATATTATATAGAAAGCTATATATTCTTACACATGTATGTTCATCACACTACAGATTAAATACATACAAACACACACAAATGTATCAACACACCTACATCATGTATAATATCAATATGTCTAGCAAGGTATTAAAGTAGTTGTAGCTGAAAATTCTATGTACATGCATAGGTATAGTTATAAATATCTAATTTCAAAATCCTACCTTGAATCACATATATTCTATTTGAAAAATGGTTCTATGACTTACTAGGCTTTATAAAGCCTCTGCTGTAGCCAGATTCACATTTATACAATGAGGCCCATAATTTAGACACATAACTAAACAAGAATGAATACCTTCTTGGGGTAAACCTTATCTTCTCTGTATGTTAGATATTCTATGAGCTCAAGGAAAAAGTCTGACCTCCTGGGCCTGTGGTACTGAAACAAAGATGAAATTTCTGGGCAAGGGACAAGTAAAAACACAAGCCAATCTCACTGGTGTCGTATCCAAGATTTTCTCAGAAATTATCAAGTACCATTTATGAGTAGTTTTTATTATAATTTTTTTCTATCAAAGTGTGGATGGTTGATGGTCTGACATAGAAAAAAGACTGGGCCCCCTGGGATGAACCCAGAGCCATGGCGGAGCCTAGCAAGCTACCTGTGGTGTATTTGATATGCCAAAACCAGTAACAATAATGGACCTCATTCCCAACGAATGAGACATTACTGGCGCCGCTGAGCAAATCGATGAACAATGGGAAGACAAGTGATACAAGTGATCAAAGTATTTAATATGCTTGTAGCTGTACAGTTAAAGTCATAGCAAGTGACATTAAGAGGACCTGGAAGCTGTCCAATGCTATGGCAAATTAGGTTCAGTAAAATAACAGAAAAGGGAGCATCAAAATTATAGAATTGTTGTTGCTTTTGTTGTTGTTATCATTGTTGTTGATAGAGCATGGATAGAGCAGTGTTGAGAGAGCATGGATCATTTCCTTGATCTTGCAATATGAACCACATGGTTCAGTTCTCTAGAGTTTCACCCATTAGTGCTGAGGTAAGGCAAGGGAAGGGACAGGAAATAGTACCAGGGATTTAATTCAGGGCCTCACACAAGGTAAGCATGAGCTCTATCACTAGAACTCTTTCCCTGTCCCCCTTCAGCCACAACCAGCCCCACAAAATGTCTGAATGTGAAATCACATTACAAAGATGCTAAAAAATATTGTATATAAAGAATAAAGAAAAAATATAAAGCTACTGGCATCACAGTAAGACATCCTGCTACAGTTCTATTGATAAAACGCTGTCAGGACCTGTTTACTACAATGCTTGATTTCACATGGGAAGACTTTGAAAGTCTGACATCAATGACTATGATTTTTCACTTTGTTCATTGTTACTTTCAGGTTTGTGACGAGAAACAGAGGAACTTCATTAAGAGTAGACAGCCTCTGACAGCTACCAACATGTCAACTTACTCACAGGTCCTGCCCTTCAAATTCAAGAAATAAATCTCTGAGAAGAAGCAATCCAAGCAGATAAAATCACAGACACACTGTCATTCACGTTTTAGCAAATCCTCAAATCTATGGTGAGATATAACAATTTTCACAAATTTTATTTTACTGAAGTATTTTTCATAATTCCTTCAGTCATTTGGTTGTAACAATCAATATAAAATAAATTATTATGTGCCTGCTAAGTGTGAAGGCATGGGTTGTGATTGAGTATGGGGCAAAGGTAGAGGGAAGGTCATTAAGGTGATGGATTTGGTGTTGGAACTTCGACTAATAACTTTGTAAATCTTGGTGTTTAAATACAGTATAACAGAGAAAGACACAGTGTACTGATAATTATTGTAAATGATAATACCAGTATAGAACTTAGCATTGAAAGTAGGTGAAAGGATATACATGATAACCTCTAACTGTATGTTTTGTAAGCCACAATGTGTAAGAGAAGGGATAGATGATAGATGGATAGATAGACAGACACACAGATAAACAGACAGACACACACACAGATAGACAGACAGATAGATAGATAGATAGATAGATAGATAGATAGATAGATAGATAGATAGATGAAGATAGAGAAGATAGATAGAGAGAGAGAGAGAGAGAGAGAGAGAGAGAGAAGTGAAAATTGCATGCCATAGATGCAGGCTGGGGGAGGGGAGAAATCATGGGACATTGGTGGAGGGAAATGGACATTGGTGGAGGGATGGATGCTGGAACACTGTATGACTGAAACCCAAATATGAACACTTTTGTAACTGTATATCTGGCAGTGGTATAATAAATTTTTAAATAAATAAATAAATACACTATAAAAGGAGAGTAGGATATCTGTAAATATCCTACTTTATTTACAGATAAATAAAGTATAAATTATTTAAATAAAGTCAGTATCAGATAAATATTTAGCTGCTACTGGCTCTCCCTGTGCCTAGCTGCTCACGAGGCACCCAGGAGGAATGGCGGGTTCTAGCCCTGGCCCACCACCCCAGTAGAGCCTCGCAACAAGCCAGACAACCCCCCCACTCCATGAGGGCCTCCATTTTCCACATCCGAACTTCCCTCTCGTCAGAACTCCACCCAGCAGACCAGCTCTTTACAGCCTGGCTCGGGCGGCCCCAAGCGGCCGCATGTTCATCAATAAATGCTGGATTTAGAGATGACTACAAGAGTATGCTACCTGTGTCGTATTTGATATGCCAAATACCAGTAACAATTATAGACCTCATTTCCATGAGCTGATGGAATGGTTTGAGGCTCTTTTTGTTCCTGGAGCAAGCAGGTGCCCTTGGGCTCTACTAGCATGAGACAGGTCATATGGAGATGTTACTGGTGCCCGCTCAAGCAAATCGATGATGAATGGGAAGATAGTGACAGTGATACAGTGAAATAAATACACTATAAAAGAGATCAGGATATCTGTAAATAAGTGATGTCATACCAAATTGGGGGAACAATACCAAGCCAGGGAACCTAAAACAAACATTTTAGGTGAAAATTATGCTACAACTCTCTGTTATATCTGTCAGAGTGATAATAAAGTGGTAAAGACTTGCATTACAGGAAATCAATCTGGGATCAACTGGCACTATGTATGGTTGGCCATGTATGTATGAGCCTTCCAGAAGTTATCCCTAAGTGCAGAGCTAGTAGACCCTGAGCACCACTGGTGTGGCTAAAAGAAATGTCAATGTAATAAGCATGGAAATTCAACAATTATTTTTATTTATTATATCATCATAAGATATACAATTGGCTGGGGCCATAGTCCAGTGGGAAGGGTGTTTGCCTTGCATGCAGCCGACCCGGGTTCGATTCCCAGCATTCCATATGGTCCCCCGAGCAGTGCCAGGAGTAATTCCTGAGTGAAGAGCCAGGAGTAATCCCTGAGCATTGCCGGGTATGACCCAAAAAAGCAAAAAAAAAAAAAAAAGATATACAATTACAAAACTGTTCATGATTAGGCTTCACTTATACAGTGTTCCAGCACCCATCCATACACCAGTACACATTTCCCACCACCAGTGTCCCCAAATTCCCTCCCTCCCCCAGCCTGACTCTATTGCAGGCACTCTGCACCTCTCTCTCTACCCCTCTCTCTCTACCTCTCTCTCTCTCCCTCTCTCTCTTTCTGCCATTCTCTTCACTCTCCCCCATTTCTCTTACACATTGTGGTTTGCAATACATACATTTGGGGAAATTCAACATCTGACAAAATTCAAAATATTTTATATTATTATAAAATGAATGGTTGGTACTAGAGTTAAACTCTCTTAATAATACAAAAGGCATTCACAAAAGTTCAAAGCTATTATATACCATGTTAAAGTTACCCCTTAATATTAGGAATAGGAAAAAAATGGCCACTTTCACCATTACTATTTAATACTGTATTGTAAGTCCTAGACAGAGAAATTTGACAAGACAGATTAATAAAATCTTTAAAAATGGAAAGGGGAAAAGTAAGACTTTATAAATTTGCTGAGGACATGACACTATATATAGAAACTCAACATGAAGCCTTCAATTCTAAACAAAATATTTAATAAACAGCAAAGTATAAGATAAATGTGTTTCATTTGGTTCTTTTTTTTAGATTTGAGGAGTCCACACATTGCTGTGCTTGGGACTTACTCGTGCTCTGTTCTGGGGATTGCTGCTGGTGGGGTTAGAGACCATATGAAAAGCCAAGATTGAACATGGGCCAATTGCATGGAAAGCATGCACCCTACCACTGTAATATCTCTCAGGCTACTGATGTGCTTATATTTACATCCACAAGGAATAATTAAGAAGAAAATTAAGTCAATTCCATTTATACTGACTGGCATATGGGGGCAGGGGAACTAGCACTAAATTTAACCTAAGAAGAGGAAAATATATTTTTTACACTGAAAATCAAGATATAGATAAAAGATATCAAGGATTTAAATAAACATACAGACATCTATGGTTGCATATTAGAAAACATAGTTAAAAGATGGTGATAGTCACCAAAGCAATCTAAAGACTCAACGAAATCTCCACCAAAACCCTGACAGTCATTTTTGCTGTACTGGAAAAAGCTAATCCTAAAATTTACGTAAAACTATAGAGGACTCCAAAGTAAAGAAATAGGAAGAAGAAAACTTGGTTGGAGAGCTCAAAATTCTTTACTTCAAAAGTTATTACAGGGGCCAGAGTGATAGTCCAGCGGGTAGGGCGTTTGCCTTGCACGCGGCCGGCTATGTCAGCCCGGGTTCGATCCTCGGCATCCCATATGGTCCCCCGAGCACCGCCAGGAGTCATTCCTGAGTGCAGAGACAGGAGAAACCCCTGAGCATCGCAGGGTGTGACCCAAAAAAAGCAATAAATAAATAAATAAATAAATAAACAAACAAACAAATAAATAAATAAATAATAACTGAATGAATGAATATATAACTATATAAATAATAAACAAGCAAACAAATAAATAAATACATGGATGAATGAATGAATGAATAAAAAAGGAAGAAAGAAAATAAAAATAAAAGCTAGTTCTCATTTAAAAAATTATTACAAATTATGGCAAACAGCAGTGTGCTGCATCAGGATAGCTATGAGGACAAGTGGAGTAGAACTAACACCAAGGAATTAATCTAAAATACCAATGGTCAGCGTCAGTTCTTTTTGAGTTTTTTGGGGGGGTCATTGGGAACCAAACCTGGGCCATAAAGGGACCAGTGTTGCTCTCAGGTGTTGCTCCTGGTTCTGCATTCAGGAATCTCCTGTAGTGTCCACGTAACTATATAGGATACTAAGAATAAAACCCAGGTAGGTTGTATGATAGGCAAGCACCTTACCCACTGAACTATCTCTTCTGGCCCTGGTCAATTATTATTGACAAGAGCTCTGAAACTATTCTGTTGGTAAAAAATAATATCTTCAATAAATGGTACAGTTATAATTATAAGACCAATAACAAAACAATTTAACAATTGGTTAAAACAATTTAACAATTGGTACTCTACATTTCCATATTTTTAAAATAATTCAAAATGTAACAACAGCATAAATTCATGGGGTAGAATCACAAGCAATTCTGTATTAGAAATGATGTTAACTGCATTCATTTCTGTGATATAAAAAATATGAGACATCAAAAGCCAGGCAAAAAAAAATGAACCAGGAGAACTTGTCAATGGTTGCAATCTACCACAAGTATATGGGGGTTCAGAGGTTAGATGAGATAGAGAAGGGGACCAGTGTGCTAATAATTGTTGGAAATGGTAACACCAGGCTATAACTGGAGATAGAACATAGACAAAGGGATATAAGTGATAGCCCCTAAATGTATGAAATACTGTATGACTGAAACCCAATCATGAACAATTTTGTAATTGTATATCTCATGGTTGTATAATAAAAGAAAAAATAAGAAACGATGTTAGCTAAGAGGAAAGAAAATAACAAAGGGACACTTGTGAGTGTTTGGTTGTTCTGTGTATTTCCCTAGCTAGCCCTTCAAAACATTCAAGTCTTTGGAGCATCCGCCCTTACTCAGACAACTTAATGTAATTGAGTGGAACAAAACCCAGTATGCCCACAGGAGGATTCAATAGACTACTGATATCAAAACATTTAGACCAATAAATGAAGGCCAAATGTACGGATCAAACTTTTTAGGCGAATAAATGCAGATTTGATTTAAAAATCAGATCATTTCTGTCACTTTCCACACTTATACTTTATAGAGCTGGTAAATTCCCCAGGAAAGGCAGCCTTTGTGGTGGGTGAGTTGCAGTCTGGGCTGAGTAAATGGGCCATATTTGCTCATGTGTGCTACATCCTTTCTGGTCACTGAGCTTTCTGCCTCATTCTCCACACTATTAACTTTCAAAGCAAAAGAGATATTTTCATTGTATTTGGACAATGCGAAGAAAAGGGGATTGGTGAAATAAACACCAGCCAAGACATTGCCTTGATGAATTTAGCAGCATGAAGACAGAGGAATAAAGGTTCTACCCCTGGGAAATCATGCTTCTGAGACCCCAGGATTCTGGAGTTAATATTCCATGCTACACTCTTCACCTCACCTTTGAGTTTCTGCTCTAGGGGTACAGAGATCAACTATGAGTCATCAGCTATGGATAGGGTCACTGCACAGTTCTTCCACAACCACCAGAAAATGATATCAAAGACAGGGAGGGAGTGGGGAAGCTTGCACAGATAGACATCTAGGATCACTGTCACTGTCATCATCGATTTGCTCGAGCGGGCCCCAGTAACATCTCCATATGCCCTGTCTCATGCTAGTAGAGCCCAAGGGCACCTGCTTGCTCCAGGAACATAAAGAGCCTCAATCCATTCCGGAATGAGGTCTATAATTGATACTGGTATCTGGCATATCAAATACAACACGGGTAGCTTGCCAGGCTCTGCCGTGCAGGTAGCATACTCTTGCCGTCATCTCTAAGTCCAGCATTTATTGATGGCCGTGCAAGCCAGGCTGTGATAGGCTGGTCTGCTGGGTGGAGTTCTGACGAGAGAGAAGTCGGATGTGGAAAATGGAGGCCCTCGTGGAGTGGGGAGGTCGTCTGGCTTGTTGCAAGGCTCTGCTGGGACATCTAGGATGAAGCATCAAAACCAGGAGGAAACTCAGGTCACAGAGCAAAACTGCATGTCCTTCCTCTCTTGGTCATTAAAGGAGACCACAGAGGAAACCCCAGCTCCAGTTAACAGGTCACCTTCCTGGGAAGATGCTCCTGCTCCTCCTGTTGCTGAGCTTTGCACTGTCCCTCAGGGCAGAGGAAAGTGAGTGACCCTCTGAGACTGACCCATTACTAAGGGTGACCCTGACCAGTGTACCCACCTATCCACTCTCTCCTGGAAAATTTGAACCCACATCCCAGCCAACATCTGATCTCTGAGAATGATGTTTGATAAGAACCACAAGAAATGGTGGGAGACTGATCCGAGAAGAGCCGTAGGCTCTTCTGGTACCACCTCTGCATCTGGAACGGACGCCGAGGTGCCTGGGAAACTTCGAGGAAAGGAAATGCTGACTCCCCACATGGGGCAAAGGGTACCTCTCCCTTGTGAGGGAGAAAACTCCTTTCAGCAACACTTGGAACAGAGCAAACCCTGAGTAGGTTTGCTGTACCCAGAGGTCCATTTCTTCATGGCTCCTTCCGAAGGCCCCTCAGTCCTTCTCCCCAACTCTGCTCTTCTTAAAGCACCCTCCTAAGCAGCACCCCCTTCTTCAGGATGAGCAGACCCAACCTTCTCAACTTTTCCAAACCCACCCAACGCACTCCTCCAATCCTCCTCACAATTCCCACAGACACCCTCACTTACAAAACAACATGTGATCACCTCAGGAATACACAACACTGGAACTCTAACTTCTGCGTCCCTCTATAAAGAGAAACCTGCTAGATGTCATAAAATGAGCGTCTCAGAGTCTAGTCAAGAGAGCAATACAGGAGTCCCCAGGCCCTGCTGTCCCTAAGAGACTC
Organism: Cryptotis parvus; assembly: GCA_021461705.1. Lineage (NCBI taxonomy): Eukaryota > Metazoa > Chordata > Mammalia > Eulipotyphla > Soricidae > Cryptotis > Cryptotis parvus. Next base: position 39,790 of record JAJIBD010021852.1, on the reverse strand, counting down.
CTATGCCCTCTCCCTATGGACATAGACTCACTGTATGAGATGCTGCTCTTCCTTTGGGGGGACTGAAAAAAAGGAAGCGCCCCCCCAAACCTACAATCAGCTCGCCACACAGGAGCCTGAACATTCAGTAAGGTCAGCAGGGCACTGAGGGGTGCATGTTCACAACTGACATTCCTCAGGGGAGATCATGGGTGGACACAAGGCCAAAGCCCACACCAGACCCGACTTGGCATATCTGCATATTTATAAGAATCCACTAGAAACACTCCGGTGTGGTGGGTTCCCTAATCCGAGAGGACATGGTGTTAACGGCTGCTCACTGTCATGGTAGTGAAGAGAGACACAGCCACACACTCCTGGGGGCCCTGGGTGGGGAGCCCTCCTCTGCCCAGGCACTCCACAGATCCAGAACACAAGGGCCATAGGACACCTCAGCGGAGTGAAATGAGCAGGCAACTGGGGGACAGGGACAGGTAAACTCAGAGATGGTGAGAGAGGCCATAAGGGTCCCTCTGTACTTTCAGAGTATGGAGTAGAGTCACCACAGCGCCTGGATGAAGACTGCAGGGTCACCTATTTCCCTGACCATGGGAACCATCATTGCAGGTAACACTACTTCCACTAAGAACCCCTCAGCTGTCAGAAGTAGGGCTTTCATTCTCTCAGGCACCTGTGGTTCACACAGGACCTTAGCTATTGCCCACCTACCCTGCCAGAGCCCAAGGGTGTTCACAGGGACCCACTGTGCTGGCCCCACAAGGATCCCCAAAACACTCACAAGATAGACAAACTCAGCCTCACGTTCAGTCTTGGCCCACCTCTGCTCAAGTCCCCAAACAATTGACATTCCTTCTCCCTCTGTCCCTTTTGTCACCACAGACCTCTACGGTGACACCTAGTCACTGAGGAGGAAGGTTTCTTTTCTTCAGTGAGGCAGGACTCAGGAGTATCCATCCAGCAACAGCCACACGCTCTGTGGGCTCAGCAGTGGGATGAACACAGGAGCCCAGAAAGCACCAGAGTGCAAATGGTACAGTCAATGGACTCCTGCTCCCTCTTGCAAACAAGTGCTAGGTTATATAGCAAGGAATCCAACAGGGGGACTGGAACAGTCTGTGTGTGTGATCACAAGAATCTAGAACAGTGGTGTAGTATGGAAATGGGGCCTTATACTGAGTCTTGTATAGGTCTGAACTAATGGCCACCATTGGCAGTGGCAAGAAACCTGACTGCAAAATGGAGAAAGAAAACTTCTACAGGGTAGAAAAAAAGACATCAAACAGCTTCTAACTGAAGTAAAATAAAGTACCTGCACTGAGATATACTCAAAATTGGCCTCCTTAAATAAACATAAGAAAAAATGAAAGGAAACTAGTGTTTGAAATTTATCTGTGGTTTTGGAGCAGAAAAAGACCTAAGCGCCTGGGAAGACTCTTCTCAAGTATGACTCAAAATTGATCCTCAGTCATCAATACACCCTGCCAGCTGTGCTACTTGGGATTCCAGCCCTGGAATCTTTTTGAGCCCCAACTTTGGCCAGGCTGTGAGCCACAATCTGAGTGGTTGCTGCCTGGTGAGCACCATCAATACATAATGAAACATGAACACCATGGCCAGGAGCTGCGGTCTTCAGTGAGCACCTCTGTGAGAATCCAGCAATAGTGTTGGGCCTCACATGCAGAATAAGCATAAGTAGCACTGCCTAAGGGGCAACCCCAGGGATCACCAGAGCAAAGTGTGTGAGCACCGAGCAGTGAGCAAGCCACCTGCATGTCATTTTCACACCCACCACATCAACAGAAGAAGTAAAGGGGAATTATACATGAAGCAACATTAAATAAGTTCTTAAAGTGCTTACACAGTCATTAGAGTAATCAGATAATTCATTGTTTCACTTGAGCGTGCTCTGTGGCAAACTAGTCTGAGACCCCAGTGAGGACCTCAAGTTCCCTGAGAAATGGAGACGCTCAACACACTTTCTTAGAGTCTGTGCTGGGAAGGACTCTCCATGTCTGTCTCCTCAAGGCTCAGGGCACACGGGCTAGTGAGTTCTCAGGCCCACTCTCACATTCTCAGGCTCAGCAAGCTGGAGTCACAGCGCCAGAAGTGTCTCAGCTCCTGCATCAGTCCTGCCAGCTGTTCCATCATGCTTCTTTTCACGTGAGACTTAGAACATGCCCACAACTATGTGACATAGGAGAAGTTGTGTCATTTACACTGAAATCACATAGGACTGATATACCAACTAGGGGACACTGAGTACATTCGCAGGGAGAGTTGGGGGATTTAGGTCTATCTTCAAGAACCAAAACAGCTATTCTCTGAAGTTGAATCCTGTTTCAGTAGATGGGGCGGGGGAGCCTTAATAAGGTTTTCCTTCAGAAACTTTTTTTCATAATTTTGGTTCAAATTATCCAATTGTTGTCAATTTATTTGCTACTGAAACAGTATTTCTTCTTTCAACTATACCATGAGATACAAACTGTCTTTGGATATGAAACCACTGAATTTACTCTTAGTATAAAAGAGTCTCAACCCTACAAAAGTGTGCCGAAAACAGTACAAAGATTTCAGAGTTGAGTAATCTACATGCCTGCACTCCTCACCTACAAAGGTTTCAAAGACTTCAATGGAACCCCACCAACAAGCACCCTGGTCCCCATAAACCAAGTTACACTATCAGTTCAGGAAAGTCACCTAGATTACATTAGGACCATGAGTGTCCATGTCTCACGCAACATGAATCCTAAGTCTTGGTCTAAAAACTATTTTTCAGTAATCCCCACAGACATTCAAACACCAAGTCTCAGGATGAGAGTAAGAGTACAACAGGTTGGTGCAACCTTGTACAAGCCAACCAAAGTTCAGTCCCTAATTTCCCATATGGTAGCACTGCCAGGAGAAATTCCTGAATGCAGAGACAGAGATATTTCCTGAGCATTGATGGGATTGGCCCCATAATCAAACAAAGAAAGAAGCACAAGACCCAGTCACTTTCTGCCTCACTCCTGGCTCTGACACTCCTCGCGGCAACTCCATCATGCTCACTCACTCACCTTAGGAGACTGCCCTCAAGGAGGCACCAGGCTATACAGTGGACTTAATCCCCATTGAAACCATAATGTAAACTACCGAGCCAGTCCTTTGTAGAAACCAACTCCGCACTCTCTGGTTCAAATGCCAGAGAAATGAAGCCATGATGGAGGTTGAGTTGCTCTCTGGGTTCAATACTTGTGGTGCTCTCTTTTGCCCGTTATATCACCTATCTTCACAAACTGATCACGGGTGTTTCTGCCTGACCACCACAACATCAACTTTCTTTTTTTGTTTCATTTTATTGCTTTTCGGTTCAATGCCCAGCACTACATCTGATCTCTTGAGCATCACCAGTAGTGATCCCTGATGACAGAGACAGCAGTAAGCCCTGAGCACTGCTAAGTAGAGCATATAAAGCAAAATATAAATGCTTTGATTTCTAATGTAAAGAAGAGGCCAGGAGAAGGTAGTGCAGTGCATGGCTACCTTATACCTGACCCAAGTTTGAGTTCAAGTATGACAGAGTGGTATAAATAATTCCCAGCACTGTAAACCACATTTCTTTTTATATGTAGAATGATTTTTTTTCTAACAACAGATTTCAGAGTCAGTTTACTTGCTCCTCAATGTGCCAAGTTTCTCATTAGTCTTTATTTTGGAGGAGGCGGTTCCAGGGGCTGCTCCCAGTGATGCTCAGCCAGGCTCAGGCCCAGCAGTCCTGGAAACACCAAGGCTGCCCCACCAGGCAGTGGTCATGGTTGATATGTGGTGACTGAACTGGGCTCTTGCTCATGCAGCACAAGAACTTCTGAACTCTCTTTCCAACCTGCTTTATTTTATCTTTCTAAGCTCCAATTAGCCATACTTTTTATTTGGCACCTGAAGCTACCAAACACTGAGCTATGTAGCCAATTTTACATATAAAGGGATTGGAGCTCAGTGTTGTTAAGTAATTTTCCCCATGATCATAACGTTTGCATAAGTTTTTTTAAATGTCAAATCAGGTACTTACTCCATTATCAGAGCTACTTCCTACTGATATAATATCACTTGTAAAATAGCAGTTAGTCATAAAGTGGGCCTGTCTTGGATCCAAGTTTATTAAATTGGAAGGTCCTTCTCAAGATCTTTCACATTTATACATTGTATATAGTTCTAAACAGGTTCTTATGATACCAGTAAGCCTAGCAAGAAACCAGAACAAACCACACATCATGCAGTCAGTCATTCTCAACATCCAGACTCCATAGTTCCTCAGAGCTCCATCCAAGAGAAAACCTGATCTTCCCCCATTAAGATTCAGTAAATGCTCGAGATGAGAGCCTTCTACTGAGACTATGCTACCTACATGGCAAAGCTTGGCAAGCTACCCGTGTTTTATTTACTTGTTATGCCAAAAACTAGTAACAATTATGGACTTCAGTTCCAGGACCTGAAGAATGGTTTCAGGCTCCTCCTATCCCTGGGGCTACCTGCTATTGAGTCGACCTGGGGGTAGGCAGGAGGGGCTGAGGTACTTTTGGTGGTGGAAATGGGGCACTGGTGGAGGGATGGGTGCTGGAATACTGTATTACCAAGAACCAATTATGAACACCTTTGTAATTGTATGTCTCACTGTGGTATAATAAAAAATTTAAAAAATTTTTAAAAAGCAGCTTCTAACTGAAGTAAAATAAAGTACCTGCACTGTGATAGACTCAAAATTGGCCTCCTTAAATAAGTATAAGAAAAAAATGAAAGGAAATTAGTCTTTAAAATTCATCTGTGGTTGATGGAGCAGAAAAACACCTAGGTGCCTGGGAAGACCCTTCTCAAGTATGAGTCAAAATCTATCTTCAGCACTGCTAGGAGTAATTCCTGGGCGAAGAGCAAGAAGTAATCCCTGAGCAAAATCAGGTGTGACCCAAAAAGGAAAAAAAAATCTAACCTCAGCTCATCAATGCATCCTGCCAGCTGTGCTATTCAGTCTGGAAGGCTGAATTAGCAACTGTAATGCGTTCTTTTGTTCATCTCACCTCACCTAGTTAGCACCCCCTGCAGGTTTTTGGCTCTTGGTTGTCTCCTTCTTATCATTCTTAAATCCTATGTAAGGAGTGTGAAATGTCTTTATAATGTAAACTATGGTGTTTCTCCTGTGTATTTCTGGGCTCCCAGGGTGCATTCCCAGGAGTGCCAAGGCTGGGTCAACTGGGAGCTCAATTTCTAGTTTTTGGATGAATGTCCATATTGTTTTCCAAAAAGGCTGGAACAACCGACAATGGATGAGAATTCCTTTCTCCCTTTATCCATGCCAATATCAGCTGTTCTTGCTCTTTTGGATGTATGTCAGTCTCTGTGGTGTGAGATGATATATCATTGTTGTTTTGATTTGCATTTCCCTGATGATTAGTGATGAAGAACATTTTTTTTTCATATTTTTTCATTTTTTCTATTTTCATAGCGGCACTATTCACAATAGCCAGAATTGGAAACAATTTGAGTGCCCAAGAACAGACGACTGAATAAAGAAACTATGGTATATCTACACAATGGAATACTATGCAGCTGTTAGAAAAAAATGAAATTATCAAATTTGCCTATAAATGGATGGACATAGAGTAGTGAAATTAGTCAGAGGGAAAAGGATCGATATACAATGACTGCACTCATTTGTGGGATCTTAAAAAATAGTATGAAACAAATATCCAAGGTCAGGCAAAACATGGACCAGGAGAACTTGTCAATGGATGGAATTTACCACAAGTGTGTGGTACTCAGAGGTTAGGTAAGATAGGAAAGATAGCAGTGTGCTAATAATTATTGGAAATGGTAATGCCAGACTAGAACTGAGCATTGAACATAGGCAAAAGGATATACATGTTAACCCCTAAATGTGTGTATTGCAAGCCACAATGTGTAAGAGAAGGGTAGGAGAGAGATGAGATAAAGTGCCTGCAAAAGAGGCAGGCTGGGGGAGGGAGGAAGGAATGTGGAGACATTGGTGGTGGGAAACGTGCATTAGTGGTGAGATGGACACTGAAACACTGACTGAAACGCAATCATGAACAGCTTTTTTAGGGGGTCATACCCAGTGACGCTCAGGGATTACTCCTGGCTCTTCTCTCAGGAATTACTCCTGGCTGTACTTGGAGGATCATATGGGATGCCGGGGATTGAACCCGGATTGACTGCGTGCAAGGACAATGCCCTACCCACTGTGCTATGGATCAGGCCCACCATGAACAGCTTTGTAATTGTATATCTCATGGTGGTATAATAAAACTAAATAAATAAATAAATAGATACATAAATAAATAAGTACCTGATTTACATCTTTTGCATATGCTGTTATTTCTTCTCAGAGCAGCCACCATTTGTGTTTGCTCATTCTTCTAGTCCCCCCTCTCTTCTGTACAGAAGACTCCTTCTCCAGAACTAGAAGGATGAGGAGGAGGAAGAGGAGGAGGAGAAGAAGGAGGAGGAGGAAGAGGAGGAGGAAGAAGAAGATAAGGAGAAGAAGGAGGAGGAGGAGGAGGAGGAGGAGGAGGAGAAGGAGAAGGAGAAAGAGAAGGAGAAGGAGGAGAAGAAGAAGAAGAAGAAGAAGAAGAAGAAGAAGAAGAAGAAGAAGAAGAAGAAGAAGAAGAAGAAGAAGAAGAAGAAGAAGAAGAGAAGAAGAAGAGAAGAAGAAGAAGAAGAAGAAGAAGAGAAGAAGGAGAAGGAGAAGGAGGAGAAGGAGGAGAAGGAGAAGAGAAAGAAGAAGAAGAAGAAGAAGAAGAAGAAGAAGGAGGAGGAGGAGGAGGAGGAGGAGGAGAAGGAGGAAAAAGAAGAAGGAGGAGGAGAATTAGAAGGAGGAGAAGGAGGAGAAGGAAAAGAAGAAGAAAAGAAGGAGGAAGAGAAGGAGAAGGAGAAGATAAAGAAGAAGAAGAAGAAGAAGAAGAAGAAGAAGAAGAAAAAAGAAGAAGAAGAAGAAGAGGAGGAGGAGGAGGAGGAGGAGGAGAAAAGAAATGAAAAAGAAAAAAAAAAGGAAAAGAAAACAAAAGAAAAAGGAAAGAGAAGGGAAGGGAAGGGAAAGGACGGGAAGAAGAGAAGGGAAGGAAAGGAAGGGAAGGGAAGAAGGGAAGGGAAGGGAAGGGAAGGGAAGGGAAGGAGGGAAGGGAAGGGAAGGGAAGGGAAGGGAAGGGAAGGGAAGGGAACATGTCTGCTATAGAGGCAGGTTGGGGGAGAGGGGGGGGATTTGGAGCCATTGGTGGTGAGAATAGGGCACTGGTGGAGTGGCTGGTGCTGGAATAATATATGACTGAAACCCAATCATGAACATTTTTGTAATTGTATATCACACAGTGGTATGATAAAAAATATTTTAAAAGAAAGGAAGAAATCAGTGATGATGTCTGGACTCTGAGTTAATGTGTGAGTAGTGAGGGTTGTTGAAACTATGAAGGGAGCAGAGAGATCTGCACCCAGGTCAGCTGCATGCAAGGCAAGGGCCTTACCCACTCTACTATACCTCTGGTCCCAAGTTTAATTGTTTTTAATAATTATTATTCAATTGGGATCTTTGTGATGTTTTTACTATTCAAAACTTTTAAATCACTAAAGTAAAATTCCCATCTAGTATTTAACTCCCAATCATCCTGTTTTTCCCCTTGAAAGAAATGAGTAAGATACATATTTTTGTATAGCATTTTAATAATTGATCCCCGTTATTCATCTATTTGCTCAAGTGGATGATCTTTATAATTATCCAAATTAATAAATTTATCACTGTATCACTGTCTTCCCATTCATCATCTATTTGCTCGAGCGGGCACCAGTAACATCTCCATATGTCCTGTCTCATGCAAGTAGAGCCCAAGACACCTGCTTGCTCCAGGAACATAAAGAGCCTAAAACCATTCTATCAGGTCATGGGAATGAGGTCTATAAGTGTTCATTTCAATGATTGCATTAAAGTTCAAACTGTGCAATAAAATATTCAGTCTTAGGAAAGTTAGCTTCTCTCCAATTTTTGCCAATAAATGTTTTGTTAAGCATAACTACGTGCATTTATTGATGAATCGCGTGATCAGCTCTTCTGCTGGGTGGATCTCTGACAAGTGGGCAGTCGGATGTGGAAAATGGCAGCCCTCATGGTGTGGGAGTTCCTCTGGCTTATTGCAAGGCTCTGCTGGGATGGCAGGCCAGGGATAGAACCCACCTTCCCTCCCGGGCGCCTCGTGATCAGCTGGGCACAGGGAGAGCCGGTTGTAGCTCTGCCCCATCATTCCATATGATACCTTCCAATTTCATCCATGCTGCAGCAAAATACATGACTCAATTTTTTAAAACTGCATAGTACTCTATCTTGTATGTATACCATGACATCTTAATCCATTCATCCACAGTAGGACATTTGGGTTAAACAGGGCCAATATAGAACTCTAGATCCAAAAATATATGCACACATACTTATTGCAGCCCTACATACATTAGCCAAAAGCGGAAACAATCCAATGACCAGAAAGATGAATTATAAAGAACACATGAATAAACATGCAAGAACACTATACTGCTATGAGAAATGATGAGCTCTTGCCTTCTGCTACAACAAAAATGCAACTGGGAGTTGTCATAATAAGCAAACTAAATCAGAAAGATAAAGACAAATACCAGATGGTTTCATTTGTATGTAGAATATAAAGAAAAGGAAAAGTCAAATGGTTAAATCCTTGACTCTGACCATAGAACTGAGGTCACCAATAGGGGAATAGATGAGAAAATAGGGAACATCCAAGTGCTGGGAGTACTATGGAGGTTTATGTATGAAAACATTGAACTACTTAAACATAAAAATTTACACTACTGTAATCATTGTCCACCACTTTGAAGGAAGAGGTTATCTACAGAGAATAAAATCTAGAATATCTTAGAATTCAATTCTTCTGTCTCAAATTTTCTCTTAAAAGCAAAACCTGCCCCAAGTACCAGCTTTTATCCGATGCTGCATTCATACATTTCTAATCCTGATCACCCAAATCATTAAGAGAAACCAAATACCCAGCTCTGTAGGAAAGCACCACATAGGCCCTCAAGGTCCTCTCCCAAAGAGAGCATTTAGCAATCAGAGCAGTAGATTCCTCAGCGAGGGTAAATTGGAATCATGGATACAGCCTGACCATCTCAGTTCTATCCCTCTTTATCTCACAGAGCAATACACCACGTTCTCCCCTTTAATCTCTATCAACTTCTTTAAAATGATCCTAATTGGAATTCTTTCCAAACTAAGTCCTGTCAAGCTGGGGAAGGAGGAGGGAATCAAGGGACATTGGTGGTGGGAAATGGGCACTGGTGGAGGGGATGGGTATTGGAACACCATGTCTGAAACTCAAATATGAACATCTTTGTAATTGTATATCTCACGGTGGTATAATAAAATAATTATAAAAAAACTCAGCCATGCCCAAGAAGAAGATCCGGAGGAAAATACCAGTATAGACCAGGATCGCACACTGTGTGCAGATTAGCCTAAAGAGAAGCACTTTTGCATTTTTACAGGCAAGATGGAAACCTCAGTTTTCATTACTAAATAAAATGGTTTCTGTAGCAGCACAGATACTGTTTATCAGGTTAAGAAAATTTATTTCCATTTTTCTGGGCTAACTGATTACCTTTGTTATCATGAATGCGTGCTAAGTCTTACCAAAAGCATTGCTGAGAAAATGATATAATCTTTCTCTGAGGTCTGTTTGCATGACAATTTTCTAAAGCTAAACAGATCTGCATACTTAGAGCAAACCTAACTCGCTCATGATGAATTAAATTTTATATAAATTGTTGAAGTAATTTTGAGAGTTCATCTGCTCCCTAAAATATTTGTCTATGAATTCTACACAAGATGGTCTTATAAACTTCCTTTCTTATCCTATGTCATGTCATAAAGTTAAGATAACCTTAAAATTTTAGAAAGGTGGTGCTCCATTTCTTCTGGGAAATTTACCAATTAAAAGTTTTCCTTCCTTGGGACTGGAGTGATAGTTCAGCAGGTAGAGTGTTTGCTTTGCACATGGCCAACCCAGATTCGATTCACAGCATCCTATATGGTCCCCAAGTACTGCCAGCAGTATTTCCTGAGTTCAGAGCCAGGAATAACCCCCTGAGCATCACTGCATATAATCCAAAAAGAAAAAAAAATATTTTTCATCCTTAAATTTCAATGATTGTCATAAAAATCATCAAGAATTTCTGCTACACAGAGCTCATAAGTGTTTTGTTTTAATAGCTAATGTGATGTTATTTGACTTTTGACTAGAGCATCCAGTGTAATTACGTTTAGTATCATTATTAATATATTAATTTTAAATCTACTCTGACTTTAAGTTTTATTACTTTTTCCCCAACTATTCCAGATGTGTTCCCTTACCTTTCTTACCTTTAGTGAATGGTTTACTTTTTATCTTCCCTTTTCCCTTTTAGTAATTTATAAGAAGTTATACATCATTTATGTTCTTCTAGTGGTTATGGAGAAATACAGCTTGCTTCTTAACATATGAAAGACAAAGTTTCATCAACATAAAAAGGGTTCTTTCTCCCAGAAAACTAAAAATCAAAAAACCAGAAATTTGTCCCAAATTTCTACTCCATATTCTTATATGTCATCAGAAATTTTATCTCATTTTATTTTGCTTTTGCTCAGAAATCACTCCTGGTGGTTATATGTGGTACAGAGGTTGGGTTAGGGTCAACCATGTGCAACGCAAGTGCCTTAACCCCTGTGCTATCATCACTCAGGCCCTCAATTAATTTCATATAGTCAATGTTCATTTTCCTTTAATAATTTCTGGCCAGAAGACTAATAATTTATTTCTGTTTTATACCCTCATAAATTCTTCAGTTTTATACTCTTATAAATTCTTCCTTTATACCAGAACTCTTTTATATTATCTCCAATGTATAAACAAACCAACTAGACTTTGTTTTCCAACTTGACTTTATTTTTTTGAGGCTCTCTTTCATTCTTTATCAAATCTGCTATGAGAATCCTTTCCATGGTGATTTTTAAGTGTGGATGACACTCTGTGCAGGCCACTTCAAACACCCCAGACAGACACTGGTTAATGAAGCAGTCACTTCTACTCCTCCCATTCACTGAATCCCCTTCTCTTGGATTCTTTGCTATTCAGTTTATTTACAGCTTAATATTTTTAAAGACTTTTACAAGATTTTATGCAGGTAGGGGAGGTTTGGCAAAGGGCTTCAGGATTCCCAAGGTTTAGAATAAAGTTTTCACTTTCTGCCTGGTACCCAGCTGCATTTAAAATTTTTTCATTTAAATTACTTGATTAACAAAGTCATTGTCAATAGAACTCAGAGCATACAATGTCTCCAAATTCCAAACCCACCACCAATGATGAGCCTAGATTATCTTCCACATTCTAAACTATTACTTTGATTCATTTTAAAATTTAATATTTAGAGCAGTGTTGGTTCTTATGGTTTAGATATATACAAATATGTCTCCTCTACAACACAAGTGAATCAATTTTCCCCCTAAAGCACCTGAAATTCCCAGGCCATTGCCGGAGCGCACTGAAACCCTGCTGTAAGCTCAAGGAGGCTGTCCTGGGCCACAGCTTCTCAAAGCTCCTTGTTTTCTGTTGGAGAATGCTGGATTCCCAGACAAAATCAGGGAGCAGGGTACTGGGATCACATTCTGCCCCAGGGGATAGGTGGGCAGGACAGAGAAGGACTCTGGTATCCAGCAAAGTTTCAAAAGATTTTACTCACACTTGGCTTGAATACAATTCAATAATAGGAAACCTCCAGACTTTAGGTTTCTATCTGGACCATGCCACATGCAGGTTTAGAATCCTAGGCCAAGAGAGCCGCTACCACATGCTAAGGCCCAACAGGGCAAAGAATGGAGAGAAGGAGAGCAGAGGCAGAGAGCAGGGAGGGAAGAGGAAGAGAAGAGGAGAGGGGAGGGGAGCAGGCTCCTGCTTTCATATCCCTTTCAGCCCTGATCAGCCCACAGCAAGGGATAGCAGTTAGGGTCAATCCCCTCACATGCCTCTCCCAGGACCTCACCTAGTCCCATTGAAATGTTACTATTGCCCCAGCCAAGATCTGCCCTGAAAGGTTCCCTGCAGGCCCTATCAGAGTGAGGGAAGGGCATGTATCTGTACCATGGATGTTCTACAGTCAGGTGTATATTTCTCCAAATCTTCACCAGACGCTTATCTTTATAGTTGTTTTGGATATTAGCCTTTAGACGTATTAGAGTGCCACACTTCCTTACTTGAAGACAAACAGCATTTCTCTCTGATCTAATTATAACTATATTATACTTAGAAACCAACATAGCCAGGTAAAAATACTGGTAAGATCTTTTTAGTCCCACGAAGATTGTGGTAGCATGAGAGAAAATATTTATACCAACTAACATAGAACACATGGTGAGATAAACTGCCACATAGAGTCAAAGATGCAAACTGTTTCCTGCCCCTATCTACAAAGTGGCCTGCAGGAGGTAACTCCAGGCAAGATGCAGAGGCTCTGGGCAGCAGTGTAATGCAACAAGTTTCCTTCTTTCTCTTTCCCCCTGCTTTTTCAGCTCCAAGTCTTTCTTCTCTGCTGCAGGTAGATCTCCTTTGGCTTCCTCTTTACGCCAATGAAGTGTGAGAATAGGGAGTACCACAAACGGGAGAAAGTCTCCACTCTGCCTTGGTTACACCAAGGGGCTGATATACCCATAAGTTAAGCAAACAGGATTATTTTAAGCTGGTGTATTGCTCATCGTGCTAACCAAGCTCCTAGTCGAAGACCCTTAATGCCCACCCATGTACTAGCTACCTGTCGTGTATTAGAGGGAGTCTCCAAGGCAGAACCAGTCATCACTGCCTTTGCTAGCAATCAGAGAAAGACAAAATATTGAGCACTCAGGAAACAAGTACAAGAGGTTCAGAAAAAAAACGGAAAGTCATTATCCAGGCCTTTTAATATGGACAGCCTAAAGGACTGTCACCACAATGACCACAAGTCACTTTCCTGTCCAGGTTGGTCAGAATAGCCTGAATCCTTGTGGTAAATGTATGAAAATGAAAAGCATCCTGTTCAGGAGTAACGACAGTCTTCAGTCGGGAACTGTCTGGTGTTTGGGTCATGTCTGATTCTAGGCAATAGTGTGAAGGGTTGGAGATGAAGCTTCCAGTTCTGTACAAGGCAGCATCCCACTCAGGATGAAGGAAATTTGCAAGGAGGGAAAACAGGCCTATATAACCCACAGGTACCCTGTGGGTTAAGTTCAGTATAAACTTTAACCTGGAAGAAATACCACAGTTCCTTATCTTCCTTGTGTCAAACCCAGTCACTCCTGGGTATGAAACAAGGTGTCATAAAAAGTGTCAGACACTGTGTCACTCTCACACAGTGTCAGGAAAGTGGGAAAAGCCTCTTAGCCCAAGACCTTGGAGGTTCCCTCCACAACCTTGGTTTCCAAAGTAACAGTGGCCTCAGAGTCACCCAGCTCTTGGCTTGGAGGCAAAGCCTGAGGTATCAAATTCTTTGTGGATAATCTAATAAACATCTATTAAACATTTATCTATCTAATAAACATCTAATCAGGCCTATCCAGCTCTCTTTAGACACCAATCACATATGGTGATTACAGTTAAGTTTAGCCACAGTTAACTAGACCCCAGCCCAAAACAAAAACACTGAAACAAAACTCATTTCCCACGGGGACTGTAACTCACCCTGGGTTCCTGACCCTCAAGGACATGGCTTCTCACATGGTTTTGTTCAGAAAGGCAGACCTCTGCAGCAAAATAGCTTAAAAATCTTGACTATGTGCATAAAAGGGACAAGGGTTATCTTAACATACTGTTTGAAACAGAGATACCAAGAAATCATGTTCAGAAAAGTAATTATGGAGTAAAAGTATATAATATAGAAATTAATATATATGCATATACACGTGTACTCATAAGTCAGATAAAAGAATTACACAAGCACACATAAGTATCTGCACACAAACATCATTATGTGTATAATCATAAATGTGTGTATAAAATCTATATATCTAGGAAGGTATTAAGATACTTGAAGCTGCAAGTTCTGTGTCCATGCGTAGGTATAGCTATAATTTCAAAATCCTATCTTGATAAATATATTGCATTCGAGAAATGTTTCTTTTTATTTTATTTTATTATATGACTCTGAGTTATATAAATACAAAGATATTCGTGGTTGGGTTTCAGTCATACAATGTTCCAACACCCATCCCTCCACCAGTGCACATTTCCCACCAATGTCCCCCAATTCCCTCCCCTCTCCCCCCAGCCTGCCTCTATAGCAGGTACTTTTCCTTTTCTCTCTCTCTTTCGCTCTCTCTCTCTCTCTGAGAAATGTTTCTATGATTATTTATTGCACTTAATAAGGCCTCTGCTGTAACCAGAGTCACTTTTATACAATGAGGCCCAGAAATTAGCAATTGCGTCACAAACTATATAAGAAAGAGCATGTTTTGGGGAAAAGTTTTTCCTTCTCCATCTGTTAGATACTCTGTGAGCTCAAGGAAAAATCCTGACCTTCTGGCCCTATGAGAAATAAAGATGAAATGTCTGGAAAAGGGGTGAAGTCAAAGAATGCAGCCCAGTGTCACTGATGTGGTACCTATGATTTCCTCAGAAATTATCGAGAACCTTTTTCTTGCCTCACTGGATAAGGCTAGAAAAGGGCATGAATTAGTGCCGGGGATTAAGTTCAGGGCCCCACACAAGCAAAACATGAGCTCTATCTACCTCATGAGCTCTGTATCTGAACACATGAAAATGTCTAGTTATGAAATCACATAAGGAAGTTGCTGGCAAATTATTGCATATAAAGAATACAGAAAACATATGAAGTTGTTGGTATCATAGTAAGACATCCTATATAAATCCATTAATAAAATGTTGGCAGGACCTACTTACTACAACATCTGAATGCTCGGGCAAACTTTGAAGGTATGACTACAATGGTTCTGAGTTTTTGCTTTATCTGGTGTTGCCTCTTGTTCATGATCAGAATCAGAGGAATTTCATTAAGAGTAGGATATCTGATAGTCACTACCATGACAATTCACCCATTAGTCCTACTCTTCGAATTCAAGAAATAAATTTCTGAGGACATGCGATCCAAACAGCTAAGATTCATGAACACACTGGTCTCCTGGCTGAAAACTTTAGTGCATCATGAGGCAGTTAGGCAAGTTACTTACTGAAGCCCCAGCAGCCATACCCAAACCCCATTGCTGCTGCCCCCCCACAGCCCAACCCGAGAGCTTCACTAAGAATCTCTGCAGACTCATCCCAGTTCTACGTATCCTGAAGTTTCTGGATCTTCAAGATATCCCAAATTCTACAGTACTGAATTTCCAGTAGAAGCACATCAAATTAAATGGGAAAGTAACACAGAAGTCAACAAAATTGAACAAACAAGAATGACAAAAGAAGGCTCAACTAGGAAAACAGCTTTTAAATCCTCCAACACTTAACTACCCGGTGGTGAGATACAACAACTTTTATAAATTTATTTTGCCAAAGTATATTTCATAATCCCTTTAGTTATTTAGTTGTAAGAGCAACATAAAACAAATTATGTATGCCTTGTAAGGGTCACGCTCGGGCAGTGTTGAGAAATGGGGACAGTGACAGAGGGAAGGTTATTTAGGTGATGGGATTGGTGTGGAAACATCAAAAGTCTATAAAGAACTGTATATGAACAAATTTTAAACCATGGTGTTTAAATAAAGCATAAAAAGAGTAGAATATCTACATAAAAGATGTAATACCAAACTGGAGAACAGACAGGGAACATAATACAAGCATTTTAGGTATAAATGACACTGCTGCTCTCTTATATTTACCAGAGCAGTACTACAGTGGTAAGGCACTAGCCTTAAAGGAGGTCAGTCTGGGTTCAACTGGCACTATATATGGTTCCCTGAGTCTTTTAGGAGTGATCCTTGAGTACAAAGCCAGAAGTAGGCCTTGAGCACCACTTGTGTGGCAAAAAGAAACATCAACATAATAAAAGGGGAAATTCTACGTGATTTATGCAATCACTGTATCACTGTCTTCCCGTTCATCATCGATTTGCTCGGCGGGCACCAGTAACATCTCCATATGACCTGACTCATGCAAGTAGAGCCCAAGGGCACCTGCTTGCTCCAGGACATAAAGAGCCTCAAACCATTCCATGGTAATGAAGTCTATAATTGTTACTGGTATTTGGCATATAAAATACGACACGGGTAGCTTGCCAGGCTCTGCCGTGCGGGTAACATACTCTTATAGTCATCTAAAAATCCAGCATTTATTGATGAACCGCGTGGCCAAGGGGCCCTGCGAGCTGGGCTGTGATAGGCTGGTCTGCTGGGTAGCGTTCTGATGAGGGGGAAGTTGGGATGTGGAAAATGGAGGCCCTCATGGAGTAGGGTGTCGTCTGGCTTGTTGTGAGGCTCTGCTGGAGTGGCGGGCCAGGGCTAGAACCTGCCATCCCTCCCGGGCGCCTCATGAGCGGCTGGGCACAGGGAGAGCCAGTAGCAGCTCTGCCCCATGTCTGTGAGTCTCAAAATTTATGCAAAAACAAAACATTTGACAAAAGTCTAAACATGAATGTTGCTGGAGTTAAAATAAAATAAAATGTCCTGAATTTTACAAAACGTATTTACAAAAGCTGAAAGTTATTATTATATCACTGTATCACCATCTTCCCTATATCATCGATTTGCTCAATTGGGCACCAGTAACATCTCAATGCATCCTGTCACATGAGAGAAAGCCCAAGGGCATCATGCCGCTCCAGGAACATAAAGAGCCTAAAACCATTCCATCGGGTCATGGGAATGAGGTCTATAGTTGTTACTGGTATTTAGCATGTCAAATACGACACGGGTAGCTTGCCAGGCTCTGCCATACAGGTGGGATACTCTAGTAGTAACCTCAAAACCTGAGCAATCATTGATGAACCGGGCGGCACGTCGGCTGCGTGAGCTGGACTGTGATCAGCTCTTCTGCTGGGTGGAGCTCTGAGAAGAGGGAGTCTGGATGTGGAAATGTATAAATTTTTTTTTTCTGAGTGGGGCTGGAAAAAATAGTACACTGGGTAGAATGCTTGCCTTGCATGTGGCAGACCTGGTTCTATCCCTGGCATCCCATATGGTACCCCAAGTACCGCCAAAATTAATTCCTAAGTGCAGAGCCAGGAGTAAGCCCTGAGCTTTGTTGGGTGTGATCCAGAAAAAAAAAAAAAAGCTATTCTGAGTTTGCTGGATGGTTAAGGCAGGAGACAGGGAAGGGATCTTGACACTCTTGATAGATACGCTGTATCTATCAAGAATACCGTATGAGAAAATAAAAATAAAAAAAATAAAAAGAATACTGTATGCCTGGAACTTTATTTATTATTATTTTTGCCTAGAACTTTATGAACAGTATTATCTGTAATCAAGGTGACTAAATAAAAATTTAAAGGGACCAGAGCGACAGCACAACGGGTATGGCATTTGCTTTGATCGCGGCTGACCTGGGTTCGATACCCAGCATCCCGTATGTTCCCCTGAGCAACACCAGGAGTAATTCCTGAGTGAAGAGCCAGGAGTAACCCCTGAGCATTGCAGGGTGTGACCCAAAAAAGCGAAACAAAACAAAACAAAAAATTAAAAAATATATTATTCCTTAAAGGCAAAGAGATACACATGATAACCTATTGCAAGCCACAATGTGTAAGAGAAAGGAGAAAGAGAAAGAGAGAGAAAGAGAAAAAGAGAAAAAAAGATAAAAAAGCCTACCATAGAAACTATGAAAATTTTATCAAGTACACATCAGAAGTCATGATCCTTCTTATAAATAACACTAAATCTAAGTTGATCTACAAAAATTGAGGCAGAATATGACTACTAGTTCATTTTGGAATCAACTGCATCCCATCTTAGGGTGTATAATTGTTTTCTTTTACTCTCTTACTTTTCACTTTTCCTTAAAAACACACACACAATTTTACTACACACCTATCTCTTAGAATCTGAAAATGGATTAAATAACACATTTAAGAAATTCTGTACTTCAGGCCTAGGGATATGACTCAGTAGCAGAGCATAAGTGTTGTATGTATGAGCTTCTGTTTCACTTCCTAGTACTAGCCACCGCCACACAGTGTTATCTTTCAACACTAGCAGGAACTGGAAGAAAGGAGAAAACAGAATAAAATCCATCTTTATCTATTGTTCTACAAGATATACTATCAGTCTAACTGGTAATTATTTGAGTCATACCCAGCGGTTGGTTCTCAGAGGTTACTCCTGGCCTTGCACTCAGAAATTACTCCTAGCAGTGCTCAGCAGGACCATATAGGATGCTGGAGATCAAACCCGGGCCGGCCATATGCAAGGCAAATGCCCTACCTATTGTACTATAACTCTAGCCCCTTAGTTTATTTTATCGTTTATTTTAAAATCAGAACACACAGTATTTTGTTATATACACTTTTATAGTTACCATTTAATATTAGGAATAAAAATTGATCACTTCCTCCTTTATTATTTAACACTGTATTAGAAGTCCTAGACAGAATAATTAGACAAGACAATTAATAAAATACTTTCAAGTGGGAAGGAAAAAAAGTAAAACTATATCAATTTGCTAAGAACATGACATTCTATAGGAAAAAATACAAAATATACCAAGTTGTAGGCTTCAATTCTAACCAAAATAATTAGCAAATGGCAGAATGCAAAACCAAATGTGTCTGTTTGCTTACTGTTTAATTTTGGTGGTTCCACGCTTGGCTGTGCTCAAGACTTATTCCTGGCTTTGTTCTCAGAGATTACTGCTAGTGGGGCTTGGGGAACAAGAACTATATGGAGATTGAACTGGAGTCAAATGCATGCAAACTATGTGCCCTATTCTCAGTACTATCTCTTCATCCCAAATTTGTTTATATACACATCCACACACGGCAAGCCTGGCAAGCTGCTTGTGTTGTATTTGATATGCCAAATACCAGTAAGATTTATATTAGGTCATTCCCATGACCTAATATAATGGTTTGAGCCTCTTTATGTTCCTGGAGCAATCAGATGCCTTTGGGTTCTACTAGCATGAGACAGGACATATGGAGATATTACTGGTGCCCACTCTAGCAAATAGATGAAGAACGGGAAGATAGTGATAGTGATAGTGGCACATCCACAATAAATAATCAAAAAGGAAACTAAGACAATTCCCTTTATACTGCAAGCATTTGGCAGAAAAAAACAGTACTAAATAGAGTCAAAGAAGTGAAAATTATTTTTATACTGAAAATACAATACAGCTAAAAGAAATGAAGGAATTAAACATAAAGACATGCATGACTGTGGATTAGAATACATATGTTAAATGGTGATGTTACCAAAGCCACCTAAGGAGTCTGTTCCATCCCTGCCAGAACCCTAACAGTCATATTTGCTGAACTGGAACAACCAATCCTAAATTCACATAAATTTCTAGAGACTCAAAGTAAAACAGGATGGAGAAGAAAAACTGGCTGGATAGCTCACAATTCTTCACTCCAAAGATTATTACAAATGATGACACACAGAACAGTGTGCTGCTGGATACAGGATAGCTTTGTAGACAAATAGAATAGAACCTGACAGCACAGAATTAATCTAGAATATCAATGGTCAATTTTTTTTGGTTTGGAATCAAATCTGGTGATGATCGGATTCTCCTGGATGCATTCCATAATCCCTCCAGCAGTGCCCAGGGGACTATATGTGATACCAAGGACAAAACCCTGGTCAGCTGTGTGATAGGAAAAGCACCTTACCCACATAACTATCTATATGGCCCCTAGCCAATTATTTTGACAAGGGCTTTAAAATATATCCTCATAAATGGTACAGTTAGAATTTAGAAAATTTAAAAGAATTTAGAAAATTTTAAAAAGCATTTGAAAAAATTGTTACACTATATTTCCATATTTTAAAAATGATTCAAAATGTAACAACAGCATAAATTCATGGGGTAGAACCACAAGCAAGTTCTCCTGTATCAGAAATGATATTAACTGAGTGGATAGAAAATAACAAAGAGACCTACAGTTTTCCTGCAAGTATTACCACCTCATATGCATCACACCTTTAAAAATCCTCAACATTCTTTGAGCATCCCTTACTAGGATGACTAAATGTATTTAAACCCTGTAGGCCCAACAACAAGAATACTGAGATCAAATAATTCAGGCGAACAAACGCAGGCCACATGTAGAGATCAAAAAAACAGGACAGAAAATGCAGACCTTTGATTTAAGATCAGATCATTTCTGTCACTTTACACATTTACACTTTATAGAGTTAGCAAACTCCCCGGAAGGCAGCCGGGTGGTGGTGAGCTGCAGTCTGGGTAGAGTCCATGGACCATGTTTGCTCATGTCTGCTTCATCCCTCACCATGGCCCTTCCCTTCTACACTTGGGTCACTGAGCTTTCTGTCTCTTCCACCACACCATCAACTTTCAAAGGAAAACAGATGTTTTCAATGTGTTTGGACAAAACACAGAAAAAGACTTAAATAAACACCTGTCAAAGACATTGCCTCAGTGGATTTAGCAAATGAAGACTAAGGAATGTTCTACCCCTGGGGAATCATAGCTTCTAAGACCCCAGGATTCTGGGGTTCATATTATATGCTAAACTCTTCACTTCATCTTTGGTTTTCTGCTCTAGGAGTACAATGATCAACTAGGAGTCATCAGCTGTGGATAGGGTCACTGCAACGATTCTCCCTCAACCACCAGAAAATGACATCAAAGACAGGGAGGGAGTGGGGAAGCTTGCACAGATAGACATCTAGGATGAAGCATCAAAACCAGGAGGAGACTCAGGCCACAGAACAAAACTGCATGTCCTTCCTCTCTCAGTCATTAAAGGAGACCCCAGAGGAAACCCAGCACAAGCTTACAGGCCACCTTCCTGGGAAGATGCTCCTGCTCCTCCTCCTGCTGAGCTTTACACTGTCCCTCAGGGCAGAGGAAGGTGAGTGACCCTCTGAGACTGACCTGCTTAGTAAGGGTGACCCTGACCACTGTACCCACCTATATCCACTCTCTACTGGACCATTCTGAACCCACATCCCAGACAACATCTGACCTCTGAGAATGATATTGGATAAGAATCACAAGAAATGGTGGGTGGCTGATCTGAGAACTGTCCATAGGTACTGCCCTTCTGCCTCTGCCTCTGCAACAGACCTTGAAGTGTCTCTGAAGGAAAAATGCTAATTTTTGACGGGCATGGGAGAGAAGGGAACCCCTTTCAGCACACTTGAGACAGAAAAGACACTGAATGGGTGGCATTGGAGTCTCTCTCCACAACTCTGCTCTCCTTCAAGGCACTGAGCAGCATCCCCTAGTCAAGGATGAACAATCTCTTGACAACCTCAACCCCTTCTCTATCCTGGATCCAACCTGCATTGGCATCTGTAACTCAACTCACAGACCCACTGGGGAGAGCCCCAAAGGCACCTAACTAGCAAAGCACCCACTGTGGGTTGCCTAGGGAATAGGCTGGCCCCTAAACTCTATTTACAGTTTCCCTCTGTAAATAGATTCCTGATAGATGTCACAAATTGAGGGTCTCAGAGTCTAGTCAGGAGAGCAATACAGGAGCCCCCACACCCTGCTGTCCCTAAAAGCCTTAGGGATCTCCACTCCCTGTGGACATAGACTCTAGAATGCGCTGCTGCTCTTCCCTTTGGGGGTTCAAAGAAAGGGGAAGTGTCCCCAAAACCTAGCAACAGCTGGTCACATAGCAGCCTGAGTCTTCAGTTAGGTCAGCAGGACACTGAGGGGACACGCTTACAACTGACATTCTTCAGGGGAAATCATCGGGGACATGAGGCCAAACCCCACTCCAGACCCTACATGGCATATCTGAAGATTTATAGGAATTCTGGAGAAACATTCATGTGTGGTGGGTTCCTGATCCGAGAGGACGTGGTTCTGACGGCTGCTCACTGTTTTGGCAGGTGAGGAGAGACAGACTCACAGTCTTATGGGGGCCCTGGGTGAGGAGCTCTCCTCTGCTCAGACACTCCCCATCTCCAAAACACAAGAACCATAGGACACCTCAGAGTGAAATGAGCAGGCAACTGGGGGGCTACACGAGGCAACATCAGAGCAAAGCTGATGAGAGAGACCTCGAGCGTCCCTCTGTGCCTTTGGGCTGTGGGTATAGCCACCATTGCACCAGGATGAAAACTGCAGGGTCACCTGTTTGCCTGAAACTCACCGTGGAAAGCATCACTTCAGGTAACACTAGCTCCCTGAGAACCCCTGGAGCTGCCAGAAGTAGGGCTCTCATTCTCTCAGGCACCTGTGGCCCACATAGGACCTCAGCAGCTGCCCACCGGCCCCTGCCCTTCTCATCTGCTGGGCTCTAACACCTGAGACTCCCTTCCTCTGTACTCTCTATGCAGCGCTATTGAAGTGACCCTGGGAGCCCACAACATCAAACACCAGGAGAATAGCAAGCAGAAGATCCCCATGAGCACAGCCATCTCCCACCCCGACTATGATTCTGAGCTCATAAACAACGACATCATGTTACTGAAGGTAAGGAAGCCTGATGCCCGGCTGCTCTGGGTTCACATGTTGAACCTGCCTACCTGGTGGCTCAGGGAGAGTAAGAGGCAGCCCATGTGGGGTCTGGCCAAGGTGAGATTGATCCTCTCTCCTCTCCCCCAGTTAAAGAGAAATGCTAATTTGACTAAAGATGTGGGACTCCTCAGCCTGCCACACCCCCAGGTCCAAGTGAGGCCAGGCGAGGTGTGCATCGCGGCTGGGGCCAGGATAGGTCCACAAGGAGACTTGGCAGACACACTTCAAGAGGTTCAGCTGACTGTGCAAGCGGATCAACAATGCAAATCCAGTTTTCAACACTATAACCCTAACACCCAGCTGTGTGCAGGGAACCCTAGAGGGATAAAGAATACTTTCAAGGTAACTACCATCGCCCACTTTGGTACGGGATGGGGATGTTTTGGAGAACTGAGGCAACATCACCGGCCTCTGGAGACCCTCACAGGCCAATCTGAAGGGTTTCCCTCTGGAGGAGAAGGGAATGAGCTGGGGAGTATAGCCAACCTGTGGTGACAGCACACAGGGTGTCCCTGAGAGGATCCCCATGTCGGCACCCACTGGGATGTTTATATTAGGCTCTGTGGCCCTCAGAACTTGGCCCCACCACGATAGTGACTAATGTACCCCCAACTCTAAGACTCACCAATTCCAAATCCAGAAAGGATGTGAGCCATGTCCCTCTCTCCCTAAGATCAGAGACCCAGTTGGGGATAGGCAGCAGCCCCCTGTGTAAGCAAAACATCAACATATTCAGTATCGGCCCCTGGCAGGTGGACACCCACAAGTCCTGCCTCTGCCATCTGGGCTCACTGGACTCCCTCCTCTGAGAGGAGACAGCCCAGTCCTTCCCTTCTACCCACAGGGAGACTCCGGGGTCCTCTTGTGTGCAACAATGTAGCTCAGGGCATCGTGGTCCTACGGAGATAAAGATGGAAATCCTCCAGCCATCTACACAAGAATCTCCACTTTCCTGTCTTGGATAAGGAACACCCTGAGAAGGATGTAGCCGCAGCTTCTGGTGCCTCCTCTGAGGTCCAGAAGAGGCCTTGACCACTTCCTTGGGAGGGGCCTCTGCTACATAAATGTCTTAAGCAGCATCAACCTGGCTTCAGTGTCATCCTCATTCTCAGGGGCAGCTCTCTGCTCAGATTGTCAGAGGGAATCCCAGCTACTGCACCTACCTCTGTCTACTCTGCTCTTCTGTCAGGGACACACTGACCCCTAAAAAGTAGCATGGCCTCTGGCCTGGGACTCAGAGAAGCCCCTTCCCCTCCTCTTCTGTCTGACAGAGAGACACTCCATGGAATCATGGCGCATCCAATTAAGCACAGTCAGGGCTGAATCAAGCAATCACCCCACAACCCATTTGGAAGCAGCAGTCTGAGGGACTGGAGGTATGGCGTGAGGGGAAGTGGCCGTGGGAACACTTATCACCCCTGAGAGCTGAGTTATTCCACAACAATCCCTGAGACCCCAGGCCCAGATCAGCCTCCAGTCTGCTGGGTGCTTCCCCATCCTGTCCTCCCTGCACCTCCTGGTCCCTCTCCTGTCCCCCTGGTCCCTCTCCTGTCCACAGGTCACACAGCCCTTGGCTGCCCCTTCTCTTTTCCACCAGCAGGGAATCCCCCTTAACATGGTGCCACACCAGCAGGGTTTCCCTCACAGAAGCTCATTCCTAAGCCCAGGGCATTCACACGGACCCACTGCGCTGGCCCTGCAAGGATCCCCACAACACTCACAAGACAGATAAATCAGCCTCATGTCCAGTGTTGGCCGCACTCAAAGCTCATAGCCCCAAAATGTCATTCCTGTTACCCCTGTCTGTCCCTTTTGTCACCACAGACCTCAGGCTGAACACCTAGTCACTGAGGTGGAAGGTCTCTCTCTTCAGTGGGGCAGGGCTCAGGAGTGACCAAAACACCTGCTGGCCCCTCAGTCACTGAGGTGGAAGGTCTCTCTCTTCGCTGAGGCAGGACTCAGGAGTGTCCATCCAGCAGCAGCCACACGCTCTGTGGCCTCAGCAGTGGGATGAACACTGGAGCCCAGCAAGCCCCAGAGTGCAAATGGCGCAGTCAGTGGACTCCTGCTCCCTCTTGCAAACAAGTGCTGCGGGTACTTGAAGGATTCCAACCCGGTTGGCTGGAGCAGGCTGTATGTGTGTGTGATCCCAAGAATGTAAAGCAGTGGCATAGCAGGGTGATGGGGAATTATACTGGGTCCTGTATAGGTCTGGCCTAATGACCACGATTGGCAGTGGCTAGAAACTGACTGAAAATGGAGAAAGAAAACTTCTACAGGGTAGGGCAAGGACATCAAACAGCTTCTAACTGAAGTATAATAAAGTACCTGCACTGAGATATACTCAAAATGGGCCTCCTAAATAAGCATAAGAAGAAAAATAAACTAGTGTTCAAAATTCATCTGTGGGGCCGGAGCTATAGCCCAGAAGGTAGGGCATTTGCCTTGCATGCCGCCGGCCTCTGCTGGCCCAGGTTCTATCCCCAGCACCTCATATGGTCCCCTGAGCACCTCCAGGAGTAATTCCTGAGTGCAGAGCCAGGAATAACCCCTGAGCGTTGCCGGGTATGACCCAAAAAGCAAAAAAAAAAAAAATTCATCTGTGGTTCTAACTGCCTCAGGGCGATCAGCCATCATGCAGAGACTCAGTTGCAAGGAAAGATCTGACATCCCATTCTCCCTGAGTTGCCATATCACAATGGACACGTGGTACATCAAACTAGTGGAACCAATCATGTTCTAGAATATATTACAATCCACAATGAATGTGTAAGAAATGGAATGAGGAGAGAGAGAGAGAGAGAGAGAGAGAGAGAGAGAGAGAGAGAAAGGAGATAAGCAATCTGCCATGGAGGCAAGCTGCAGGGGTTGAAGGGAGGTGGGGACATTGGTGATGGGAAATGGGCATGGGTGGGTGGAGGGATGGGTGTTGAAACACTGTAGAAACAAAACTCAAACATGAACATTTTGTAATTTTTTATATAATGCTGGTATAATAAAATATTTTTTAAAAAATTAATCTGTGGTTGATGGAGCAGAAATAAACCTCAGAGTGTGGGAAGAATCTTCTCAAGTATGAGTCAAAATCGATCCTCAGATCATTAATGCATTCTGCCAGCTGTGTTACTTGGGATCCCAGTCCTGGAAACTTTTAGAGCCCCAACTTTGGCCAGACTGTGAGCCACAATCTGAGTGGTTGCTGCCTGGTAAGCACCATCAATAATTAATGAAACATGAACACCATGGTCACGTGTTGGCAGAAAGTAAATCTGAGAAAATGCGAAGGAAGGTCTGATGAATACTGCCTGTTAACTAATACACAGGGTTTTCTGGCTCCCAATAGAGTTAGTATGTAGAATTCCCTAGTGAGACTGTTCTCAAGCTGCAAATGCACAGACACTGCTTTCCTGGGTCATTTCTCTGCACATTTCCTTGTCGGCTGTAACTAGCCCAAGATGGAGTTTAATGGACACTACTTGAAGTTAAAAAACAAGAATTTCCGTCTGTCTGACAAGACCCTGTCTTCTTGGGCTAGTCTGGAAGGCTGAATTAGCAACTCAATGTATTCTCTTGTTCATCTTACCTCACCTAGATAGCACTCCCTGCAGGTTTTTGGCCCTGGTTGTCTCCTTCCTATCATTCTTTTTTTACTTTATAGTTTTTAATTGAACATTGAATATTGTATTTATCAATTAAATTGATAACAATAAGCATTTGTTAAACATCTGTTAAATGTTAGATATTTGACAAGTCACTGGTAAGATGCAGCTTTTATTTACATGCTGTGATGGTGGAAGTGGTGGTGGTGATAGAGATAAAAACTTCAATTCCTTCCTATCATTCTTAAACCCTATGCAAGGAATGTGAAATGTCTTTGTAATGTAAACTATGCAGACTAAACTCTAAATTGTATTGTGAGAGAAGGAACTGGAGTTCTGACCTCCTTCGCTATTCCAGAATCAGGGATGCTGTCTCGTTTGCCAAGGCATCGAAAATAAGATGGGCTGGACATGTAATACGATTTGGAGACAACCGCTGGACTAGAGCCATTACTGACTGGATCCCATGGGATGTCAAAAGATCACGTGGACGCCCACCTACCAGATGGTCAGACTTCCTTGTCAAGTCCCTGAAGGAACGGTTTGAGGCTCTTCATATTCCTGAATCAACCAGATGCCATTGGGCTACATTGGCACGTGATAGGGTCCAATGGAAATGTTACTGGTGCCCGCTTGAGCAAATCGATGAATTCAAGTGATTAAGTTGTATTACTCTTTGAGACCTGGGATATAAGCAAGTTGGTGTCCTTGTTTATGAGGTCAATCAGCTTAAAATGAGAGCTACTGCCCCTACGGCTGGAGATTATTAAAAATATTAATGGAAATATGTCTTGTTCCTGGAGTCTCATCTCTGTGCCTCCAACCCAACAGGACATTCCTGCTTTAGTTAGGAGTGTGGCCATCAGTGAGCACCTCTGTGAGCATCCAGCAACAGTGTTGGTCCTCACACACAAAATAAGAATGAATAGCATTGCCTAAGGGGGACCCCAGGTAAAACCAGAGCAAAGTGTGTGAGCACCAAGCAGTGCACAACACTCACCACCACGCAGTTCATTTTCACACCCACATCAACAGAAGATGGAAGGGGGAATTAAAACATGATGCAATATTAAATAAATTCTTAAAGTGCTTGCACAGAGTCAGTAGGTTAATCACATAATTCGTTGTTTCACCTGAGCGTGCTCTGTGGTAAAGTAGTCTGAGACCTTGGTGAGGATTTCAAGTTCCCTGAGTCAAGAGACGCTCAACACCTTTCTTAGGGTCTATGATGGGAAGGACGCTCCATGTCAGTCTCCTCAAGGCTCAGAACGCATGTGCCAGTGAGGTCTCACAGGCCCACTTCACATTCTCAGGCTTAGCAAGCTGGAGTCACAACACCGGAAGTGTCTCAGCTCCTGCATCAGTCCTGCCAGCTGTTCCATCATGCTTGTTTTCACGTGAGGTTTAGAATGTGCCCACAACTATGTGACATAGAAGAAGTTGTGTCATTTACACTGAAATCACATAGGACTGATATACCAGCTAGAGGACACTGAGTACATTAGCAGGGAGAGTTGGGAGTTTAGGTCAATCTTTCAAGAACCAGAACAGCTATTCTCTGAAGTATCTACCTTTGATGGGAGATTGAAGGGGGCTTAAAGTTTTCCTTTCGAACCTTTTTTTTCATAATTTTGTTCAAATTATCCAAATGTTATCAATTTACTTTCTACTGCTACAGTATCTCTTCTTTTAACTATACCATGAGATACAGATTGTGATTGGATATAAAACCAATGGAATTACTCTTAGTATAAGAGAGTCTCAACCCTACAAAAGTGTGCCGAGAATAGTACAAAGATTTCAGAGTTATCTACATGCCTATACTCCTCACCTACAAAGGTTTCAGGCTTCAACCTAATCCCACTAGAAGCACCCTCGCCCCATAACCAGTTCCCAAATCAGTTCAGGAAAATCGCCCTGATTACATTAGAACCATGAGTGTCCGTGACACACACAACATGAATCCTATATCTTGGCATAAAACCCATTTTTCAGTAATCCCCACAGACATTCAAATACCAAGTCTCGGGATGAGAGTAAGTGTACAAAAGGTTGGGCGTAAACTTGTAGAAGCCAACTAAAGTTCAGTCCCTGGCTTTCCATATGGCAGCATTGCCAGGAAGAATTCCTAAATGCAAACCAGATATATTTCCTGAGCATTGATGGAATTGCCCAGACTAATACAAAGAACAAAGCACAAGTCCCACCCAGATGCTTTCTACCTCACTCCTGGCTCTGACACTTCTCAACGAAACTCCATCATGTTCACTCATTCACCTTAGGAGACTGCCCTCAAGCAGGCACCAGGCTATACAGTGGGCTTAATCCCCACTGAAACCATAAAGTAAACTACCGAGCCAGTCCTTTGTGGAAACCAACTCTGCATATTCTGGTTCAAATCTCAGAGAAAGGAAGTCATGGTGGAGGTTGAGTTGCTCTCTAGGTTCAGTCCTTGGGACCCTGCTCTCTTGTGCATGCTATATTACGTTTGTTCACACACTCTGGTCATGGGGGGTTTTGGCCTGTCCACCACACCATCAACTTTCTTTCCTTCTCTTTTTTTGCTTTTTGGGTCACAACGGTAACACTCATGGATTACTCCTGGATCTTCACTCAGGAATTACTCCTGGTGGTGCTAGGGGACCATATGGGATGCTGGGGATCGAACCCGGGTTAGCTGCATGCAGGCAAATTCCTGACCCACTATGCTATCACTCTGGCCCACGACCATCAATGTTCTAAGGAATGAGAAATCTTGGTGAGGGTGGACATAGCATAAACAAGGGACTAAGGCCACATCTGTCAATCTCCTTGTCCGGACAGACAGACAAGGCAAGATTGAAAGTGAGTTGGATCCATCAATGGGGACTCAAGCTTCCGAGATGCAACATTTTGCTAATCAGTGCTACGATTCTGCGGCTCCAACTGACTTGGGTTACTGTTCTGGGTAGGAGAGTGATCTGCTCTGAGTCATCAGCTGTTGACACAGATAGGGTCACTGTATGATTCTCCCACAACCACCAGAAAACATCCAAAAGAGGGAGGGAGTGGGGAAGCTTTCACAGATAGACATCCAGGATGAAGATCCACAAACCCAGAAAGGGACTCAGGTGAGAAAACAAAATTTTATGTTCTGCCTCACCAGGGATATAAAAGAGACCCCAGAGGATGCCCCAGTTGCGGCCACCTAGGCATCATCTGGGAAGATGCTCCTGCTTCTTGTCCTGCTGAGTTTTACACTGTCGCCCAGAGCAGATGCAGGTGAGTGACCCTCCCACCACTGACCTCACCCCACTCCCTGAGGGACATCTTTCTCATCTCTACTCTCCTTTCCACTATCTACTGTAACACTCTGAACCCATATCCCAGCCCACATCAACTCCATAATCCGGATATTGGATAAGAACCACAAGAAATGGTGAGACGCTGACTGAAAAGAGTCGGTAGGCACTACCCTAATGGTACCACCTCTTCCTCTAAACAGAACTAAGGTGCCTGGGATATGGGAAGAGCAAAGAATTTCTTGCTCTCATGAAGGGCATGTTGTCCGTCATCTACAAGCTGTTTACACGAGTCATCCTGAACAGGATTGGCAGAACACTAGAAGGACAACCATGCGAGCAAGCTGGCTTCCAAAAAGGATTCAGCACAATCGACCATATCCACACGGTAACCAAGCTCATTGAGGTTTGTAGGGGAGTACAAGATGCTGCTCTGTCTGCCCTAGCCAAACAGGGTGATCAAACCCAATGCATCAAGATCCTTTGTGAGCTGTATTACGGATTCACCACCAGGATCTCACCATTCTACAAAGAAGTGATCATTGATGTCAAAAGAGGGATTTGACAGGGTGATACCATTTCACCAAAACTCTTCAGCGCCACCCTCGAGAATATCATGCAACAATTAGAATGGGAAGGAATGGGAGTGAAGATAGATGGTCGGCAACTGCACCACCTACTCTTCGCTGATGACGTCGTTCTAATAACACCAAACATTAGCCAAGTGGCACAAATGCTGGATGACTTTGACCGAGAATGTGGAAAGATAGATCTACAGCTGAATCTGAAGAAAACTATGTTCATGAAAAAGGAACTAGTTCCTGAGGCCCCATTCACTCTCAATGGGACAAACATCTCTGAATGCAGCAGTTATGTGTACCTAGGTCAAGAAATCAACAGGATGAATGACCTAAAACCTGAGCTGT
This sequence comes from Cryptotis parvus, assembly GCA_021461705.1. Taxonomy (NCBI): domain Eukaryota; kingdom Metazoa; phylum Chordata; class Mammalia; order Eulipotyphla; family Soricidae; genus Cryptotis; species Cryptotis parvus. Next base: position 9,311 of record JAJIBD010021852.1, on the reverse strand, counting down.
GCAGGAGGAAGAGAGTGGCATGGAATGCCTTCAAAGGCATCGAAGAAATAGCTAAAAGGACAAAGAACCTCCGGCTCCAGGCACATATCTTTGACTCCACCATTCTCCCTGCATTAACATATGCCTCAGAGACCTGGGCCCTACGAAAGCAGGATGAGAATGCTATTCGGGTCTCCCATAGAGGAATAGAAAGAGCTATGCTCAGAATATCATGCCTCACTCAAGTGAGAGAAGGAATCTGGAGTTCTGACCTCCATTGCTATTCCAGATCAGGGACGCTGTCTCGTTTGCCAAGGCATCGAAAATCAAATGGGCTGGACATGTAATGCGATTTGGAGATGACCGCTGGACTAGAGCCGTTACCGACTAGATCCCATGGGATGTCAAAAGATCACGTGGGCGCCCATCTACAAGATGGTCAGACTCCCTTGTCAAGACCCTGAAAGAACGATTTGAGGCTCTTCATATTCCTGAATCAACCAGATGCCATTGGGCTACATTGGCACATGATAGGGTCCAATGGAAATGTTACTGGTGCCCGCTCGAGCAAATCGATGAATAACAGGATTCAAGTGATCAAGTGATGAAGGGAGAAGGGAGCCACTGTCATAATACCTGGGACTAAGGAGATCCTGTTGGGTGTCATTACTGTCCCCAGTGGTCTGCTTTCATCTGGCTCCCCCACAAGTCCCCTCATCCTCTCCTCAAGCTTGCTCTCCTCGGACGCTGATCAGCATCCCCTTGTCGAGGATGAGCCATGGTCTGATGGCCCCAACCCACTTTTGCTTCCTGAATCCCATCTGAATTGGACACAACAAACACCCTCACAGTCACTCTGGGGTCATTCCCACAGGTACCACACTAACAGAGCGCCCACCATGGTCAGCACTTCCAGGAATAGATTGGACCACACTTGACACTGACCTCTGTCTTCCTCTATCAAGATATTTTGCTGGGCATCATAAAATAGGGTGTCTCAGAGGCTACTCAGGAGAGTGATGTTGAGAATCTCCAGACCCTGCTGTCCCCAGAGACCCTCCCACTCCCTGTGGACATAACCTACTGGCTAAGCTCTTGCTCATCCCTGTGCGGATTGGGATATGAAGTCACACCTACCAAAAGCAGGTCACACAGCAGTCCTGAGCCTTCATAGAAGTCAATGGGGGCAATGAGGGTGCATAAAAACAAGTAACCACTGATGACCTTCCTCAGGAGAGATCATCGGGGGACATGAGGCCAGGCCACACTCCCGACTCTATATGGCCTATCTGAAGATAAATGATCACTATGCATGTGGTGTATTACTTATCCAAAGCAATGTGGTGCTAACAGCTGCTCACTGTTAATGGCATGTGAGAAACACAGCCGAGTCTCCTAGAAGTCATGGGTTGGGAACCCCGCCATTTACAGGTCTTCCATAGACAACTCGCTGAAAAAGATATAACGAAAGAATCTGATGCCTTCTCTGAATGCCCAGCATCACCTGTGGAGAGGTCCCCAATTTAATAAAACCATCAGCAGCATAAACCTGGGACTCATGTGTGACCCTTACACACAGTGACGCATAGCACTGTGCTCAGGGGGCCAGGGACAGTCCAGCTGTGGACTCCCGACTCCCCACAAACCCCCAACTCTATGAGTGGTCCCACCAGTGCCCACCACCTGCCTCCTCTGTCCACCTTCCAGGGATAGAGTGACCGCCCCATAGGAAGGATGGTCGCAGAAAAGCCTCGCCACCTCCCCAATTGTCGAAAGAAGCTTACTCCATGGTCCTGCACCCAAAGCAGACACAGTCTGGGTTGAAACCAGATACCTAATTTCTCCCTGAACAACGACACCACTCCCAAGCCAACCCTGGGAAGCAGCAGCCTTCTTGGGTTCTGCAAGGATGGAGTACGAGAGGATAGTTATTGCAAACCCCTATTCTCACCTCTGAGAACTGAGTTACTCCTAGGCCCCTCTCTGTCCCTGAGAGCTCAGACCCAGCTTAGCCCACAGTCTCCCAGCAGCTTCCCCACACTGCTTCCATATAGCTCTCAGTCCCCATCCTGTCACCCAGGTCCCACTCCCTGAGGTGCCCTTCTATGTACCACCCACAGGTCTCCTAGAACTCTGTGTGGTACCAGCAAGGTCTCCCACCCAGAATTACCTTACCCAGGGCCCCAGGGACTCCCAGGTACCTACTGTACTAACTGAGTAGTGACCTCCATGGGTATTCACGGGCCCGGTCACCTCTGTCTCACTCACATCCATATTGGACCCACAGCTGCTCAGGTACACTGGGTCATGTCACTACTGCCCCTCTGCCTGTCCTCTGAATAACTCTGGTCTCTAAGGTGAGCCCCTTGCTGGCTCCTCAGTCGCTGAGGTGGAAGGTCCCTCTCTGCAGTGGGGTAGGACTCAGGACTGTCCATCCAGCAACTCACTTGCTCTATGGCCCTGGTATGTGGGAGGGACAGAGGAGCCCAGCAAGTCCCAGAGTGGAAACTCACCCAGTCATAGGATCCCACTTCTTCCTGCATATGAGTCCCGGTGGGATGCAACTGCGATCCAATATGTGTCTCCAATGCTGGGGAGCCTGTGTGTGGTCACGGGGATCCAGAGCAGTGGTGCAGCAGGGAAGTGGGGTCTGAAAAAGGGTCCTGGAAGCCCTCCCCCTCAGAGTAGAGGGAGTCAGCGGTCAATTTCCTTCCTACTCCCAGAAGCAGCAGCAGGAATGTGCTCTCACAGTTCTCAGGGACAGGAACCCCGCCCTTTGCCTATAGAAGGGATTTGATTCTGATCCTAATGGCCACCACTGGCAGAGACACAATCCCCCTTCCTGCACGCTTGGCCTGAGCATGCCAGACTCCTGGTGCTCTGGCCTCAGAAGTGCAGGAATTACACTTAGACAACACTGTTGTGCTGCTTTCAGGGCTCAAGGTTACTCAGACCTGCCCCTTTAGCAGGATTGCTTGAGGCTCATGCACAATCCTGAGGTCTGGAGAACAACATTCTCCTGTGTGGGACTCCTGGTTCCCTGACCTTCCCCTCCTGCCCCTCTCCTGAGTACTTTACCATAGGGCCCTGCTGATTTCTAAACTGTTCCTGCTCTGGACTCATACCATCCTGCCTGCAATCTCACCACACTGCAACCTTTCTGACATGCAGTCAAGCCTGACCTGGATTCATTTCATATGTTGTTTTTTATTTTTTAATGAGAAATAGTGGTTTACATTATAGTAAATGTTTCAGGGAGAAATTTTTCACCATATTCAAAAGTTGCCACATTGGAATAGTGTGCTAACAATTGTCGAAAGTGCTAATACCAACTTAGAAGTGAGCAGTAAATACAGGCAAAATGATACACATGACAACCTTTTAATGTATGTAGTGTAATCCACAATGTGGAAGGGAAGGAAAAGAGAAAGAGAAAGAAAGGGGAAAGAAATAAAGAACCTGCCATAGAGGCAGGCTAGGGGGGGGAGGGAACCGGGACATTGGTGGTGGGAAATGAGCACTGGTGCAGGGATGGGTGCTGGAACACTGTATGACCAAAACCCAAATATTAACATCTTATGAACATCTTTGTAATTGTACATCTCACGGTGGTATAATAAAATACTTAAAAAATAATAAATAAATAAATAAATAAAATAAAAGGTTGCCACACCACACCCTGTTCAATAGTGCCACATCACTCCAGCTCAAAAATGCTAAATTCAAACACCATATCCTTGATCTCCTTCAATCTTTGTGTCCCCAAAACCTTTTGCCTATGGCAGCTTCAGATTTGGAACCAGATTCAAGGTTTGTTTATGTAAGGTTTGTCTATTCATGTGCTTACTTGATTTATTTTATTGGGTATTTGTTTTGCTCTTTCTGAGACAGATGACTTGGCATCGTGCCTACCATTTCCATCCATCTTTTCCCAAAAAGACAATGGCAGAGGAACCTTTTTACTGAGTATATATACTGCACTGTCTTTATCCAAACATGTCAACCAAGATGGGGTCCATGCTATGGCTACTGTGCATAACGCTGGTGTGCACAGAGGGAGCAAACGTCTGTTTGAATCAAAACTTCATATACTTTCTAGTTCACAGAAACGACATGGCATTGCTGGATGTTGTGGAATCTCTTAGTCATGTGGAATTCCCTTTTTAATTATTGATCTTACCTCTCACTTTCCCATCTAGGATGTACCATATTTCTGTTCTCTCCACATTCTCATCTACACTTGTTTTCATTCTTCTGCATGTAGCCCAATGTCATGATGTGAGGTGGTATCTCTCTGCCAGTTTTGATTTGCAATTTCCCTAGTATGAAGTATTTTTGCATTTTCCCTATGGTGAATTGTCGGGAACGCCGCCGGGGTCCCGACAGTGTCAGGACAGAGGTTGTCTTCTACCTCCGAGGACGCCGGGAGAAAGATGAAAACTCACGAGTCCGGTGCAGTTCCAAAAATGGCTTTTAATAGTACAAAAGCTCTTCCACAGCAATCCAATATAATGAACAAACTCTAGCTCTGGTCCGAACTTAGACCATACAAAAGAGCCTAAGTCTCCCCACCAAAGAGAGAGGATCTCACCCGAGCTGAGTCCTACCCAGAAGAAGGAGCAAAGGCCAAAGATCAAAAGGCCAAAAAAGCCAAAAGCCAAAAGCCGCAGGAGCCAAAAGCTGAAGGCTGAGGAACCAAAAGGCAAAAAGGTAAAAGGTGAAGGGACCTCAAGTCAGCCCCTTATATACACCAAAGTAATCCAATCGGGAGGTTGTCGTGCCAACAAAGAACCCTAAACAGAGTGTAGTGCCACACCCTATTGTAGGTATAAACAAAGGTTACACCAAGGACTAATCCCGAGGATTATCTCTTATGTAAAACACTGGAGAGAGAGGGGGCTGATATAAAGTAATACATCTTAACTTCATGAGCTTCATGTAATCTAAATGGTACCCACAAGGTCCTTCTTATTATCTGTACCAGGGTGATTCTGAGTATCTTGTTCTCATGTACTGAAAGGGTCATACTCGCCTGCTTAGAGCAAACTAGTATGATCCTTCCTATAGTCTTCCTTTAGTCTCAGCGTAGCCAGGGTGGTAGTCTCCTGGTAAATTCTAACTGTCCCATGTTGGGTGCAGTGGGTATAAAGAGGAGCTGTGCCCAATCTAGAAAACATAGAAGTCTTAGTAGATGTATAAGTCAGAAGTTATTCAATCAAGGTGACTTCTGTAACTGCCACACCCTCTAGCAGTGTTTACATAGAAGAGAGATCTCATTAGAATGAACATTGGCTTAAATAAGATTAAGCTGGGAGTGAGCAAAACAACAAAAACTCCCAGATTAGCTAAACATGTCCTCCAACAACTCTCCCTTTTGTTTACAAAAATATAAAAATACAAGTATTCTAAATAATACATTTAGGAGGAGAGAAACAGAAAAAGGAACAATTCCAATTACAAGGTAATATCATATGTTGTCCCAATGTCTGAGTTAATTTTTGAACCGAGTAAAGTTCATAGTAAAATGTCTCTGGCTGTTTGGTCATAACAGACTACAGCCTGTATTGTCCTAAATTAGTGAGTGTCAATTTCCCATGAAGTCACATCTCTGGAACAAGGTCCGAAGAACTGATTCTGGAACAGCAGCATTGGTGAAGACAGGAATGAGTCTCGGGAGAGCAATCATCAGTAGTTCGATGTATTATCAGGAACACTGGATCAGGTTTCAGGAGCACTGGAACAAACTTCTCAAGCACTGGAATAGGTCTCTGGAACAGCGGTACAGGCATTTCACAAGGCATCTTCAGCAAGGGAACACTGGCACCGGTAACCATACCTATAACTTAATTTTAGGTGAGACAAAAAACACTTTTCGAGATTAATCACAAATAGAGATCATGAGGGGTTTGGCAGGAATCCAAGTCTGGTATGGAGAGAAGAACATAAAGAAGCTCCAACACAGGTGAGCAGTGAGATAAGTATGAGAATTGACGAATCAAAATTGAGGAGTCTAATAGGTCAGCGAAGGAGCTGATGAATCCAGTTGAGAAGGCAGTAGTTTAGACATAACATAGACACAACATTATTCACAAACATACTGGCCACCACATGCGCCGCACACACCTTGTGAAAGAAAACATAAGGAAAAACTTTTTTGTAAATTATTAAATTTTTGTAGTGAACACTGTTTTAGGAATCTCGAGTATTGAGCATTGTAGCACAAATTTACTGCATTCACCATCTTAGCCTGTGAACAGAATCATTAGAAAAACTTTTTTTTTTTCATTGATTTGGAAAACTCTTTTTAGGTGTGATCAGATGTTCAAAGCCTCGAACATCATAGAAGGAAGTTGCAGCAGCCAAGTTCTTTTCCTGTAAATCTCTGAACAAAAGCATTAAAAACTTTTTATTAGTTGTTAGCAGATTTTGATATTGAGCACTATACTTGGAGTTCACCTTTTTTTCTCCTTTTTTAATTTTTTTTTTAGTTTTTTTATTTATTTTTTTTACCTGTAAACAGAACATTAGAAAACTCATTAAGTTTTAAAACCTTGATACTGAATATCATACACGGGAATCCGTTTCATTTCTCTTCAAACATCAGAACACTTCATTAGTCATTTCTATACATAAAACCTTAGAAAATTCTTACAAAATACCTTCTCTTGAGAGTTATTCGCATGCTCTCTCTCACCTTTAAACATTTCAAAGCAGCAAGGGAAACATAAAGACACACATTAATCACTTAGACAATATATATGTATTTTTATGGTACCTTCTTTGGAGGGTTATTTAGGTGCCTTAACCTTTAAACTCGCTCCAAGGCAGGTTTTTTTTTTTTTTTTTTTTTTAGAAAGAAAAGGGGGTTATCTCCAGCTAAAGCATATCAACAGGCTGCAATGGAAGGTTATTTTTATTAAAGATGAACCAAGATCAACAGGCTGGAAAGCAAAATTATTGTTATTAAAGATGGACCATGTTCAACAGGCTGCAAAGCAAGATTATCATTAACTAATCCGGGAGGTTTGAACAGCAGTTTGCAATTTAAAATTAAGACTTTATATTGAAGGAAATTAGGTGTTTTTAGACCTGTATTGAAAGAAATTAGATGTTTTTCGACCTGCTACCCATTTATAATCAGTTTTCACTTAGATAGGTAAATTGACTGGTGTTTGCATCCTCATCAGTGTTTTCCAGCGGCTCTCCTTGAGACAAATTTAAGGTGAAAATGGTAAAGATATCTGTCTTTTGTTGTTTCAACAACCAATTCTGAAATTTTTTGAGCACGTTTAACAATTTGTCATTAGCCATAACATTTACCATAAATCATTCACCAAAACTATTCATTTGCCAGAAGTCATTTGCCATAAATATCCAATCACATAACTTAATTATCTGCAACCTCCAGCCACGTGGGACGGAGCACAGACAAATAAAAAGTGAACAATTTAGTCCGGTTTGTCTCTATGGAAAGCTCACGGTGCACATGGAAGTTGGCAGGCAACTGTAGACTGAGCCTAAAACTCTTTTCCAACTGAATTAAATAAAGATGCCACCAAGAAATCTGACCTTTCATTTTCTTAAACCAAAGGGTCCGGGAAAGCCTCTACTTTAAACTTAACAGCTTGCTCACCAAAACTTAGCACTCAGCTCCCTGGGAGAGGTGCAGTTTTTATCACAAAATCATAAGAGTTAGCACCAGAAAAGGCCAAAATAAAGAGTGGTCATGAGGAATGTTGCGAGCTTCCAGAGCTTTGCTCTTTGACTATTGAGTTGAGAACAGGAGGAACTACAAGGCTTTTGAGGCCTGGACAGGCTCAGGGAATCTCCTCCCCCTTGGTTCTCATCAGAGCTTGTAAGAACTTCTGGGGAAACCCTCAAACCGAGTATCCCTTTCCATCAGAGGGGCTTCTCCGCCTCGGAGGTATTAACTCCGGGCAGATTTTCGGTTGGGAGAGTCTGCCTCCTCTGGATGCTTCTTTTCTTTCTCTAGGTTATCGTCAAGACTTAAAATCTGTTTGCTAGATTTAATTTCATGACTCTGAAAGACAAGCAGGAATTACAAAAAGTCGAGACTACTGCTATCACCTGAAAAAAGAAAATAAAGCCAGAACAAAGAAAACTTCGAGAAGAGACCCATTTAAACTCACGGTTCAAGTTCTCCTCCCCAGCTTCAGGAAAATTCTATCAGCAACTTGGTGGGACCTCCATATGCCCACCCAGGGACGCCAAATGTGGGGAACGCCGCCGGGGTCTCCGACAGTGTCAGGACAGAGGTTGTCTTCTACCTCCCGAGGACGCCGGAGAACAGATGAAAACTCACGTGCCGTGCAGTTCCAAAAATGGCTTTTAATAGTACAAAAGCTCTTCCACAGCACTAGAAGATGGAGCAAAAGGCCAAAGAGCAAAAAGACCAAAGCCAAAAGCCAAAGCGCAGGAGCCAAAAGCTGAAGGCTGAGGAACCAAAAGGCAAAGAAGGTCAGGTGAAGGGGCCTCAAGTCAGCCCCCCTTATATACACCAAAGTAATCCAATCGGGAGGTTGTCATGCCAACAAAGAACCCTAAACAGAGCGTAGTGCCACACCCTATTGTAGGTATAAACAAAGGTTACACCAAGGACTAATCCCGAGATTATCTCTTATGTAAAACACTGGAGAGAGAGGGGGCTGATATAAAGTAATACATCTTAACTTCATGAGCTTCATGTAATCTAGATGGTACCCACAAGGTCCTTCTTATTATCTGCACCAGGGTGATTCTGAGTATCTTGTTCATGTACTGAAAGGGTCATACTCGCCTGCTTAGAGCAAAACTAGTATGATCCTTCCTATAGTCTTCCTTAGTCTCAGCGTAGCCAGGTGGTAGTCTCCCTGGTAAATTCTAACTGTCCCACGTTGGGTGCAGTGGGTATAAAGAGGAGCTGTGCCCAATCTAGAAAACATAGAAGTCTTAGTAGATGTATAAGTCAGAAGTTATTCAATCAAGGTGACTTCTGTAACTGCCACACCCCCTCTAGCAGTGTTTACATAGAAGAGAGATCTCATTAGAATGAACATTGGCTTAAATAAGATTAAGCTGGGAGTGAGCAAAACAACAAAACTCCCAGATTAGCTAAACATGTCCTCCAACAGTGAATGATGTTGATCATTTTGTACAGATCTGTAAACCATCTGTGTGTCTTCTTTGCATAAGTGTCTTCATATTTTGCCATTTATTTTGTTTGTTTGTTTGTTTTGGTCATATCCTGCTGTGTTAAGGTTTTGACTACTGACTATGTACTCATGGATAGCTTCTGGTGGGGCTCAGAATCTCAAATCGTTTGTTCAGGGTCT